>CM049805.1:4115162-4495162 GCA_027422405.1 Ptychobarbus kaznakovi | reverse complement strand
GCGCACATACACTCACCGGCCACTTTATTAGGTACCCGTTCAATTGCTTGGTAACACAAATTGCTAATCAGCCAATCACATGGCAGCAACTCGATGCATTTAGGCATCTAGATGTGGTGAAGACGACTTGCTGAAGTTCAAACCGAGGATCAGAATGGGGAAGAAAAGGGGATTTAAGTGACTTTGAACGTGGAATGGTTGTTGGTGTCAGACGGGCCGGTCTGAGTATTTCAAAAACTGCTGATCTACTGGGATTTTCATGCACAACCATCTCTAGGGTTTACAGAGAATGGTCCGAAAAAGAGAAAATATCCAGTGAGCGGCAGTTGTGTGGACGAAAATGCCTTGTTGATGTCAGAGGTCAGAGGAGAATGGGCAGACTGGTTAGAGATGATAGAAAGGCAACAGTAACTCAAATAACCACTCGATACAACCAAGATATGCAGAATACCATCTCTGAACGCACAACACGTCAAACCCTGAAGCAGATGGGCTACAGCAGCAGAAGACCACACCGGGTGCCGCTCCTGTCAGCTAAGAACAGGAAACAGAGGCTACAATTCACACAGGCTCACCAAAATTGGACAATAGAAGATTGGAAAAATATTGTCTGGTCTGATGAGTCTCAATTTCTGCTGCAACCTTCAGATGGTAGGGTCAGAATTTGGTGTAAAGAACATGAAAGCATGGATCCATCCTGCCTTGTCTCAACGGTTCAGGCTGTGGTGGTGGTGGTGTAATGGTGTGGGGGATATTTTCTAGGCACACTTTGGGCCCTTAGTACCAATTGAACATTGATTAAACGCCACAGCTACCTGAGTATGGTTTCTGACCATGTCCATCCCTTTGTGACTACAGTGTACCATCTTATAATGCTACTTCCAGCAGGATAATGCACCACCACATGTCACAAAGCTCAAATCATCTCAGACTGGTTTCTTGAACATGACAATGAGTTCACTTTACTCAAATGGCCTCCACAGTCACCAGATCTCAATCCAATAGAGCACCTTTGGGATGTGGTGGAACGGGAGATTCGCATCATGGATGTGCAGCCGACAAATCTGCAGCAACTGCGTGATGCTATCATGTCAATATGGACCAAAATCTCTGAGGAATGTTTCCAACACCTTGTTGAATCTATGCATGAGAATTAAGGTGTTCTGAAGGCAAAAGGGAGTCCAACCCGGTACTAGCAAGGTGTACCTAATAAAGTGGCCAGTGAGTGTACATCCACACACACACACACACACTGGTAACATTGTTCAGATCCCACCTGCGCACACATACAGTAGTTAGTTATCATACTCTGGAGCAGTCCCCTGACTCCTCTAAACTCATTATCAATTCTGTTTTACGATGACTACAGTATCACTAGAAACAGTAATGAGGCCTCACGCTCACACTCACTCTCACAAGCTCGTACTCCTACAACAGTATTACTGAAATGCTTAAAGCAGGTGGACGCATCCAGTTTTAACGGTCACACTGATAAATATTCAAGTGCATCTCTTTTATCTGTCAGGCCCTCCAAATGCTGCATGTTGTTATTGTGGCGTGTCAGAGTACTTCAGTATTTTTGATACATGATACATGGTGTTTTGAATATAATACTGTACCATGGTACTAAATAGAACCATACACTAGTGTTCTAGAGTTTGGGGTCAGTAGGCTACGATTTTTTATTTAAAAGAGACAACGGATCGCCATTTTCCACAAGTGGGTATGATTCTTTAGGGTCTTCATAAAATGTCTGCAACCGACTTTGGTTAAAATTCCTCAGTGGTCATGTAAAACAACACCCTTTTTACCTTGTCAAAAACAGCTCTGTTCACAGCGACCCATTTTGGTGCATGTCTCTTCAAATGATATTGAGCTACTGCTCACTCCACACCTCTCTTTTTTTTTTGTGTCGAGAGAAAATGAAGACATCAAACTACAAATGAGACATTGTTGTCGCTACAGCTGCCTCAGTGCAGAGAAAATGACAGACAGTGAAACTTGCAACTTGGTGAGGGTGAAATATGCTAATATGCTTGTGGGCGTGGCCTGAGCAGTATGACGTCATACTGCTCAGAAAATCAAAATGGTTTGATAATTGAGACGGTTTAGGGTTTTTTGGGGATTAAAAAAGGAGTGAATGGATTTTTATCATTGTAGGGTGGTTGTGTCCACACAATGTGTTTGCATCCAATGTCCCCTTTAAAAGAAACAAACACTTTTATTCAGCAACAACACATTAAATCGATCGGAAGTCACATTAAAGACATGTATGATTTTAAAATATTTCATAATATTACTGTTTTACTTTACTTTCTATCAAAACAGTGCAGCCATAGTCAGCATAAGATACTTCTTTCAAAAACATGTAAAAATCTTACAGACTCCTAACTTTTGAATGGTAGTGTGTTTTGAACGTTTACTATGGTAGTTATATGGTTTTCTTGGAATACTGCATAAACACCACGATACAGGAATTTCAGTGAAAAAAAAGTTTGTACCACCATGGTACAGAGGTGGTATTACATTTACTGCAATGTTATTTTTATAATATCATGGCACTGAAATTCATGTATCATAGTATGTACAGTATATGGTACTCCAAGGTACTTCTAGCGTATTCTGAAAAACAAATACCATGGTAAGTCCATGGTAAACCATGATACTACCAGTGGTATCATAAGTTACATGGTAATGTTCAGAATAACATGTAATTTCTGTAGACACATGGCGATGCCATGCTTCGTAACTGATAAATGTGATTCTGTGCTTTTGTGTTATGTGTGTTTTGAGCATCCAGTCAAACAAGGAAAAAACTGTTGTGTTTCTGTATACTCAGTCATGCACATATACAAACAAATTAGACCTGCTTTCCTGTCAAGACCCATGTTCTTCACACACCTTCCTCTGTACATGTCAGTTAAATGATACATACAGTTTCCATTGGCTTTCTAAAGCATTTCTGAGCTTTTCTGTCATGCACTCTCTCATTTCCTCAGCTCTCTGACTCAGCTCGATGTGATGAGGAAGAATCTGTTGACACCCAACAGTGTGCGTGTCTGCTACCCGGAAAAAAGATGCACACCCCCATCACGCAGAGAACAGGGATTTTTAAATTATATATGTCTGCAGCTGAGAATGTGCTGTGGTTGTAATGTCACACAAACTAATAATGGCTGGAAGAACGACAGACAAAAATATTGAGTGGGAGATGATGTTGGGCGACATCCATCACTTTTGCAACAGCTGCATCCGTGTGAAGGATGAAGCCACCATATATAAAGACAACAGATTTGTCTTATTTGAAAAGGCAATCATCTGAGAAGCCTGACCTGGCCTGCAAGGACAAGTGATTAAGAGTGATTAAGTAGATCATTTTTTTACAGAGTGTATAAGTTAATTTTGTTTTATTCTTACCTAGATCATTTACATTTATGCATTTAGCAGACGCTTTTATCCAAAGCGACTTACAGTGCATTCAGGCTATACATTTTTTGTCAGTATGTGTCATGTGTGTTCCCTGGGAATTGAACCCACAACCTTTTGCGCTGCTAACGCAATGCTCTACCACTGAGCCACAGGAACACATTATTTAAGGGGATAATACTCAGAAAGTTGGAGATGGATCCACTTAGAAGGGAGTGTGAACTGTGCATGCTGATTTGGTATTCTCACCATGAACTGCAAACCAGGGGGTGGGTGTCCATGAGCCAAAATCAATGTTCTTGTTTTCCCTCCAAATGCATACTAACTCACTTCCTGTGAGTCAATGCACAGCTTCACAACCGCATAGAAATATGCAAGTACCATGCCTGGTTTTTCCTCCTAAAAAAATACCCCAAACTGCAGACAATCCATGTTGATTACGATGCCAAATTAGGTTCTGAGGCTGGCAGGTTTGGATCCAGACATCAGGAGCTGTTGCTCTGGTATTTTTTACTAAAAAGAGAATGTGAATGGTGCAGAACCCGCCACCACGATGTTAAGGTGTTGTGGGTGGTTGCCAGGATGTTGCTGTGTAGATGTGTGGTGTTTAGTGCTTTGCTATGTGTTTGCATTGGATTCTATGATACTGCAGTCAATAAATATGACTCAGGTCCCTCCTTCATTGTACGTTTATGGTATTTTCCATCTACCTGTTGAAAATTGTAAATCTTATTCCATAGAAAAAGCAATATCACATCCTCTCCTCAACAATCCACATTATCTGACGTGTCATTTAGCTCTGCAGCACAAACTACATGCCAAAATTTATACTTCAGTGTTTGTTCAGATGGATGCTTGATTGACAGGTACATATGATAGATGAGTATAGATAGATAGATAGATAGATAGATAGATAGATAGATAGATAGATAGATAGATAGATAGATAGATAGATAGATAGATAGATAGATAGATAGATAGATAGATAGATAGATAGATAGATAGATAGATAGATAGATAGATAGATAGATAGATAGATAGATAGATGTTCTTCCTGCATTCAGTAAAACACTGCAGCTGTTCACCATAATCACAGGAAACAAACGGATGTTTAAGTAATATGAGGGCAGTAATGGTGAGCATGGAACAATCTGATTTGTGGTGCAGAGCTGAGGTGGGGGTTTAAAGTGAATGAGGTGTTATCTCTGACTCAGTCAGGCATTAAGAGGAAGCCACATATCAGAGTAGAGCGAATTTTAATGATGGAAGAAAGGGATTGCAAAGGTTTTACTGTAGATTGAAACCAGGGCTGCTGTTAAAGTCACATCTGCACTCTGATGAATAGAGCAATGGCTAATGTATTTTATATGGTAGCCAATAAGATCTAAATAGGAGGCTAAAGCCATAAAAGTTCAGATACAAGACTGGGGCATAAATACCAGCCAGCCATTTTGTGTCTGTGTACTTTTGTAAAAAAAAAAAAAAGTACACGTGTACTTTTTAAAGCTATTAAAGAGTTTTGTTCTCTGATAATAGCTATCTTAAATCACTGAAGTGCTGTAAGAGTCACAACGGTCTCTGCGGATCAAATATTCAGTTGTTGTCCGCACTGAGAGAAAATTAAAATGGTTTCCTTTTCATTATTCCCATTATTCACATGCATCATGGGAGGTCATGAATACTTTTTAGAGAACCAAATAGCAGAAACATACTTGAGTGGTCAGAAACTTGGAGGTGGATTTTTTTTATTTTCATTTTATTTTAACTTTTAAAATAAGAGTTTAGCATAATATGGAAAAACCTGTCCAGAAGCAATGAATATTCATTTATGAAATGGGTTTTCAAGATCTTTAAATAAATTATAAGAATACATACATACAGAAGCAATTTATTTATTTTATATTTTTATATATTAATGCTAAATCTTCTTATTAAATTATAAAAGAAAAAAAATAATAAAGTAGGCACAGAAGTGAAGGCACAGGAATGTTATGTCTTCGGTAACACATTTTTCACTCTCTCCACAGGAATCTTGGGAAGTCGGGACTGCGAGTGTCATGCCTTGGACTCGGTAAGAATTGTTTTATTTATAAAGCAGCCATAAACCACCAAAAGGTCACACTGAATATAAGTACCATTATATATCAGTGATACGTTCACACTGTGCGTTTCACTGAAGTGCAGGCATCTGTGTGTGTTTAAAGAGTCACATGATCTCGAAAATGTTATCCTCGCTCCATTCATATTTAATTAATCATGAATTAAAACACAAGCTCACTAATTGCCTCACACACTCCACACACAGCGGGAGAGTGATGGGTTGACGCTTAATTTATTCTCTGTTCCCTTTTATTTTTACGATTAGATGGTTTCATTAACAAGCCTTGTGAACGCAAACATAACGACTGTATACATCTGTTGTTGACTTCTCCTGAGATAAAAACGCAGGGTGGCTTATTATATAGCAGCCGGTTCTCATGCTACAGGACTCATGGACAACTACGCAAGAGAACATGCCTGATTCAGTTCATTCCAATCAGTGTGGCTTTATTTTTATCACTACAAACCAATGCAAGATACATAAGGCAAATTACAGCAGTGTCAGTTCTTTGATTAATTAAATGCAGAAATTGTAATGGTGTACTGAAGATTTAGTTTGTTTCACCTCCAAGAGCAAACCATCTCTGCTCTCATGGAAACCATAGGGCATTGGCAGCTGAATTAAGTGGTGTGGACTGAACTAAGTGAACTGGATGTTGTTGTCATACTACAGGCTTTCAGTAAGAGCATTGAGGAACAAACAGCTGCTATTCCACCATGTAAAAAGCCCTGGGCTTATCTTCATAATGCATTTCCAAACGGTATCTCTCCTATCTTAGATCAGAATCTTGCTCTGTACACGTCCTTCCTCCTTCCTGCATCCAAATATACACTACTCTTCAAATATTTTGGGTCAGTAGGATTTTTTTTAATGTTTTTTTAATCGTATGCTCACCACAGCTGCATTTATTTAATTAAAATACAGTAAAAAAACAGTAATATTGTGAAATATTATTACAATATAAAATAAATTTTTTTCTAGTTTAATATATTTTAAAATGTATTTTAATATATTATTAAAATCTAATTTATGATGCAAAGCTGAATTTTCAGCATCTTTACTCCTGTCTTCATTGCCACGTGATTCTTCAGAATTAAATAGATTTTAGTGTAATTTATTTGCATGTGCTTTCTTAAGCGCGCAATTAATTGAGTATGCAAATCACCAAAGAGAGTAAACGTGCTTACAAAAGTTGTGCTTTTAATTGTTTTGTGAATAAAACTCAACCAATTAGCAGCTTAATTTCGCGCCTGGTTATTCAGTGGTGGTTAGTGATTAAGATGCAGGGTTTGACGCTTAAATACTGTGCGAAAGTGCCGCAACTCACCCTTCAGTGCTTGTAGCTCTTATTTTCCTGAGACGTCAAAGATCATTGCTCCAGGTCAGACATCGCAAACATTAGCCACTTGATCAAACACAACAAGAGCACTGCAGGCTGATAAGATTTCAGCGCTTCAGACATGCACTTCACTGAATACATGAGGACAGCTTTCAGTGGAAATCACCAAAGCAGCAGTCATTTTTTGTATGGGTTTGTGTGTGCATATGTGCATGTATAAATGTATGTTCATGTTCATGAAAGTCAGTGGTGCTTGCTTGAAGACTATGATTGAAGCGCAGTGGAGCCTATAAAAATGTCCCATTAGTGTCCCACTTCTTTCACATGTTTTAGGAATCCTATATCATACAATATTTTATAATCAAATCAAGTCAAAACTCATATAATTGGAAAGGTCTGAATCTCAATATTCCATATTTGAAATGGAAGTAATATGTGACAGGAAATAAATGAATACATTTGCGACAGGATAATTTGTTATTTTTTTGGTATAGCGCCTAAACAAAATCTCTCAGAAAGTTTGCATTTTTGTAATATCAACTTCAAATTTGGAACATAACATGGTTAGACATACAGTATGGCTTTGATTTTATAGCAATTTTTACAATTATTTAATGTAAATTAATATAAAAAATATCTTGTCAATCAGCTCTAATACATAGGGAGATCCAGGATTAGGCAGAAAGAGCCTGTTATTCCTTGTTTCTCTCAGTTGTTGAGATGCTGATGACCCTGGTACTCATCGTTACTCACAGTAGCTGAACGCATGAAGTTATCTGGCAGCATGAGGACTATTACATCATGTACAAAACATAAGAAAGGCGCCAAATGCTCCTTATCGCTTTGCAGGTGTCACCAAGGGAACGTAACACTTGCAAACGCCCACACTATTTCCTCATTTATCCTACAACCCATGAGCGCTTGATCGCTATGGGAACAGCTGATCACCCCTGACGGGTTCCCTCACCCTGAAACACAGTCGGGCGTCTCAATGGGATGCCAACTGATCCCATAGTATTCAAGCCCAGCTCACCAGGGTGTGCTAGAGAGATGCTCAACCCGCAGCCGGGGTGAGTTTAAGGGTGATAGTAGGTGACTGTGACAGGGATGTGGGGCAGTGACTGCAGAGTCTTACCCTGACAGCAATGAATCATGGGTAATTTGGACTGCAGGCAGTGGAGTCAGGCCAAGAATAACAGAGTCCTCAGGAAAACCTGGGACAGTTTTTACCAAGAATCAACCTCATTTTTGTCTCTTTCTTTGTCTATTGAACTGAAGTGCTGAAGTGTTTATTTTTGATGTTTTAAATGTTATGTATCAAAAGCAAATTCCACATAAACATACATATAAGAAATGTATAATTTTGTCCAACAAGGATGCATTAAATTGATCAGAAGTGACATTAAAAACATTTCTGTTATGAATAAATGCTGTTCTTTTGAAATTGTTATTCATTAAAGAATCCTGAAAAATTCATGTGTTTAAAAAAAAGAAAAAAGATTATCTGCATTTCAACATTGATAATAAAAATAAATATTTCCTGTCCACCAAATTAATAGCATTTTAAATCATATTAAATAGAAAATATTCATTTTAAATTGTAATAATATTTAACAATAAAAAAATGCAGGAAAAAGAGCAAAAACAAGTTTTACTGTTTTGGTTATGATTATTTAAATTAAAGGCAAATTAACCTATAAAGAACTATAGAAAGTCATAATTCTTGCTCTTTAAGAAGATGATTACAGTACATACATGTAATTATACAGTGCTTTTCATCCAAAAAAACGAAGAAATATATTTAATTAATAAATGGTTCATGTCCCAAGCAAAGTATTGTATCATAATGAATGAAATTAACAGGGAAATGTCGATTTGTTTACATCAAACTGTGAGTGACAAGTAGACAGCAAGTCCACTGAACAACAATTAAGGTTCTGGAAATGATTTTTTGATTCTTCTTTAACTGGTATTATTACTGTAAAACATTCAGAATCAGGTCTGTGTGTTGTTCTCATCAGTTTGAGCGATTCTGTGACAGTTACCAGAGCAAACAAACTAACCTTTGACTCACACTTCCTCTCTTTCTTTCGATGTCTTTCTGTCTCTCAGGCACGTGGGTGACATTTGGAGGACAGATATCAGATGAGGTGACTATTGACATTTTTTATAATCATAACCAGAATATGAACTTAACTCATATCATAGATATTTTCAACAACAATTAATCTAGAGGGTAAACAATCTATTTACTCTTAATACATTGTTTTGTAATTTATTATAATAAGGTGTTGAATCTTTGTATGTTTTTACCCATTATTCTCATTTCTAAATCCACTCCAGCCATTATCACAAATTAGGCAGATGTAGTCGAAGATAAGCATGCTCTATGTTGACAGTCTTGGCAGAGAGGAAGGCTCATAGACGCATCTTTCTGTGGTCTTCCTCATTATTCAAACAATAACATCATTCTGCCAGTGCCCCTTTCTGACACTCACCCAGGGCAAATGTACATAAACACTAACACGTCTTACATCATAAAAGTCCCCGCAGCAGCAACTTCCACGACAAGCCTGTCTTTCCCCAGAGGCGGAGTCTCCTCTATTGTCCAATCATCCCTCTTGTCCAATCAAATTATGCGAGATGTGGACGTCCCCGTTCGGTTCCCTTCTCCACATGTCATAAGTCATCTTATCAGCAGCTGAACAGACGTTTTTTCCTCATCGGTCTGCCAATGTACAATAATACTGACAGAACGGATCACTGTCACTCATGCTGACAGTTCTCCATCAAAGAGAGCTAGAACGAGAGAGAGACTGATGGATTGTAGAGATTTCAGAGGTTTTAGCCACCAATTGTTCGGTCAACAGAAGCTCAAACTCTGACATGAAGATCATTGTATCTTTGCAGCAGTTACACAAGAAAAACAGATGCTCTGTCTGTGCCCAAACCTAGTAAGGGCCATTCACACAAAACACATTTTTGTATTCCACTACAGTGCTTTTTTAAATATGCACTTGATGAACATCTTTGATCAATGTGCTTGGAGCAGTACAAGGTCTCAAGACATGTTTTTAAAAGTGTGTGCCACATAGAACACTGTGTCTTGTGCAAGAGTGCATGTTTACATAGAAAAGACAATGGAAAAGTAGTGGAGTTGAATGCAAACACGTGAGATGTAGGGCAACTGAATGGAAAAAATAGAAGGTCCTGAGACATGTTGAACTTCTTGTGATGTTCGTCAAACTTGTTAACATAGAAAAACAATGGAAAGTAGTGCAGTGGAATGAAAAAAAAACCCACCAGGGCCTTAATTTATAAAATGTTGCATAGAAACCACCTTACATCTGATCTTGCAATCATTTCTCAATTTTGTGTGTACGCAGTGTTGGTGAGTAACTAGTTACATGTAAAGGAATTACATAATTTAATGACAAAATAAATGTAACTGTAATCTGTTACATTGTAACAGAAAAATGTGTAATTAATTTACAGTAATTTATGAAAATGTTAACAATTACAAAGGGGAATCTGAATATTTTCACATACAGATTTGATTGATTTCTTTCCCAAATTGCACTGACTGCTCTAAAATATGAGATACTAATGTTTCAGGAGTTTAGGACACCGAATAGGACACATGCTTATTCAAAAACTGGTTTATTTTCTATTTGGGTGCATGTATATGTTTTATTTTTTAAGATTGACTGTTTCTGTTTTTTTGCCAGTGTTTCCTGTCATAGCTATCCAAGGATATGATTTCAAAAACAATATCATAGCTGTTAAACTATACCTTTATTGTGGTTTTTAATCTGTATTTAACCTCAGAACGTTCTCAAAGCAAAAAGAGGTGCTAATGTCTGATTTGTCGTGGCTGTGCTTTAAAGGGGTCATCGGATGCTAAATTCACTTTTCAAGTTATTTGAACATAAATGTGTGTTGGAAGTGTGTTTCGCGCGAATCATTCATGATCCAGCTTTATCTACAGAAGAATGGAGTATCAGGGTTTTTTATGAATCTTTGCAAATCGCCTTTCCTAATAATGTGCTAGTTAGTCAGTTTCGCGGCTAAAGTAAAACAGTACTGCTCATCACCCCACGGAAGAGAGGGCAGAGCTCATTAGCATTTAAAGCAACATGGACTAAAAAATGGCTTGATGAAAACAGAGCTGATTTTGACAGGGTAAAAAAGGTGTTTTTTACACTACTATTGAGAAATTTTAACCAAAGTATGTTATAGACTTTTCATTAAGACCCTAAAAAATCATATCAACTTGTGGAAAATGGGCATCTGATTTACCCCTTTAAAAATACAATTTTGTAATCTTAATTCAAGTAATGAAAGATTTTTAAAGTCTGACAGTAATCAGTGTTGAGTCTTACTGTACAGTTAATCCTGCAAGGTTTAAATGTTTGAAAATGAATAACAGTTGAAAACATTCATTAGAAATTTAGAAAAGTAACCAAAAAGTAATCAAATATAATCTGTTACATTACTTTAAAAAGTGATTGAAATAGTTGCACTACTTATTACATTTCAAATAGGGTAACACAATCTGTAACCTATGACATTTAAGTAACCTTCCCAAAACGTGTGTACACTTCTTTTCGAGATGTGAAATTTGTAAATGGCAAATTACCTTGAAATTTTATGTAGATCTCAGATCTCAGATAGTCTCAGATCTCCACCTGGTTAACACTGACTAACGAATGTCATTAGCATATAAAAGAGCACCAGTCAATGTCCAAATCCTCTACCTGAGAATGGCAAGAGCCAGAATTGCCTACAGATTTCCATATACCTGCAATACTCTGACTCTATGCCACAAAGAATATTGTGTACATCTGTTTAGACCCTGGCGTGAAGCTAAGCACTTTTCCACATCAAAGATAGATTTTAGCGTACACACGTTTTAAAAGTCGCATTTTTGGGAATTTTTAGAACACCATGTTTTCTGTAAGGTGCTGAGAGTGGTGCACAGGGGTCAGAGACGTCCATCTAGCACATATTTACATAGAAAAAGCATGGAGAAGTAGCACAGTGAAATGCAAAAATAATATGCCGCCAACAATGCACTTATTTTAACTTGAGCATTGCATGTTTAGAATGCTGTCATGTGCGACATACCACTAATATATGTGACCCTATACCACAAAACCAGACTTAAGTAGCACGGGTATATTTGTAGCAGTAGCCAACAATACATTGTATGGGTCAAAATTATAGATTTTTCTTTGATGCCAAAAATCATTAGGATATTAAGTAAAGATCATGTTCCATGAATATATTTTGTAAATTTCCAAATATTGTCCTATCCTATCAAACCATACATCAGCTTTCAGATGAAAAATTGACCCTTATGACTGATTTTGTGTTCCAGGGTCACATATAAGACACGAGCAGTAAAGTCAAACATGTCCATCTAGCACACACTTTACACAGAAAAACAATAGAAAAGCAGAACCGTGTAAATTTTCAAATGCATTCTGTATAAACCGTCCCTAAGGCTGCGTTTTAAGTCTGTTTCATATGGGCAATGAAGACTCATGTGTCTCAGTAATTTAACAGCTTGTGCTTTTAAATCTTGAAAACAGTTGTGATACTGCAGTGCAGTTTAATTTATCTCATCCTACGTAATGGCTAGCTGTTACTATATATAAAATGATGAGCACAATTTTTAAAGGATACATTTACAAAGCATCCATGCATAATAATAATCTTGTGTTAACTTATTATGTGCATGAATGCCATTATACTCAGTACATCTGCCTGAAAATCTGTCCATAAAGCCATGTATAATTTTTTTCTGCATCGTGTGACAAACAATGTGAGGTATAAAGAATGAAATCACCGTCAGATGCTATTAACTCCATGCAATGCTATGAGACCAACTGTATTCCTATATACATAGTGACAAGCAGGCATTAAAAACCAGGATGGAGCCAAATGGTTGGAGGGGAGGGGAGGGGTTGAAAAATAACAGTCAGCGCTCTGTGAAATCAACCGAAAAGAAAATCGTTTCACGGTCAGAGAAAGCTATTGCATTTTGATTAAAGATTCCAAAGATAAACAGTTTTTCTTTAGAACAGTGGTCTCAAACTCAATTCCTGGAGGGCCACAGCTCTGCACAGTTTTGCTCCAACCCTAATCAAACACACCTGATCCAGCTAATCAAGGTCTTCTGGAGGTCAGCAGGTGTGATTTGGAGCAAGTCTGCAGAGCTGTGGCCCTCCATGAATTGAGTTTGAGACCACTGCTTTAGAGTAACATGCATTTTCTGATTCTGTTCTATCCTCCTCTCTGCATCGCTTCCTAACTGCACTGTCCGTATGAATACATTTGACAAAAACATTCTGCAAAGGTTCAAAACAATATGTCTAAAAAGTACAAAATCTGATTTTGGTTTGAACAAATTTAATGTTATGGACTTGAATGTTATAAAAGTGCTTCACGTGGCAGTGAATCATGTGAAGTGGATTTAAGCAGCACGGTTTTCAGAAAGCTGGGCACTCAATTATCCGTTTACACGCACTTTTGAGCTCTCTGCAATGCTGACTGACAACTGAGTGCTTGATATTAATGTGTGTGTGTGTGTGTGTGTGTGTGTGTGTGTGTGTGTGTGTGTGTGTGTGTGTGTGTGTGTGTGTGTGTGTGTGTGTGTGTGTGTGTGTGTGTGTGTGTGTGTGTGTGTGTGTGTGTGTGTGTGTGTGTGTGTGTGTGTGTGTGTGTGTGTGTGTGTGTGTGTGTGTGTGTGTGTGTGTGTGTGTGTGTGTGTGTGTGTGTGTGTGTGTGTTTTGTAGGTGGCAGAGCAGCTGATGACTATAGCCTATGAAAACGGGGTCAACCTCTTTGACACTGCAGAGGTCTATTCAGCTGGGAAGTGAGTTTGACCTTTGACTTAAAGCAAAACAGAGTGGCTAAATCCATCTAGATACTTGCATACTAGAATCTATTGAATGAATAGTATGCCAATTGGGATTCAGCCAGTGTGTAAGAGCACAAATAATCCTGGATTACAGTCCATCCTGTAAACTTCAGATCCAAACTTGCCAAACTGATTAATCTAAACCTGTTAGAAGAAGCAGAAGGGAATTCACTATGATTGAATTCCACTCACTGATAGCATTGTTTTTGCACACTTTGTCTGCATTGCTTTTGCCCAGAATTCACTAAAGGAATTATGCATTCAGTTTGAGATGCAAACGGCCACAAATTTAGTGCTAAATGCAATTTGCATAGATCAGTGTCTAGGCTTGCAGGCCAGTTTCTGAGTGTTAGGTAGCGCATGGTGCAACAGACTAGAGTGATCACATTTTTCTGGGACTGTACATCATCACTCAGCCACTGTCATAAGTCTGGATATGTGCCTGGTTGTGATGCTTTTCTCCATTCTTTGAGCATCGGTTGATGAATTACTGCTGTCTTGATCACTAGAGAAGTACACTAACATTCATTTTGAATAAGCTTTAAATTTCCTCCAGCTTTCTGTGGACAGTAACCATAGCTCAACGTTAACTGTGTCAGGCAAACAGCGCTGACGTTTGTCAATCTGGCGACTTCTATAATAAAACTCATGCATACAAAGGAGGAGTGTTTACACTGAAAAAATGACAGTAACTTTAAAGTTAACATTGAAATATATGCACAGAGCAGTGCTATAGTGGCTCTATAGTGAATTCAGCTCACAGTGTCATGGAAAAATTCTTTACAAATCCCGAAATAAAATCTTAAACAGCACATGAAACGCGTCTTTCTTCTTCACAGGGCTGAAATAATCCTAGGAAACATTATCAAGAAGAAGTGTTGGCGGTATTTATCTTAGTTCTTTCATATTATGATTTTAATCAGCAATTTCATTGGCTGAGGAATGTAAAATGCCACTGCTTTCACACAAAGTCCATAATGTGTGTGTTTGTGTACAGGAGATCCAGTCTGGTTATCACCACTAAACTGTACTGGGGAGGAAAGTGAGTATCTGTCTGTCTATCTATCAATAACAACTACTCTCATTTTCTCCTTGAGATTTAGGCTTTTAGATTGAGTCTGCTAGTAAAGCTTTCTTTCTTTCTTTGTCTCATTTCTCTAGGGCAGAGACAGAGCGTGGGCTCTCTAGGAAGCACATTATTGAAGGTAGATATTCTTCTTCTTTCTTCTAATCCCCCTGTTGTTTGTAATTGACCTGAACCTTTTTTTCTTCATTTCTTTCTAGTTCTCTCCTCCTCTATTGATTTTTTTTCTCTTTCACTGCTGTGTGTGACCTTGTTCCTAATAAAAGCTCAGCACCCACACCAGCATTTATTCTTAAACAGTGTGAGATTCTCTCTCTCTCAGTCCTTTTTGATAAACGATTATGCAAACCAAATAGAGTTGCATATAGATACAGAAACCATTTAATCTGTAGGTTTGTTGTCTTGTTTTCCAGTAAGTAAAAATCTTTAAAACAAGAAACATTTACATGAAAAGCATAATAAAGCATAAATAAAACAATATCTACTTGTCTTACCCCGTTGTCAAATTTTGCATCTCAAGTACATTTATTTTGTTTTAAGTATGTTTAGATATTTCTACTGGAAACAAGACTAAAAAGCTGATTAATAATACAAAATTAACATAATAAAAAAAGATTATTGTAATCACATACAAATTTAGCTGCCAAGGGTTTTCATTTATTTTGTCATTTAATTTTGATTGAATTATATTTTAGTACCCATTGTTATAATCTCTTTATTTATGAAAGAGCTTGTGATTATTGGCAATATTACTAAATGTTCCTGACACAATAAAGTATGCTAAAAGACATCCATCACTGAATTCAGATAGCTTTATTAGCCTAATGCATAATTAAAATGGCATATTTACGTATTCTGATAATTGACTGCATGCATTATGTGAAGTGTTTGAAATCATAAGCTTTATTAAATCTACATGTAATAATAT
Source organism: Ptychobarbus kaznakovi (assembly GCA_027422405.1). NCBI lineage: Eukaryota > Metazoa > Chordata > Actinopteri > Cypriniformes > Cyprinidae > Ptychobarbus > Ptychobarbus kaznakovi. The sequence goes on along the minus strand of CM049805.1, from coordinate 4,479,359 downwards.
TCTGAACTGTATCTGCTTTATTGCTGTATGAGATGGAGGTGAACCACTGATTTCAAGAGAGTTTCATATCTGTAATGTGATTTCTGTATCACTTCAGATTGAGAAAATTCACTGTTTGTATTTCATGAAACTAATTGAATCATACTGCGCTCATCCCTCCTTCTCTCCCCCGTTCTCCAAGTTATTTTTATCACTCCAGCTTGTGTGTAGTTTTCCTTCCTGGCTCGTGTCTTTCTCCCCTCCTTGCTAGCTTGTGTTTGTTTGACATGTTTGTGGGCTAGAAAGAAACGTCTGTTTATCCTCTATGTACTTAAAAAAAAGCTCCCTGCTAAGAATATCTCCTCCACAAACCCAGAAAATTCTGACTGATTAGAGCCGTGGCGAATGCGAGGGCGCGCTCCGTGAGCACGGGCCCGATTAATCAGTCTGAGATTGGCTGGATTACAGTGTTGTTGTGAAAGGACGAGCGTGGGGTTTATCTGTCAGATTCATTTCAGTATGGCAGAGTAATCACGCCAGCGTCTGATCACCTGAAAGCTATCTGACAACTTTGTTTCAACACACCTGGTGTTTGCTCTCTCTCTCTTTTCTCTGTCTTTCTCTCTCAGCCAAGATGTATTTGCATGACTGTAAAGTTTTGCCAGTCCATTACTTTCACAGTACTTAAACACTGGTGTTTGAAATAAGAAAAGCTACAGTACAGTATGTGTATTATTTGAAAGAAAGGCTTAAATGGAATGAAGAAAAATGTGTTCAGACGTGGTGACCCCAAAAAGTATTTGAACACTTAAGCAGCACTCAAAAATTGTTTGAATGCCATTGCATTAAAAAAATGTCAAACCAAGTGCCATTTATTAAAAAGGAAAAACATCACAAGCAGTTTTCATGCACAACATTTCACAGAATAGATGTTTGTGAGGTTCCTAATGGAAAAACTACTTTTTAAAGAAGCTAATGCTTTTATTCAGCAAGGGAGGATGCATTAAACTGACCAAAAGTGACAGTAAAGACAATAATAATGTTAAAAAAGATATAAAAAATGCTGTTATCAAAGAATACTATCATGATTTTCACAGATAATAATAATAACAAATGTTTCTTGAGCATTAAATCATATAATGTAGGATGATTTCTGAGGGATCATGTGACACTGAAGACTGGCTGCTGAAAATTCAGCTGTACATCACAGGAATAAATTACAGTTTAACATCAATTAGGGAAAGATTTTATTTTTTTATATTTTTTTGATCAAATGAGCATAAAAAGACTCACCTAAACATTCACAAAAAAAATCTTACCACCCCCAAACATTTGAACAGTAATGTGCATTATTGTCCATGAGTTTTTGTGTTCACTGTCACACATATTTATTATACCAATAAATATGAACTATTTTTATGGCCTGGTAGCTAATATGATGCCAATGTTATATTGTTTTGTGTTCATAGTTAAAGTAGCACCAGTCTTGAATTTTGCGTTTATATTATTTACTTCCAGTATCACCCTAATCAGAATATTCTTGATAATTAAAAAAAGGTAATATTGGATGATACTGATATGGCCATTTATATACCCTTATAAATAAACATATTGCTTCCAGTGCATGACGTATGCTACAAACTGTCCCTCGGTTATGTTCTCTGTCTCTATCTCTGTTTCTGAATGAGACAATGATGTGACAGTCAAACCGAATCATTCATCCTTGTTCTGCTTCCTCGTCTTGTTTTTCTTCCTCTCCTCTGGTGTCTGCAAAGCTGTACATTTCTATTCCTGCTCACCTGATCCTATTTTTGCTCTCTCTGAGTTTCCTCTCTCCTCTCAACCTTCCATCTCTTTTCACACTTCTGGCTGTCAGATAGCAGCTCATAATGAATGTAGGTCCTTAGGCAACTGCATGAGTTTGTGTCATCATTTTTAATCTTTCCTGTTTCATAGAATAGTTGAATGAAAGTTAATTTACTTTCCCTTATGTTGCTTCAAACCTTTTTTTTCTTCACAAGACACAAAATACTGCATTAAGCAGAATGTTTATACTGCTCTTTGAATGAAAATGAATAGAAACTGGGGCTGTTTTGAGCTCCAAAAATTGAAGAAAAAAACATGAAAGTATCATAAATGTAGTCCATACAACTCATGCATCATATTCCACTCGGAATACAAAAAACATGAACACTTTCTTATGCTTTCTCTCTGTAGGTCTGAGGGGTTCTTTGCAGAGGTTACAGTTGGAGTATGTGGACGTGGTTTTTGCCAATCGCCCCGACAGCAACACACCAATGGAGGGTACGTGAGGCTTGGGCCCAAAGCAGAAGTCACTTCTAGCTTTGCAAGCTCGGTTATGAGCATCATTGCATTCTGAAATGTGTTCGAGGCAATTCGTAAAGCAATGCAAGCACTGTATGCATTGCGTTTATAGAACTGTCGCAAGAGCAGCTGTGGCATTAGCATAAACCGTCAGCAAGTTTTCTCTTTACTGTAATAGCAGTGCAACATTTTGAAGAGAGTCTTGCTGCTGAACAAGTTAGTTAAAGCATTTTTTGTTTTTTTCTCTAGTTTTTTATACCTCAATTAAAACATCCAGTATATTGGCTGATGTTTTGAAGGAAACTCTCTAGTGCTCCCTGAAGGGTCTAATGTTTGTTACCACCCAAGCAATGCTAAAACACAGTTTAAAGTATTGTTCAAAAGTTTGGGTTCGGTTTGATTTTATTTTAAATGTTTTTTTTAAATAAGTCTCTTATGCTCACCATTTATTTGATCAAAATACAGTAAAAACAGTTATATTGTAAAACAATGATTTGAATATATTTTAAAGTGAGATTTTTGTCATTTGTCATGCTCAAGCTGAATACTCAGTAGACATTACTTCAGTCACATGATACAGAAATCATTTCTAATATGTTGATTTACTGCTCAAGAAACATTTCTTCTTCAGTGCTGCTTAATATTTGTGTGGAATCAGGATCATTTCAGGAATCTTTGAAGAATTCAAAATCTTTGATAAGTTCAAAAGAAAAGCATTTATTTGAAATAGTTTTTTGTGACATTATACATGTGTTTACTGTAACTTTTGATCTATTGAATGAAGGGATTCTCAATTCTGGCCCTCGAGGTCCAGGTTCCTGCAGAATTTAGCTCCGACCTTGATTAAACTCACCTGCCTGTAACTTTCTAGTGATCCTGGAGACCTTGATTAGCTTGTTAGTGTGTTGGAGCAAAACTCTGCAGGAAAGTGGACCTCGAGGGCCAGAGTTAATGTGTAATGGAACAGTAGTGTATGTTTAGTGCATGACCCTGTGCTTCAGGCCTTGGCAAAAGTCTCTTTTTGCATATTTGGTCTAAATTATGTCTCTGGCCTTATTCTGTGTATGTTACTGTGTGTATGTGTGTAAAACAGGATGTAGGGTGCTATTTCCATACATCTCAGGAGGCCGTTTTTTATAATCTCTCACTCCCTTTCGATATCTGTGGAACTGCAGCGCTCAGGAAGTCTACTTCTTATTCACTCTGTCCTTCATCATATCTGTCTTTCTCTCTGTTTGACTCTCTCTCTCTCTCTCTCTCTCTCTCTCTCTCTCCTCTCTCTCTCTCTCTCTCTCTCTGAGGGGGATTAGAGACTTGCTCATGGGGTACATAGTGTATTTTAAGCTGCTCTTTGCCTGCTGTGTCTTCAAACTCCAGACCTTTCTCTCTCACACACTTACACACACACACACAATCTAACACATGTAGCCTATACTACATATATACATGTATCTAAATGAGGAGCTACCACTTATATTGTTTTTATGTGGTGCATAGTATTTTATTTCATTTTATTTCACCCCCAAATGTTCCAAAGAGAGGTTTCATTAGATTTAGCTATCTTTTGGGGACACATTTGTTCGTAAACACACACACACCTGATTTCTTCCGTTAGGATTTTTCCTGTCTGTATGAGCGAGTCTTATCAACACGTAAACACATTTAACATCAGGGTTACAAGCCAGAAAAGTAATGCATAGACTTCCTACAGTGTGAGGATAATCTCAAGAGGACTCTCCACACAAATCAGAGCTTTAAAGCCGTGGTGGGGAAGCAGAAGATCTAATAAAGTAAAACGTTTAATCATCGTTCTTCCATCGAGGCTGGAATGATTTTAATCCAAGTTGATGTGCAATGTGTTCTTGGCACATACAGTTAAATCCTCGTGGGAAGATAATGATAGGAGGGTATTTTAATAAAATAATATTTTGGTACTGAACTGAGAACAAATTTCACTACCCATGGCCTCCCTGGAGACTGGTTAATGTGTTTGCCATGTTGTCGCTGAGCTTTGTGAGATAGACATTAGATCACCAATGTGATGCTGGTCCTGATATCTTAGTACTGTATATGGTCTTTAAGGGAAAGAAAAAAAACTCCCAAAAGTCCCAAACTAGTTGCTATTGATATGTATTTGACCTCAAATTAAGATGAAATCTTTAGAAATCTTTATAACAGTAAAAAGAGTTTATATAAGAAGTAGTTTATTTAATATGTGAATATAATTTTGCACAGACATGGTTATAAAGATGATATTGTTTTGGTGCAGTGCAGTACCCTATAGCCTTTCATTTTCAGTGCATTAGTGTAAATGTGATTTTGTTCACTTTTTACAAACTGGGGAAATACTGTAATTATATTTTATGGTAATTGAAAGTATGCCATGGATGCTGTTGATAGAGCATAATTTGTATTGAAGAACTTACAAACAGATCCCTTTTTGGTCACGTTCGTTATTTAATGAATACAGCTTTGCTCTATAATGCCCTCATGGCCTGTGATATTTGTTGGCCGTTTTAATAAACACCAAACACTTATCTGTGTTTATTAGTGTTTATCTGATATTGTAGAGTAGACTGTTTCCACAAACCTCAAATGACCTATTTGTGTTTGAATCATCCACATCAGTCTATAGTAGAGATATTAAACACAAATACATGCAGCACAGGATGACTAATACCTTATTTAGAAGTCCTGTGGTGGTACCAGGATACTTTCTAAACTTGACTGAGTTTGCTAAGCATTATGGGTAATGATTAGGCATAATTCTGCTGCTGTTTGGAGCACTTACAGTATATCTTGTCTATATCCTGTCTACAGTGTAATCTTATTCTTTTGAGCTTTTTATTCATCAAATATTTTTTACCACAGTTTCTACAAAATATCAGTTAGCACAACTAACATTGATAGAAATGTTTCTTGAGCAGCGAATCAGCATATTAGAATGATTTTCTGAAGGATCATGTTACACTGAAGACTGCAGTAATGATGCTGAAAATTCAGCTTTGCATTACAGGAATAAATAACATTTTAAAGTATATTAAAATAGAATATAGTTAATAAAAATAGTAATGATATTTATATTTCAGAATATTACTGTTTTTATGTATTTTTTATCAAAGTCTTGGTGAGCATATGAAAAAAAACTATGAAAAAGCATTTTATAAAGATAATTTAAAAAAATCTTACCTAACTTTTGAATGGTATTTTATATGTGCTTTAAACCTGAACAAATACAGTTTCTTAAAATAAACCTAGCAAAGTTGTGATTGAGCTTGAAAGACAGAATGTTCATTATTAGGTGACTGACCAAATACTGAATGTGAATGGAGGATTTCTGTTTTTTTCCCAAATTTTTTTCTTTGTTTGTTTGTTTTCTATAACAATAAATAATTCAACTTGATTTATCAAAGATACATATATTTTTGTGGTAAGTTGCAATCAAAATCCACTCCAAAATCAGAGGGGACACGTGGGCATGACACATCTGCACTCGCACGCTGCAGAAACCCCAGACATCCACATTACATTAGATTAATACTTCAGGGTTCCATCAGAACTGAGCTGGAGTCCTCAGTCTCTCGTGAGAAGAAACTATACAATGATTTACTGAAGAACCATTCTTTTTTTTCACACTGACATGTGCCTCTGGCTTCCTGTGTTTTTGTCTCGCTCTCTCTTTTCTTGAGCATATGTATTGTTGTGCTTAGCTGACGTTCACTTGGTTTTTTTCTCCTCCTATCTCACCCACACACTCACATTTCTCTTCATTCGTACAGAGTTCGTAATGAGAGAGTGGGTGTGGGCTTTCATTTTCATTATGTACTGTGGCTGCTGTTTTCTACTCTTCTGTTCTTTTTTTAAATCTCCTTTCACCTTCCCTTGCATTTTTCTTCAATAGACGTTCTTTTGTTTCTCATGTTCGTGCATTGAGCCATAGCCTTGGTTTCACAGATGGTATAAGGATTAGACTATTACACAGGAAAGACCTGACTGACATAACGTGTAACTGACAACAGTTTTGTTTTAATGTGCCATTTAAGTGCTGGGATTTCTGAAATATCACAAAAACAGACTGGCGTAAATTAAAGGAATAGTTCACTTAATAATGAAAATTCTGTCATAATTTGCATACCCTCATGTGGAGGCCCTACATGACCATGGTGATGGAAAAAAATATGAGACGAGAGGAAAAACTATATTTCAAAACACTTGCACTCTCTCACAAAATATTGGTGTTCCCCAAATAAACTTGGTGTTCCCCCCCCCCCCCTGACGCTTAGTTACTGTTGCTATGTCCGACAAGCCATGCCGCTCTCATGCCACGCATCACGCAGTGAAAAATACATCATGGAGCAAAGAGGACACTGACAATATGCCAACAGACAAGACAGAGCAGGTTACTTTTGGTATGAAACAAAGTCTCAGCTTTCAAATTGTGTCATTTTTTAAGAAATTCAAACAATAAATACGGTTTTGTGGCTCTTTAATGCGATGTGACAGCTCGCTGTAGCGCCTCAGTTCAAGCGGCACATAAACTGATCATCTCTACCTCTTTAGTAATGTGAAATAAACATGAATGAACATCAGAAGGTATCTTGTTTCAATGCGGAAAGACGTCAATACTGTCAGCATTTTTCGAGTCCACAGATGTTAATCTACTCTGCTGTCTGGTTTGTTTGTTGGTCTAAATGGCACATTTGGCATTATCGGTCAGATCCCCTGTCAATCTGCTTTCCTCTGAGAAACGTTGCATTCTCCTGCAAAATATTTGTCTTCAAGGTAAGATATGGCAAATAAAAGAAAATTGCCACTAACCTGGAAAACTTTGGCAAATACACTAGTTATTTTATCCTCAAATGTGCTTGTTATATCAACACCAGTATCTTGTAAACACAATTTTGCATGTAGCGGACTGAGAAAAAACACTACATGTCTCCCAGAAGGTGCCAGCCAATCATATTGCTGCCTGCTTGACCGAGTAAGTGCTTTTCAATTTTTGTGCAATATGTATCAGACGGTCAGAGAACGGACTTGGTCCTCAGGCGTGCCATTTGATGAGACTAGGGCAGGCCTGCGACACTGCTGTCAGATGAAGAGCGTCCCACAAACATCACTCACTGGTGGCATGTGTAGTGAAGGTGAAACGTAGAGTCAGTGGACACACAACAAAGCCCAGATCACAGCAGAGCAGAGTAAAGCATCTGGAGTCAAAACCCTGATGAGACAGAGAAAAGCAGCTCTTCGCATATATGAAAATCTGAATGATGAAGCAATAAAGCAGCTTTATGAGCTCATGTAGGCGTTTTCGAGTGGATCTGGTACTCGCTGCTCTGGTACTGAACTGAACACTGAACAGCAGTAAAGGTCTCTGCTGATAATGATGCAGAACTGTAATGCCTTGAGGATGTCAGAACAGATGGTGTTCCCGTTGGCTGCTGAGTAGCGCTGTCAAACGTATGCACCAACATCAAGCGTATGACGACACAAACACTGTTTTCTGTTCACATTATGCATGGTCTCATTGATAATCATAGGTGTTTTGTCCAAAATGTATGGTTCTAGCATTCATACATTACTGTGCAAAGGTTTGGGGTTTGTTAGATTTAAAAAAAGGCACTTATACTCATTTAGGCTGCATTTGATCAAAAAGATGACATTGTGAAATAATAAAATGTATCTTTTAATATATTTTAAAATGTACTTTATTTCTGTGATGGCAAGCTGAATTTTCAGCATCATTACTCCAGTCTTCAGTGTCACATGATCCTTCAGAAATTATTCTAATATGCTATTTGGTATTATATGATCAGGTTCTGCTGCTTAACATTTTTGTCATGACAATTTTTATTTTGATGAATACAAAAAGTTTAGTAGAACATTATTTGAAATAGAAAGTTTTGTAACATTATAAATGTCTTTACTGTCACTTTTGATCAATTTAATGCATCCTTACTGAATAAAGTGCACATATTCAGTTTGCATGGACACTGAAACGTAATCATTTTATCTATAAAAAGCTTGGGTCGTATAATATTATGAAACAATTTAGTTAATAACATATTTAATTAATAGATTAATTAAAAAATGTCAAAGCCATCATATTTATTTAACACATTTACCTAATTTTCTCATTCTGTTCTGTGTGACTACATAATTTTACCTAACTTAAAAATATTGAAATGAAAGGAAATTCTGTCATAGTTAAATTACTACTACATAGTAAATAAATAATGTAAATTTAATTTTTGTTAATATTTAATTGTTTTTAATTTATAGTTTAATTTGTGATTATAATTACTATAAATTATAGTATCAATTTATCATTTTAGTTATTTATATATCTAATTTAATTTATTTTTAGTTATTGGTAATTTATTAATTTGAAAAGTTATACATTTAGTAGATTTTGTGTTTGTTACACATCAGAATTTAACGAAATCTACAAAATGTAATTTATTAACAGCAAATACTAAGATCAGGAGGATAACAGGAAGATAACACATTCTTAACATATCCCTTCACTCTGGAGTTTTTCCCTCAGCATTTAAACAGGCTCGTATAACCCCAGTTCTTAACCCAACTTTTTAGGGAGCTATACCGGTTTCCCTTCTAACTTTAATTTCAAAAACACTTGAACGAGTTGTGTTCAACCAAGTCTCTGCCTTTCTCACACAGAACAACCTCCTGGACAGTAACCAATCTGCCTTCAGAAGTGAACATTCCACAGAAAGTGTCTTGCTCTCAGTTGTTGAAGCCCTATGTCTTGCAAGAGCGGCTTCCAAGTCTTCATTACTTATCTTTCTGGATCTTGATACGGTCAACCACCAGATCCTCCTGTCAACCTTATTGAGAAAGGGCATCTCAGGAACCGCACTCCTGCGGTTTGAGTCAGGTTCTTCAAGGTATCATTGATAGGTGTGGTATCCAAGTCACAACATCTAGCTGTCAGGAATCGACTGAAGAGATGAAGGCAAGGACTCAAATGCAGGAAGATGGGTCTTTTTAATAATGAAATAAAACAAAGAAGAACAAAAACCACCCCGAAGGGGAAAAACATACAGGCATAGTGCTGTGTACATTCAACATATACACACACAACGTAAGACAACGGATCAGCACAGGACTACAGACAACAGGAGGCTAAATAGGGAGACTAACGAGGGAGACACAGGCGGAGCAACTGAAACTATGATTAGGTAACAAGATGGAGGGGGCAGATAATAGACAGGAGAGCACATGGCACCAACAACAAACAACAAGCCATGTGCTCAATACATAGACATCTGACCGAGACACTAGCTACTGGGGTGCCTCAGGGCTCAGTTCTTGGACCACTTCTCTTCTCTGTCTAGATTCACTAGATTCTGTCATTCAGAAACATGGATTTTTATATCACTGCTATGCTGATGACACTTAATTTTACCTCTCATTCCATCCTGATGATCCGACAATAGCTGCTCATATCTCACCATGTCTAACAGACATTTCATGCTGGATGAAGGACCATCACCTTCAACTCATCCTAGCTAAGACAGAACTGCTTGTAGTTTCAGCAAATCCATGACTTTGTCACAATTTCACCTTCCAGTTAGGCTCATCAACCACAATTCCTTCAAAAAAAAGCCAAACTTTGGAGATGTGATTGATGATAAGCTGAATTTCTCAGACCACATAAAACTGCCCGGTGCTGCAGATTTGTTTTATACAATATTAAGATTCGGAAGATCAGGCCTTTTCTCTCGTAAACATGCAACACAACTTCAAGCTCTTGTTCTGTCCAGACTTGACTATTGCAATGCTCTCTTGGCAGGTCTTCCAGCCAGTTCCATCAAACTTCTACAATTGATCCAAAATGCCTTTGCAAGATCAATATTTAATGAGCCGAAAAGAACGCACATCACACCTCTGTTCATCAATAAGCACTGGCTACCAATAGCTGCTCGCATTAAATTCAAGGCATTAATGTTTGCCTACAGAACCACCTCTGGCTCTGCACTCCTTTACCTAAATTCAGTACTTCAGACTTATATGCCCTCTAGAAGCTTGTATTCTGCAAGTGAACGTTTGCAAAGAACCCAAAGAGACACAACATCACTTTCACTGACTTTTTCATTAACTGTTCCCATCTGGTGGAATGACCTCCCTAACTCAATCAGAGCAGCTGAATCCTTACCCATCTTCAAGAAACGGCTAAAAACACATCTCTTCCATCTTTATTTGACCCTCTAACTCTAGCACTCTCTATTCTAATTCTATTTTATCTATCTGTCTTCTTTTTTATTAAAAACAAAAACAAAAAACAGACACACTTGACCCTCTATTAATTGCATATTTATTCTCTAACTGCTAGCTTTTCTTGAAAAATTTATTGTTTTCTATTCTATCTACTTGTTTCATGCAAACTGCTAAATGACAACCCCCTAAAAAAGGTTTTGAAATATATTAATTCTCGGCTTAAAAATAAAATAATGGTTCAAAACAGATGGACAGTTAAATTCCTCTTTGTTAGATTTCACTGGATGATAAAAGCACAAATGTCCTGGTACTGGGCCTTTATCTCTGTGTTAACATTCAATATAACCATCCTCTCTTAAACACTGTCGTGTGGGCTATTATCCTAATTATAACTCATTGGGCAAAATGGATCTGCTCACCAGTTGGACTATGAGATGAGCATTTTCTTAAGAGTAAAGTTGGGTTAACAAGGCCTTGATGTCGTTTGTGATTCTCGGGTGAGGATTCCTGCCATTGCCTATTTGCATGTGCTTTTAGCACTCAGTTCACTTACACGCCAAGGAATTATGCTAATCAGATAATGGTGCAAACACAGCCCCGAGCAATTTGCACTGAACTATTCTCCAGGTTACAGGATAGTGCTGAACTGTAGGATGCCAGTGCTAATAATAATACTTATAAAATAATAATTTAATTAAACTTTTTAATGAATTAAGGACAAAATATTTGATATCTTACAACAAAGAATATGTACATAATGGAAAAATATTTTAATTCGTTAGTATGTTTGGAATAATTTGGGATGAATAAAATTGTGCTGCCATGCTTGAATATACATTACAGATAATTTTCTAATTATTGTACCTTGTACAATAAAACTCGTTTAGTGAGATATAGAGCTGTTGTGTCAGTTTGACTTACAGCTGAAGTGCTTCTCATCTTTAATCTTGTTAATTCAGACCGCTGTGAAATAGCTTCAGCTCTTTTGCATTATTAGCATTTATCCTTTGTGCAATCTCAAAATAAGCCTCCCCAAAACATGGCCAAATTGGCTAAACATGTTTGCCCTTTCAGGAGGGAATTGCTTAATTTAATCTGATTTATTCTAGCGTTTGGTTAGAATAAGTCGATTTTTACAATTCAGGGACCCTATTTAAATAGAGATTTATTTTATTTGTAACATTGCAGAATAACTTTAATAACATGTTGACATTGTTTCTTTAGTTATATATTTTAGCATGTGCCGGACAGCTGTGTAATGATGCAAGTAATGTCCTTTTCCGTATAGTTTACTGTACAACTGGATCTGTAAATCAGTTATTAAATTGTAAGTGCAAAAATATGCATTATATGAGTTCCCATACTTTTAAATGACTTAATAAAATACAAGCCCAAAGTTGCTTAATAAGCAGACGTCAACACAGTGCAAGGATAGGACGTAAACAGTGCCATCTAAAGGGGACCAGACACACCTGGTCACAGTGGATCTATTATTAGCAATAGTCCAATCTTGGCTGATATTTTTGTCTGTACATGTGTGTTTTGTGTTTTAGAGATAGTGAGAGCCATGACGCATGTCATTAACCATGGCATGTCCATGTACTGGGGCACGTCACGCTGGTCAGCGATGGAGATCATGGTGAGTATAGAGAGGAAAAACATCTGAATCTAAACACATTTTAAAGTAGACAAAATTGCATTTGTTTTTAGGGCTTTTATATAGAGAATTTATCGATATAGAATTTAATTGTTTTATAATTTATTTTATTTTTGATAAATTATTTTATAATTTATAATATAATTATTATTTTCATTATTGTGGGTTAAGAAAATGTAATTAAATTAAATAATTACAATTAATTTTAAGGATGTTTAGATATATTTAATATACAAAACACAAAAAACTCAATGTGTGTTTACATCTTTATTCATGAACTATATTAAATCACATTTTTTCCATCTCTTTCTCTCCCTGTAGGAGGCGTATTCTGTAGCGAGGCAGTTTAATCTGATTCCTCCTGTGTGTGAGCAGGCCGAATATCATTTATTCCAGAGGGATAAAGTGGAAATGCAGTTGCCAGAGCTTTACCATAAGATTGGTAAAAACAAACACATATTGTATATACACATGAACACACATAATTCAAATATGATCTCTGAAACGGCTTAAAAACACAGTCTTGCACCGCAGGTGTTGGAGTGGTTTCCTGGTCTCCTCTAGCCTGCGGCATCATCACAGGGAAATATGAAAACGGCATCCCAGAATCCTCCAGGGCCTCTTTGAAGGTACTTTAAAGGAGTAGTTCAGGCAAAAATGAAAATGTGCTGAAACATGTACTCACCCTCGGGCCATCCAAGATGTAGATGAGTTGATTTCTTCATTAGAATAGATTTGGGGAAATTTAGCATTACATCACTTGCTCATCAGTGGATCCAGTGAATGGGTGCCGACATTAACATAACAATAATCAACAAGTAATCCACAAAACTCCAGTCCATCAATTAACATCTTGTGAAGCGAAAAGCTCAGTGTTTGTAAGAAACACATCAATCAAGGCATTTTCAATTGAAATAGTTGCTTCTGGCCAATCAGCTGGTTGGACTCTTATTCTGACGGCACCCATTCCCTGCAGAGCATTCATTGATGAACAAGTGATGTAATGCTAAACTATATGTTCATTTTTGCGTGAACTGTTCCTTTAATACTGACTGTCATGACAGACACATAATTTCCTCAAGACATAAGAATTGATATCTGTTGATTAAACTGATATTTATCCAACTGAAATAGTGCCAGATTTCTGTAGAAAAACAGCTATACTCAACAGGAGGACAAAGCAGAGTTAAATAGGACAGTCTGACACTGAATGAAGTGATTGAGGAGCGAGGATAGTTCATAGATTACACGTTCAGCTAGTATACAGCGATGTCAGGGCAGGTTTGCTGTGCTTGTCTCACTCTCTCTCTTTCTCTCTGCAGTCGTACCAGTGGCTGAAGGAGAAGATTCTGAGCGAGGATGGCAGAAAGCAGCAGGCGAAGCTCAAGGAATTGACCCATATAGCTGAGAGGCTCAGCTGTACCCTGCCACAACTTGCCATCGGTAGGTCAAAATAACTTTTTCACATGAACTGTCATAAAGTTACATTTCTGTCAGTAAAATACTGAATTTCTGATTGTATGCACATTTCCTGACTGAGAAACAAACCTTGACATTAATCCACAGGGCTTTGAAGTCACCAAATTACTTACTTAATGAAAAACAAATTTGGCAATTTTTAGCAGGCAGCATTTTTATGATATGGAAAACCTTGATGGTGACTCTTTTATTCAGTTTTAATATGTGTTTTAATAAATGTGGTGGGGTAATATTCTATTCAAAAACGATTCTTTATAGAAATGTAGGAAATAGTCATTATTTTTATTTTGTTTTATTTATTATGGTAGTTTTATTTTTTATTAATAATTAATAATAATAATAATAAATATTTTCTTAAAAAGTTCATATTACGTTTTTAATAAATTGTATTTATTGTGTATTTAAATAGTCAATAATTATTTACATTTTGTTTTATTTATTAATAATAATAATTATACATATTATGAAAATCATTTTTGTTTGTATACATTGTTTTTAATTAATACATTTTTTTTTTTCAAATGTAAACAGTTTGATGAACAAAAAATATTTTGTAAAAAAAAAAAAAAAAAAAAGCCTTTACTGTTAAAAAAAACTCCTGTAGAAACAGTCCTTACAGTAGCATTTGGCTGCAGCACCCGTTCAGAACCCTACCAGCTCATTTGAGATTCCCGTGATTCACTGGCTTGAAACGATCATACATGTAGGCTTAAGTGACGGATTCCTCATTAATCTACTCTCTGTGTTCCTCTGTAGCCTGGTGCCTCCGTAATGAAGGAGTGAGTTCTGTTCTCCTGGGGACCTCCAACCCTGCACAGCTCACTGAGAACCTGGGGGCGATACAGGCGAGAGATTGATCAAAACATCTCAAACACACTCGCACACTGTGGAATCACTGCCATCCCACAAACTCTGGTGGCCTGCTACAGCTGTGCTTTTATCTCTTAACACCTATCTTCTGAATTTCACATGGTTCATTTACATTTAAAACATCAAAAACGGGATATTGCTTGATGTTATTTTAATGTGCTAAGACAAAATTCCACACACTGATAAGAAATCCAACTAAACCAGCTTCAGATAAAGATGGTTTTGCGTAGTTTCTAGCTTGACGAAATGGTTGGACTAGCATTTAGACATTGTCTTTCTCAACCAGGGGGCCAGGGCTCACTAGCGGGCCCTCAGAAAACTTCTAAGGGGGCTTCAAGATGACTTTAAAATATTTAGATTAAACAAGCATTAAAATAAGCTAAAACAATAAAACATTAAGACAATTTTAATTCATCCAATATTCTTTAGTAATTAGATCTACATTCTCGCTGACAGGTTCTTCCAAAGATCACGGCTCAAGTGACCTCGGACATCGACAAAATCCTGGGTAACCGTCCCCACAGTAAGAAGGACTACCATCCCTAGGCCTTTCTGTGAACCTGTAAGCCTTGAGACTCAGGATCCCGTGCCAGCCCTCTCGTGTCGGCGGGTGTCCACAGTGTGTGATTCCCACCATTGTGTGTCTGTGTCAACTTCTCCTGCAGAGAGCCATTGTTACTGTTACAGTAGAAATGCTAAAGTGTTATGCATGCTTATGTTCGACCTATACCTGAGCTCAACCTCGCATTAAGATCTCTGTGGAGACACACCTGCCTGTGAAGCACAGAAGCTCCTGGACTCCCTCGTCTGTGGGGTTTTGTATTCAGCTGTCATAACCCATATGTGCCAAAGTGAACATGGTCTTGACCCTTGACATCCGGACATCCATTCTGAAAAGAGATGAATGACAGGCCCTTATGAGTGGCCCTGATTATGGTCTATAAAACATAATGTAAGGAAATGCACTGCATATCATTCTGAGAATGTACAAACTAAGAACTGTGATGTATGGCAGAGCAGCATGTAGACTTCAACAAAATGTGTTGGATTAAAAAGCCATCAACAGCAAAGTGTGCTGTTAGTGTGTTTAAATGTTCTTTAAATGTAATGATCTTTAAACAACTGTTTGTGTTTACTCTGTAAACCCTGCAATTTGTGTCGTGTCTGATCCGTTCAACAATTTCTTACTTCTCCGTTGTTTTAAATGTACATTATAAAAGAAACGTTAGTTTGTTCAAATGCGTATCCAGTGTTAAAGTTACATTGGTAAATATTGAAATGCTTGCTGCTGTATTTGGCAACTTTTGAACTGTTAATTAGTACATACTTGAGTCCCGAGAGTGACAGAAATGCACAACTATAAAGCAACTAGTTCATGTCCATGACAAATGGGGTCAAAATGTTTACAGGCTTGAAAATGATGAAGCTGTTAATTTATGCATTGTGCAGAGTGCTTTTAACATTAAAATAAAAATGTTGCTTCTCCACTTTGTGGCGTTTTGAAATTTTGTTTTAAAAAAAGTGTTTTTAACCATTTGAAGTTATTTTGCTGGTTGAAGAACATGCTAGAAAAAGTTGCCTGGAAAAAAAATAACCTGAAAAGTGTGGGCTACAGTTAAAAAAGAAAAACGAAACATAACTAATTTAAAAAGTAGAAAAACTAGGCCATGACTGAACGGGGGAAAACTAGGTCACATGAGACAGCTAAAATACTGAGTAACATAAACATTACCTTATTTCTCCACAGAGACTACATCCCCTCCCTTAATGCATTAAGCCCCGCCTACTAAGATTTTCTATTGGATTAACTTCCTGTCAGTTTTAAAATTCCGTTTTTTCATTGGCTCTTCCCCTCTCGTCAACTTATTTCGATTCCATACGCGCCAAACATTGTAGGCCGTGACTTATTTAACGCAAATACTTTGAACCAACACGGTTTATAGCAATTGATAACTGAAAAATCCTGTTTTTTTGTAAGCAAGAGTTTGTTTTGTTGTTTATTATTTAATCTAGCTGTCCAAAAGGAAAGAAGGAACAATCTCTGTCTCCAAGGCAGCAGGCAGTAAACTGAAAGCACAGCAAGTGTGTTGTTGAAACGAGCAGTGTTCTGGGTGAGTCGCGCTCCTTAAAATCATGATGTATTAGTTTGTTATGCGATATACGTTATATGAGTAAAGCTTTCTCGCTAGTCTGGAAAACAATATCGGCGTTGGTTAGACTCTTATTTATGACTGTCGACTTTGATTTAAAGCGCATCGGCGATGTGGCTGATGCAGGGCCGGAAGGGCAGCCCCAGGGGCGACAGTGTTTGTGTTGCTGATGATGACTGCAGTATCAACAGTTTGATGAAGACTGACTCTTTCTGCATGAACCAGTCCTTCCCCTCCGCGCGCAACTGCTCTCTCAACCGCGTGGACGCATCATCATCATCATCATCATCATCAGGTGGGCCAGGGCCAGACAGCTTTCACACCTGTGCCACAATGCGTGGACACTGAAGTGATACCAAATATTACATGATAAATAAAATAATAACGATAAAGCTTATGAAAATGACAACAATACAGCAGTAGTTGTTGACAATAAAATGGTACCACACTAGATCTCTTAAGAAGTTGTTGCCAAATGTTTAAAAAAATATCCAAAGTATTGTTATTCCGCAGTGAGTTTCAGAGTGTTTGCTAAAGGGTATTGTTTTCTGCAATACTTGCCAAAAAACAGGTTATTGGGTTACTTTTGTTCACCCTCATTACTTTATTTGGAAGACGAAAATATATTTTTTTATATATTATTATTTTAAAATAGTATTATTGTGAAATATCATTGCAATTAAAAAGGTTCCCTGTTTTAATAGCTATATTTTAAAAGTAATTTATTCCTGTGATGGCAAAGTTGCTATTTGCTATACATTTCTTATCAATGTTGAAAACAATTGTTATTATTTAGATCTTTGTGGAAACTGTGGTACTTTCTTTCAGGGTTATTTTCAAATAAATACTGTTTTTTTTTTTTTTTTTTGAAGCCTGAACACTTTTTAACATTTATCAATTTAATGAACCGAAAATTCAAAAGAGCAGCATTTATCTGAAATAGATTTTTTTTGTATTAAATATGTCTTCACTGTCATGCTTTATCAATTAATACATCCTTTCTAAAAAATAATATTAATACAATTCTTTAAAAAAAAGTTTACAATGGCTTTGGAAAAGAACGACGAGGAGTAAATTTACAGTATATAAATTATTACTCTGTTTTCCGAAAGGTGATTCTCACGTTAGTTCATCAGTGGCGATGAGGAATCTTCAGATCTCTGATCTACATTGCTTCCACCCCGTGTCTCCATTATCAGCCCATGGGTCTCCAGTGCTGGAGAGCTCTCTGCTCAGACAGCTCATGTGTACCGCTCCAGAGAAGAGAGGCACAGCTCTCACCATCAACCCAAATAAAGCTGTCCTGTCTATTAACTGCACCACATTACAGGTATCTGATGTTTTTTTTTTTATTAAACACATTAATTACACCCCATTATTTTCTTTGTCTGGATTTTTAGCTGCACACCTATTCTTTAAACTATTGAGTGATTATTTCAATTATTTATTGATCTTTTTGCAAGGTTTCGGATGCAAATGAACATGCTTGTAAGCTGTTTGAGTGTGGATACAGTGATTTGATCGGCCGGAAGCTGATTTCTCTCCTAAGAGCCAATCAGATGCTAGAGGAAGTCCTGAAGGAGGAGACTCTAGATTCTGATGGAAACCTAGTTGCTATTTCTGCAAAAGTGGTATGAAACGATGTGGTTAAACAACAATTCACTTAGCTGGTCATTAAATTATTTCACGAGTCATGATTATTTAATTTCTTCCACGCTGCATGTTTTGTCCATGGCTCTGATCTCTGCTTTCCTGTGCTGGATGTGAGCATCATTAATTAAAGCACGGCTCTGGATGATTCTCTCCACAGGTGAGCGCAGTGAGTTTGACAGGAGCAGAGTTTCCTGTGTCTGTGTGGCTTCAGATACCGGAGCAGATGCAGCAGATCTTAGAGCTCCTGCTGGAGCGAGTGGAGAGAATCACAGCACACGTGACTTTCACTCAAAATGTGAGGCTCATTCCCTTGCAGCTAATTGTGCACTGATAGGTTAACCTTATGTATAAAGTTAAGCATTTGTAAGCATAATTTAATTAAGCTTATATTGCTATTATACTATAAAAATCAACAGAATTTAACTGTTAATTTCAAAAGTTTGGCGTCAGTAAGATCAGCATATTATGAATTCTGAAGGATCATGTGACACTGATAACTGGAGTAATGGCTGCTGAAAAATCAGCTTTTCCGTCACAGGAATAAATTACTTGTTAAAATATATTGATAGAGAAACAGTTATTTTAGATTGTAATTACATTTTCCAATATTTCTATTGTATTTTTGATCAAATAAATGCTTCCTTTTAAAAAAACATTAAAAAAAATCTTACTGACCTCAAACTTTTAAAGTGTAGTGTACCTTTAAAGAAAATGGTTTGTCAAGCTGTTGCTCAGTTGGCCAGAAAAGTTTTAGCTCCTCCTTCTGTTTCCTCAGGGTGGAATCCTCAGTTGTGACGCCACCTTTGCCCATCTTTATGGTTACCACACTACTGAGGAGATGACTGGCCTGTCAATCATGTCTCTGATGCCGTCACTACAGATCCCCTTCCATTGCAGGACTCCCAAGGTCACAATAATGTCTCCCAATAATGTTTTCTTTTTCAGTTCATAACTGTATATGATAGTCCACTGTGCACCTTCACATAGCTTGTTTCTTTACTTTTGTGTTTCAGGTGTTGCGTGTCCAGAGATTGCATGTGCAGGCCAGGTCTGGTTTGGTGGTGCCAGCATGTGTCCGTCTGCAGGCTGCTGTTTCCTGTGGAAGATCACCGCTGCAGATTAAAGGATCAGCACATCCAGAACCTTCACGACAGACCAACCAAACTCCTTCAGGTCAGTCCTCACCCTTTCACTGCAGTGCATGCAGTTTTATAACTCATAGTTGCTTCAACAGACTTAAGTCACACTGACATCGGAAATAAAAATTAGCAGATTTCCTAACTGTGAATCAGATTTCTGTATCTGTGGGGATTTATTTATAGCCCAGAGCCACTAGTTAAAGTGACTTTCCAATATTTGCTCTGGCATGAAGGAAATCTGTTTTCATTGAGTTTCTTGGTATTTCAGTGTGATCATTGCAGTGTACTCTTGTCCTGCAGGTGGTAAATCCGGTGCGGGTGGTGTCCTGTCCCCCAGCGCAGATGTACTGTACTCTGGGTCAGTGTGTGTGTTTGCTCCCAGTAGCTGCCTCCTGACGCTCCTGCCCAACGGCACCATTCACAGTCTCAACAACCCCTTCAGCTCTCTCCTGCTCGGATACAACAGCAGTCAGCTGCTCGGAAAGGTACAGATGCTATGAAACATTCCCTCGGGAATGTTACGTTTGTATAACTCCCTTTTAATGAAAAGTTATAGTTGATCCAATTTGATTTATTTAGTCCAACCATTGTTATTTGAGTATTATTGATGTACAGTTTTTATTCATATTTTCAATTAGCTTTTTCAGTTCATTTTAATGTAATTTTTTTGTACTTTTGTTGTGCTTTTGTTTCAAAGTTTTATATTTGTTTTTATTTCAATTAACAAAAATATTATAATAGTTTTAGTTAACGATAACATTGAATCCAATGTTTCCAAGCTTGTTTACATGCTAACAGCAGGCCTGTGCATCTGTGTGTAGAATGTCACATACCTAATACCGGCGTTTTATGAGCGAGTTCGTGCTGCGGACCGAAGCGACCACCCTACATCTCATCCACATGATACATCCAGCCCCACTGACAGATGCACAGGTACAGAGATGTGATGTGCTTTAAGTGATACACACACATTAGCTTGTGATGCTGTGCTAACGTCCCCTCACTTCCTGTCTGCCTACTTCTCAGACCCCTGTAGATGTTCTGCTAGTGCTAGCTGTCGCCCTGCTGATGTTCTAACCTTCTCTACTGACATGCTCACAACTAAGGAAAATCAACAGGAGTCATGTAGTGAGTTCCCTCTCTTATTGCTCCACACATATAATATATTGTGTTATATTATATTGGTGTCAATTAATTATTAGATATATATTTATTTTTGTAACAACAGGTTTCTCTTTTTATTTATTTTTGCACGCCGTAACTTGATTTATGGCTAATTGATTGATATGTGCAGATCCAAACACCGTGCTTGCTGGTGACAGTGTGATGGTGCATCTAGCCATGCATCGGAGAGCAGGTCTTGGGAAAGGGAAGAGGATCTTTACTGGGACAAACGCTAAACTGGAGAAGGAGAACAGCATCCTATCAACCATGACCTCACGTGCTGTCACCTCCACACCACTGAATGGGTTAGATACACCACTAAATCCTCTCATTTCTTATTTTTCTTTCTTTAATAATATGCACAGTTTAAGAGTAAATTGCATTTCAGGATGTCAGAATTTAATATTATTTAACTAATAAAATATATTGAATATATTGTTGCTTATATTTTGCAATTGAATTATTGCAAATTAATGGGTACATTTTTATAAAAAAATTCTCCCACTTAACCCAAAATTATTTGTCTTTCTGTTCATAAAAAAGCTTGTTATAGCAGTGTTGTTTTAGTATAATTGAGATATTATTCTAGTTTTTATTAATATATTCAGTTTTATTTTTATGTATTTTCTCTTTCCGTAATTGTTCTATTTCTATATTAACTGTATTATTTATTACTTGTTCTATTTCTATATACAATTGTATTACTTGTATTTATTTTAGTACATCAACTAAATGGAAGTGAGAAGTGTTGCCTTGGCAATATAGATGTTACAGAAACGGATGACAAGTGCAGATAGTCATTATTTATCATCATTCTCTCTGTTGTTCTCAGGCTGGATGACACTACAGAGCTTTGTGAGCAAGTTGTGGATGTGACCGCTCGAGTGTCTGAGTCTGACTCGGCCAACTCCACCACCGCTCTGCTACAGACCTTTACTCTGGTGGAGTCCCAGGAAGTCCACAAAACCTGCCTCCCCACTACTGTCTCTCCTCATTGTGGCCCATCAGAGCAGCTCTTTGCTGGGCGAGATGCCTCCAAGGCCCTGAACTCAGACCGTAAACAAGCTCCAGTAAAGTCCTGTGACTCTGTGCCACATTCAAAACCTCCCACACAAGCCTGCCAGTGTTCAGAGAAGGCCCAGCTTCAGGATTCCAGCTTTGAGGTGATTTCCCTTGGCAGTGGGTCATCGTCTGGGTTCTGCGAGCAGCTTGTGGGCGGCTCTGGTCCTGAAAAGTTAGATGAGTCTCAGCAGGGACGTCATCTAGAAGAATTGAGCAGCACCTTTCTGGATTTGAACTCTAATGGAGATGTCATTGTTCATGCCATGTCAGAGATGGACCTGAATGACAGTGTTGAGATCCCAAATGGCTCTGCAGATCTTAACCATTCGCTTACCTCATGTGACACTGCTGAGCTTCTTCGAACCCCTTCACCCTTCGTTGTGGAATCAGACCCTGAAGCAGAAGCTCAAATCTGCCCAGAGCAAGAGACAACGCAAAAACCTGCCCCATCCCCACAAGAGCAAGAACAGCAAACTCAGCAGAAAACTCTAGAGCAACTGCCAAAAAATCATGTAACCAAACTTTGGGAACAGTGGAATTCCTTTTCGGAACATGCTGTCGGCCGTGTCCTGGATCTCCGGAAGGGTGGAATTCTGTTGCCAGGCGACACTCCTGCCACCTCCACTCCTAAGAAGGTGAAGGCGAACTCTTCCATTCCAGAGGGCAGGATTCATGTGACCTGCTACAACAGAGACGGAACACCAATCGGTATGTCAACTGAGTCCCTCTAGTTTACCTGTTGTAATCATACAGGGACCAGTAATGACCATTTTGTATCAGATTATATAAGGGACGGTTAATATTGTAAAGACCTTTTAAAAAGGAGGAATTGTAGTTAAATATGTAGTTGGTTAACAAGTCCATAGAAAAATGTATTGGATAGCTGATTAATAATACTAATAATAAATACACTGCTGTTCAAAAGTTTGAGATCAGTAAGATTTTCTCTTATGCTCATCAAGACTGTATTTATTTGATAAATACAAAAAAAATATATTGTGAAATATTATTGCAATTTCTAATATTGGTTTCCTATTTTAATATACTTTATTTCTGTGATTCAGCACTGAATTTTCATCAGCCATTACTCCAGTCTTCAGTGTCACATGATCCTTCATAAATATTCTAATATGCTGATTTATTATCAGTGTTGTGCTGCTTAAGGTTTTTTTGGAACCTATGATACACTTTTCTTTGAATAAAAAGTTAAAAAGAACAGCATTTATTCAAAATCTAAATCTTTTCCTAACAATAAGTATTTACTATCACTTTATCCATTAACACATTCTTGCTGAATAAAAGTATTAATTTATTTTAAAGGAAAATTCTGACCACAAACTTTTGGATAGTAGTGTATATTGTAACACACAATTTCTATTTTGAATAAACGGATATAAACAGATTGTGATTTTGAATCGCAGATTCTGAAAAATATTAAGATTCTAAATATATCAGCATATTAGAATGATTTCTGAAGGATTATATGACACTTATAAGGCACTTATTTAAGGATTATGACGCTGAAAATTCAACTTTGCTTCACAGGAATAAATTATATTTTAAAATAGAAATCTTATTTTAAATTGCAAAAATATTTCACAAAATTATTATTATTTTTTGATCAAATAAATGCAGCTATGAGCATAAGAAACATTTATTTTTTTTTATAAAAAAAATCTTACTGATCCCAAACTTTTGAATGGCACTGTACAATGTTATAATATTGTGCCGTTGTTTGTTTTGTTGCAAGGCTCATTGTTTTCTACTTTGTAGTGGTTAATTTGTCCTAGTGGAAACTTTAAAGGGACAAATACATTTTTCATAATTTACCAAACCTTATGACGGACTTAAACTCGAAGATATTTTGAAAAATGTTGAGAACAAACAGCATAGGAGCCCATTGAGGTCCATGTGGACAGTACACTATGATATTTTGCAAAATATCTTATGTTCCATAGAAGTTTTGAAAGTACAAGTTTTGCAACAACGTGACTGTGATCAAAAGACTGAATGTTCATTTTGGGTGAACTTATCCCTTTAAGGTAATCCACCAGTGAGATAATAAAATAAGGTTAACTCCAAATTAACATTTTATATCCATTTATTTATTTGGTAAGTAGCCTTGTAATAAGCATGATATTGTACACATTATCACAAAATAAACCCCATCCAAGACCCTTATCTGTGTTTATTTTGTGATAATGATTGTACGTTATCTCTTACTGTACTTAATTTCTCCATTTCAAATGGTGTACTTTCTGTATGCCGGGTCTCAAAATCACCATCCATCTTTTCTACTGTACATTTATGATGTTCCAGTGCATGAAGGCAACTGATAAAGTGGTAATTTTCAGTGTCTCTCTCTCACTCTGTGTAGAGGTGCAGTGTGATGTGCGCTGGGTGTCCCTGTCCAGCGGCAGCTCTCTGGTCTGTCTGTGGCTGAGTGGGAGTCATCTCCTGCTCCACCACCAGGAGGCGCCACAGAGCACAATGTCTCCCACAGTGAGGACAGGAGCCCCAGAACAGGATGAGGTGATCTGCCTGAATGTCCACCCAAAAGTTTTATTCCAAACATGTATGCATTTCAAGCAGTTTCTGGTCCCTATTGATTTCCACTGTATGGATAAAAAAATACAAGAAATCAATACCAACTGAGGTTGTTTGGTTACCAACACTTTTCAAAATATCTTCTAATGAGCTCCTCAGAAGAAAGTAAATCATACATACAAAGTGGAGTATAACTTTCATATCTGCATGTAAGTTAAAGCAGCAACCTTTCTTTCTTCCTCATTTAGGCAGTGCGTTCAGATGCCTTGCACTCCTCTGTGGACTTGGAGCAGTCCGGAGCGGGTGAGGGTTACTTTGAAGAAAACTACCGTTCGCTGCGCTCCATTGGAAAGGGAGCCTTTGGCTTTGTCTGGCTTGCTGCAAGAAGGATAGATGAGCAGGAAGTCAGTGACACTCTTTTCTGCACTCACTGCTGTTCATGCACTCATATTCATCCGGTTGCGAGATAATAACTTGATAACATTGACGTCAGTTGTTCAAACCTTGGTCAGGGTTCTTAAGAGAGGATGTTTACACACTGAGTCAGTATCATTGCTGTAGTGTGTATCCAGTCTTTTATGGACAATTATATGAGTTGGTGAAGAGATGTTGGATTTATTATCTCTCACTTCAATTTCAGGTGGTTGTGAAGTTTATTAGGAAAAGTGCAGTGGTGAGTGAATGCTGGGTGGATGATCCTGATCTGGGCCGGGTTAGTCAAGAAGTGGCCATACTGGTTCGCCTGCAACACCCCAATATTGTGAAGGTACTTTGAGAGAACGGTTTGAGTTCATTTGAAGTATTTAGAATATTTGTTGCCAAATTAAATGATGCAACAGTCTCTTAAAAAAAAAAGATGTGGCCGTTAGGTCACACGTTAGGCTGCTGAAAATTCAGCTTTGCCATCACCAGGAATAAATTACATATTAAAATATTAAAACAGAAAATGGTAATTTCTAAATTGTAGTAATATTTCACAATATTACTGTTTTACTATATTTTTGATCAAATCGCTTAATCAAAGCAGCCTTGGTAAGCTTAAGAGAATATAAAAACTGGCCCCAAATATTTGAACAATAACAGTTATAATATAGCATTGTCAAAATGCTAGTGATAGTATGTTCACTATTGGTGTTTATGAGTGTATAGGTGCTGGAGGTGTTTGAGAATGAGCGTTTCTTCCAACTGGTCATGGAGAAACACGGGGATGGGCTTGACCTGTTTGAGTTTATCGACATGCAGCCGAGACTGGACGAGCCTCTGGCAAGCTACATCTTCAGACAGGTGAGAAACAGGCTGTGAGAACTGTTGAGATGTTGTAATTGGAGCACTTTTTTCTGATGTATATCTGTATATTTCTGTACTTAGTTGGTAGCCGCAGTGAGTTACCTGCATGGCAAAAGAGTGCTCCACAGGGACATAAAGGATGAAAATATCATCATAAACTCTAAATTTCACATCCGGCTGATCGACTTTGGCTCTGCTGCCCTGCTGGAACCCGGAAAGCTCTTCTACACCTTCTGTGGCACTCTGGAGTACTGCTCCCCAGAGGTGCTTCAGGGAAACCCGTACGTACTGAAACATCACACAGCCAGTCTCAGTTCCATCTGTGCATCTGAGATTGAGGACAGAACACAGGATAGGATCAAGTGGTTAAGGGTTTAAGAAGAGTAACATAAAGGTTATATATTCATGTATATAAAATAAGCAACACATTAACTACAGTATGACCGAGATCACCACGAAGCCCTTGAACATTCATGTCCACGATTCATTGAAGCAGGTCTTTCTTTATTTTCCCTCAATAAAAATGTAGTTCACTCAGGTTTCATCAATCCTGTTTGGATATTGAAATAGGTTTGAATACCCAGTTTAACTTAGAAACATGCAAAATCACAATTAAAACATGTTGTGAAATTTTTATGTGAAATGCGGTGTACTTTGTTGTTTGTTGTAGGTGAATGTAAGAAAGCATTATAAATGCATCATTCATTCATTATACTTGCATATACAGGTTAAATGAGACTTTTTTTTTTGGCATGTATGTAGGTACGAGGGTCCAGAGCTGGAGATATGGTCTCTAGGAGTGCTCTTATACACCTTACTCTTCAGTGAAAACCCGTTTTGCAGTGTGGAGGAAACCCTGCTGGCCCGACTCAACCCTCCATGCCAGATATCTACAGGTTTGCAGCCATGAAGACTGACTGGAGACACATGACTAATTTTGATTTATTCAGGGTTTCTGTGGGTCTTGGTGTCTTAATTCTATCTAGCTATCTATCTAAATCAAGATGCATTTACTTGAGATGCAAAATTAAGATATGAAGTCTTGTTTTCTGAGAAATTGAACAAAATTGAGTTTATGCTTCAAGTAGGACACAATATTGGTAAAATAATACAAGTTTCCATTTAAATTAAGTTTAATTTCTGAGCCTATTGGCAGATATTTGTTCTCATTTTAATCATAACAGTTCTTTTTGAACAATTTCTCAGAAAATAAGACTTGGGACATTACTTTTTTTTTACTTGCAAAACACCATTTATTACTGTTAAACCTGTTGCTCTGTTCTTGTTTTAGAGTTGTATGCACTGTTGGCTGGTCTTTTGCACCCAGTGGTTGATCAGAGAATGACTCTAGAGGAGCTCTTGGAGTCACAGTGGATTCAGCAACCCATAAATCTATCAGAGTACTTATGGGGAGAGGTCTTCCCTTCCAGCAACGGTAAGAGAATTGGTTTTAGGTTATTTCATCCACCAAAAAGATTATAATATTCAACTCAAACACCTTTTCCTTTAAATCAAATGATGCAGAGCTTTATTCATCATATACTTTATCTCAGAATCCACAGAACATGTGGAGCCCAACTCGTGTGTGCACCGGGCAAACATCCTCTCTCTGGACCCTGAAAACAATCTGAGCACGTCCGAGGACACTCCTATAGAAGATGAAGATGAGGAGGAGGATGAGGAGCAGAGGA
This sequence comes from Ptychobarbus kaznakovi, assembly GCA_027422405.1. Lineage (NCBI taxonomy): Eukaryota > Metazoa > Chordata > Actinopteri > Cypriniformes > Cyprinidae > Ptychobarbus > Ptychobarbus kaznakovi. Next base: position 4,452,118 of record CM049805.1, on the reverse strand, counting down.
GAACAATGGCGGCACTGCAGTGCGAGCTGCTGAAATATCTCACCGACGAGTGAGGAACTGTTGTGAAAGAAACGCTAATGCGTTTTGCTCAACTAATTATGACATTACATCTAATGTCACCATGAACACTAATGCGCACAATCTCTGCAGAACTCTACGTCCACCTGCCGCTGTCCTCCTTGATGATACCAGTCCGTCCAAAGAGCAAGAGGAAAGTGTGACTAGGAATGGAAGCCATCTGTGTTGCTAAGAAACGGCTTTATCTCTGTGTTTGGTGAAGGAATAGGAGTATTTATCAATGTGTTGTTTTTTTACCTTTCATGGAGTTTTTAAAACCTTGTATTTTGAGATGTGGAATGTGCTTGCTGTTTGTTGTAATACTATGGTGTTGAGCACCAGTATTGACCTGTTAAAACATGGTACATGCTCTAGACCTGGATGAAGATATTTGTTATGAGGCCTTCAAAGCTTTAAAATAATTTTAGGTTGTTTTTTAACCTTTTAAGTTATAAATATTTTAATTATTTTTAACATTTCAATATTTATCCTATGAATAAATTGTTATTAGCATAATTTCAGGTTGCTTTTGGTAACTCTGGTTTTAATTCACATTGTACGCAGGCTTTGTAAAGCCTCTGTCAAATGTTAATGTCAATTAAATTCTTCAATAAAATATTTGCATAATCAGTCTTGTTTCGTCTTCCGTTCAAATATCCGGAACTTTAGAGCCCTGACTGTTGTTTCAGTGCGGGTGTATTTTGACGCGGCACGCAGATATGGGCACACATTTATGCAGAAAACAGGTGAGGACTAAACGATAAAAAAAAATATTTCGCACATTATCATAGAAATGTACACTAGACTGAATGTTTGACCACTGCTATGTAGCTACCGTAATATATATATCGCGCTCGTTTACTTCGTAAGAAGCGGATTCTTTGATTTGCTGGTGGGAATCAGACTAACATTAATGATGAATCGCATAGTAAAAATAAATGAATAAACAGTAGCTTATTCAGTATAGGATTTTTGACCCCTAAAAATCTCAACGTTTTAAAACTGAATAGTTTAGTAAGAAACAGCAGCTGCCTCGATGCATGGAAGTGCAAGGTCGCTGTTATTCAAACTGAATATAAAACTATTCTCTTATTGGTATCTAAATATTATACGTTCATTTTTGAGTGAATGCATGACACAAAAGCTAAAAGGTCATTAAAAGTAGTAGTTCAATACACACAGATAATGAAGACTGGGGCTTGTCACGCTTAGATTTCATTTCATATTTTTGTACTAGCTATTAGGTGAATATATTTGGCATTTTATTACAACTCTATTCAATTATTTAGCAGACACTTTTATCCAATGCGATTTATAAATGAGGAAAATATAAGCAATCAATGCAACAAAAGAGCAACTATATATATATATATATATATATATATACATACACTCACCGGCCACTTTAATAGGTACACCTGTTCAATTGCTTGGTAACACAAATTGCTAATCAGCCAATCACATGGCAGCGACTCAATGCATTTAGGCATCTAGATGTGGTGAAGACGACTTGCTGAAGTTCAAACCGAGCATCAGAATGGGGAAGAAAGGGGATTTAAGTGACTTTGAACGTGGAATGGTTGTTGGTGCCAGACGGGCCGGTCTGAGTATTTAAAAAACTGCTGATCTTCTTGGATTTTCACGTACAACCATCTCTAGGGTTTACAGAGAATGGTCCGAAAAAGAGAAAATATCCAGTGAGCGGCAGTTGTGTGGACGAAAATGCCTTGTTGATGTCAGAGGTCAGAGGAGAATGGGCAGACTGGTTAGAGATGATAGAAAGGCAACAGTAACTCAAATAACCACTCGTTACAACCAAGGATATGCAGAATACCATCTCTGAACACACAACACGTCGAACCCTGAAGCAGATGGGCTACAGCAGCAGAAGACCACACCGGGTGCCGCTCCTGTCAGCTAAGAACAGGAAACGGAGGCTACAATTCACACAGGCTCACCAAAATTGGACAATAGAAGATTGGAAAAACGTTGCCTGGTCTGATGAGTCTCGATTTCTGCTGCAACATTCAGATGGTAGGGTCAGAATTTGGTGTAAAGAACATGAAAGCATGGATCCATCCTGCCTTGTCTCAATGGTTCAGGCTGCTGGTGGTGGTGTAATGGTGTGGGGGATATTTTCTTGGCACACGTTGGGCCCCTTAGTAGCAATTGAGCATTGTTTAAATGCCACAGCCTACCTGAGTATTGTTGCTGACCATGTCCATCCCTTTATGACTACAGTGTACCCATCTTCTGAAGGCTACTTCCAGCAGGATAATGCACCATGTCACAAAGCTCAAATCATCTCAGACTGGTTTCTTGAACATGAGTTCACACAAATGGCCTCCACAGTCACCAGATCTCAATCCAATAGAGCACCTTTGGGATGTGGTGGAACGGGAGATTCACATCATGGATGTGCAGCATGATTATTGCACAGGTGTGCCTTAAGCTGGCCACAATAAAAGGCCACTCTAAAATGTGCAGTTTGACTGCAGTTTGGGGGGGGGGTCCGAAAACCAGTCAGTATCTGGTGTGACCACAATTTGCCTCATGCAGTGCAACACATCTCCTTCGCATAGAGTTGATCAGGTTGTTGATTGTGGCCTGTGGAATGTTGGTCCACTCCTCTTCAATGACTGTGCGAAGTTGCTGGATATTTGTAGGAACTGGAACACGCTGTCATATACGCCGATCCAGAGCATCCCAAACATGGTCAATGGGTTTACATGTCCAGTGAGTATGCTGGCCATGCAAGAACTGGGATGTTTTCAGCTTTCATGAATTGTGTACAGATCCTTGCGACATGGGGCCGTGCATTATCATGCTGCAACATGAGGTGATGGTCGTGGATGATCTCGTCACGGTATCTCTGTTCATTCAAAATGCCATCAATATAATGCACCTGTGTTCGTTGTCCATAACATACGCATGCCCATACCATAACCTCACCACCATCATGGGCCACTCGATCCACAACGTTGACATCAGTAAATCGCTCACCCACATGACGCCATACACGCTGTCTGCCATCTGCCATGTACAGTGAAAACCGGGATTCATCCGTGAAGAGAACACCTCTCCAAAGTGCCAGACGCCATCGAATGTGAGCATTTGCCCACTCAAGTCGGTTACGACGACGAACTGCAGTCAGGTCGAGACCCCGATGAGGACGACGAGCATGCAGATGAGCTTCCCTGAGACGGTTTCTGACAGTTTGTGCAGAAATTCTTTGGTTATGCAAACCGATTGTTGCAGCAGCTGTCCGGGTGGCTGGTCTCAGACGATCTTAGAGGTGAAGATGCTGGATGTGGAGTCCTGGGCTGGTGTGGTTACACATGGTCTGTGGTTGTGAGGCCGGTTGGATGTACTGCCAAATTCTCTGAAACGCCTTTGGAGATGGCTTATGGTAGAGATATGAACATTAAATTCATGGACAACAGCTCTGGTGGACATTCCTGCAGTCAGCATGCCAATTGCATGCTCCCTCAAAACTTGCGACATCTGTGGCATTGTGCTGTGTGATAAAACTGCACATTTTAGAGTGGCCTTTTATTGTGGCCAGCCTAAGGCACACCTGTGCAATAATCATGCTGTCTAATCAGCATCTTGATATGCCACACCTGTGAGGTGGATGGATTATCTCGGCAAAGGAGAAGTGCTCACTAACACAGATTTAGACAGATTTGTGAACAATATTTGAGAGAAATAGGCCTTTTGTGTACATAGAAAAAGTCTTTGAGTTCAGCTCATGAAAAATGGGGGCAAAAACAAAAGTGTTGAATTTATAATTTTGTTCAGTGTATATATATATATATATTATTAAAAGATACATAGTTATATCTACGATTACATCAAATAATATAATACTATGAATATACATAGTTATATCTACAATTTCATAATATTTTTTAAATTATATTACTTGAAAACAATTCAATAAGGGTGTTTTCACATCGTATGCGCTCGTGTATGTGAACAAACCAAGTGATCTCGGACCCCACTAAAAGGTCCCAAAAGTCTAAATTTGAAGATAAAAGCTACATTTGAAAAACATTATACATGTAGTAATTTATAACATTTGCTATGCTCAGCTGTCACGGACTTGTTTGGCTGCTGTCTCTGTGCTTGTCTGTTTGTGGCTGCTGCTGCTGAGTTACATTAGTTGTGGTAATATTTGTTTGTAGCCTGCTGTAAAAAAAATATATGGTATATGCAAATAATTTCTAAACATTTACTTAACCTGCAGCTCTTTGTGGCAGCTGCCATTGACCAGTTACATAGTTTGTGGTAATGTTTACTGTAAGTTTTATTCATACATAATTTTAATAGTACAAACAGCAGAAAGTCCATGATAGCTGCCATAAACATACAAATCTGAATTGACTGACAAAAGAGCATTTAATAAAATAAAAGCCCTCCAAAAGCTAATATAGAAGAGCTGCTTTGTCTATCAATTCAGATAGATATAGAAAGAAAACTGACTTTATACAACCACTTAACACTAAACATCCCCAAGTCAAATGGCTCAGAAAAGTTAGTTATGAGAAAAGCTGTAGCGTGGTTTTATATTTTCTTCCAAATATATTTAGTGTGTACAAACATTTTGGGGCCGTTATCATTGAACTGAACAGCATGCTTCCTCTCTCTATATCTCAGATGTTGCGATGGATGTGGAGATGGAGTGTTTGTCCTGTGGCAGGTGAGCAGAGGTCATATGCCATTCTGCTCCACACAACAAGAGCCCCATCAAGCGAATCCATCTCGCAGTGGTCAAGTCACCCACACACCTGCGAATCAGCTCACCCTGTGCTCTTTGCTCGACATGGGCTTCTCAGAAACTCAAGCCAAGGAGATGCATGAAGGTGCTACGAAGAGCCGTGGGAAACATTTTCCATCAGTTCTGACAGCACTGTTGCTCCTGGGCTTCAATCCCTCCAGTATCCTGAAAATAATGCAGAAGTGTCCAGAAGTATATTCACTTAAAGGTGCAGACTTACAACAGCGCATTGATCATCTGAGGAAGATGGGACTGGTAGAAGGTGATGCATCTTGTCCTTTAGTATATTACAATGCTGTTCCAAAGTTTGGGGTCAGTAAGATATTTGAGATTTTTTTTAAGAGATATTGATACTTATATTTGGCTAAATTGTTTGAAAATTTTATTTCAAATAAATACAGTTCTTTTTAATTGTATATTCTACAAGCAATCCTGAAAAAAAGAGTATCATGGTTTTCACAAAAATATTAACCAGCAGCACAACTGTTTTTAACATTGATAATAATACGAACAGTTTCTTGAGCAGCAATCAGCATATTAGAATGATTTCTGAAGGATCACGTGACACTGAAGATCGGAGTAATGAAGCTTTGAATCACGGGAATAAACTACCTTTTAATCATGTTAAAATAGAAAACTGTATTAATATTTCACAATATAACTCTTTTAATGTATTTTTATCAATCAAATGCAGCCTTTGTGAAAATAAGAGACTTCTTTCACAAACATTGGAACTGGGCTGAAACTAACAGAAGAGTTTTTGCACCAGAAATAGCGTTTGTACTTTGTATCATGTTATAATGATGTTTTTGAAAGACGAGTTTCTGCCACAGTACAACAAACAAATCATTTGCAAATTATTTGCATTAATTTTGTCTTCCTTAAAAAAGATCTGGCCTTTGAAGTTGATGCTTGATGGATTGACAGTGTTGTATCATTTATCATCATTATTTTTGGAGAAAGTGTAAACTGGAAAGATGAACTCAGTCATTATAATCATTTAAAGGGATAGTTGACTGAAAACATTCACTCACCCTCATGTGGTTCCAAACCTCTTTGTATTTCTCTCTTCAGCAAAAGAAGATATTTGAATAATGGGAGTTAACCAAAGTGTTTTGGTGACTAATGACTTCCACTGTATAGACCAAAAAACAATTTATTAAATATCTTCTTTTATGTTACACAGAAAAAAAAAATTCATACAGTTTTGGAACAAAATGAGGACAGAAATTTCATTTTTGTGTGAACATGAACAATCTTTTTAAAGTCTCTAATTATTTCCTTTTGAAACAGGAAGTTGGATACTTTTATTCAGCAAGGATGCTTAAATCTTAAAAAAACATTTAAAGTGACTGTAAAGACATTTATAATGTTACAAAAGTTTATTTTGAATAATTGCTGTTCTTTCGAACTTTCTATTCATCAAAAATCCTGAAAAAAAATCTGGGTTTCCACAAAAATACTAAGCAGCACATTTGTTTGATAACATTAATAATGAGAAAATGTATTTTGAGCAGCGAATCAGCATATTAGAATGATTTCTGAAGGATCATGTGACACTGAAGACTGGAGTAATGATGCTTGAAATTCATATTTGCATCACAGGAATAAATAAAAATTTAAAATATACTAAAAAAATAAACCCTTATTTGAAATGGTATTAATATTTCACAATTTTACTGTTTTAATGTATTGTTGATCAAATAAATGCACATTTATTCAAATATCTTGCCAACCCCAAATTTTTGAAAAGTGGTGTAAATGTATATTAAATTGAAACATTATTTTGGAAAATATTAACTTAATATAAGATAAACAGATTTTAATTTAACTAAAAATCTATTTGTGCAGCACTTTTTAGAATTAATATTGTTACAAACCAGTTTTACGAAAAAGAATGTAACACAAGCTATTTGAACACATGTACTTATCAAGTAATGAGAGAAGATAAATACAAAATTAGGGCTTTTAAATCGATTAATCGCATAAACGCATCTAAAATAAAAGCTCATGTTTACATTATATGTGTGTGTACTGTATATAAATTCTGTACGGTATAGAAATATTTACGTTATATTAATTTATTTATTACATATATTTCTTAAATATATACATGTATGTGTGTGTATTCATATCTACATATAAATATACACAGCACACATAAATCATATAAACACAAACATATATTTTGGATGCGATTAATCGATTTGACAGCCCTAATAAAACTTGTTTTTATTTAATTATATGCAGGTTTTAGTTGTTATTTTCCCCCTCACTGTTCCCCCTCTCTGAAATGTTCCATTGAGCCCAGTTTGAAAGCCCCTGATGGAGGGTTGTCTGAAATCTGTCCACAGGTAGTCTGCAGAGGATGATCAGTCACTACCCCAAGATCATGCTCCTTCCAGTCAAGAGGGTAAACATGGTGTCCCTACTGCTCCGAGAGAAATGCCTCTTCACCATCCATCAGGTCACAGATATCCTCAGAGACTCGCCTGAGGTTCTGGAGGAGGATTTGGCTCAGCTGGAGTACAAATTTCAGGTAGGGCTGGTATTTTTCACTAAAAGTTTTCCTGGCTCTGATGACAGTACAAAATTTAGGGGTAAACTGTCTGTGTTGTTCTGATGACATTTCACCTTTGTGTTAGCCATTTTGGATCACTGAAGTCGCAGTTAGTAGTTTCAAACTGACACAAAGCTTGTTTTCTCCCCGCAGTATGCATATTTCCGTATGGGTGTGAGGCAGCCAGAGATGGTAAAGGCAAAGCTGTTCAGGTTACCTCTGTCCAAGCTGCGCTGTCGTCACTGTTTTCTGGAGCGGAGGGGACTGTACCAGACGCCAGACAAGAAGGGCCAAACTCTCATCCTCAACCCCCCGCTCAAAGACGTCCTGTGCGTCTCTGAGGAAACCTACCTGACGCAGGTTGCCATGGCAACTGCAGTGGAGTTCCATGTTTTTTGCAAGCTGATGGCAAGAGAGCAGGAGGAAGAAGAGAGGGAGGATGAATACAGCAGTGATGAGGATGAGGAGGATAAATATGATGATGGACTGCAGAGGAGAAAGCATCACTGGAACACTGGTTACAAGAAGGACAGGAAATGAGGCATTTTGTTTTAAATATTCAAAATGAATAAAAACTATTTCTTTCAGCAAAATTGCATAATTTTTTTTTTTTTTGCATATATGATGGTAGCATTTCATGTTTTGCATATAAGACCTAACACATGCAAAGCACTACTATTTACAGGCTGGTGGTCATGCCAACATTTTTGTATAGTATTTGTTTGTTTTAATCCTCCATCTCATTTATTGCTTTATAAGCTTTTACCTCCGGATATGAGGTGCCTAGTAGTGTCGAGGGACATTGAGGTAATAATGGTGTTAGTGTTAGTTTATCTCAACGGCCTGTCATGGGGAGGGTCAGCATAATGTACACCAAATGCTGAGTAACCATGGAGAGCTGAAAGAGTGTTAGTGCCGTGCGATCGTTTGCGGATCTGTGCGCATCAGTGGAACGCCTGCTCTCTGATAACGAGGACAGAGTCGGGAGGTATTGATCTGGGGCAACATTAGTTTAATGGAGGCCTGGGTGGAAGCAGGAGTTACTGCACGTGTGGATGTGTGGAACAGGTACGCCAGTCATTTTAACACGATTAATCGATTGTTAGTCCATGCGTTCATATTGAATTCTTCCTCTTTGAACTGTTTGTCGATGAAACGGGGCTGAAACGTACAATAGTGTTTTGTTCAGTTGGAACTACAGTACGTACCATCTTATAATGATTTGTGTATTTATTAGAGTTTTTAACACCAGTACAATAAACAAGCACATTATTTGCATTGATTTTATTCACATGTTTGTCAAACATGCAACTGGCATTTGTGTTTGAAATTTGTATAATTGGAAGTATATAAAGCTCATTCAAATTCATTCAAAACTATTTTTTTATATTTCATACTCATCACTATTAACTCTTGGATTTGTGACAGAATGTTTTCTTCAAAATGTACGGACTCGCATATTTTCATACTCCTATTGATTTTTCTTTCTTTTTTATGTAGTATTAATAATAGTAAAATTCACTTTCTATTGTAACTATAGGGATAGTGTGTAGTCTATTTGTTTTTATTCTCTTTTCGCGGGTTAAAATGATTTACAAAAAGTGACTTTGTTTTAGTCAAATTGTGTATTAGGAGGGAAAATGCTTTGTGAATGTTTGATGGTTTTAATTATAAAAAAAGGAATGATGATAAAAATTTATTTGTGTAACATTTATGCATCATTATTTTTGGAGAAATTGTAATCTGTAAAGATTTGTTCAGGTCATAATAACAATTTAAAGAGATAGTTCACCTAAAATGAAAATTCTGTTATCATTCACTCACCGTCACGGAAAAAAGAAATCATACAGGTTTGGAATGACATGAGGATGAAGAAAAGATTACATAAATTTCATTTTTTTTTATCCTTCTAAAGTCCCCAAGAAATTGTTCTTCTTCCTCTGTTGACTTTTAGCCAGGACATATTGAAGTGAAAGTTTCTTTAAAAAAAAACTCAGACATGTCAGTTGCCAGTTATATTAGGAGGAAGGACAGTCTTATTCTATAGAGCATTTAATTGGACAAAAAACTGTGTTGTGATTTTTTGAAGCCTCATCCAAAGTTTTCAGATCATATGGTGTATACGTCTGTACTTATGTTTCTTCTGTTTTCTGTAGGTAGAGAAGCCATATATGTGCTCCACCGTTCCAGTCTCAGTAAACAGAGGAGCTGTTGTTCTTCAGCCTTTCAACGCTTTCTCTCAGTAGTGTGGCGCTAAACTCCAAACATGACTTTCATTGTTAACATCTCGATGGATTGGTACAACATAACGGAGAGCAGACACATGGATCTGTTCCTCATCCCTACGGTTCTGCTAACCTCTGTCACACTGCTGGTCAACCCTGTTCTGTCCCTCTGCATACTGTGTTTTCCTACGCTACGTCAAGAGACCCGCTACCTGCTCCTTGCTAACATGCTCTTCGCCGATATGCTTTTCCTCGCCATAAATCTTGCGATGGTCTCCTGCAACTCCGTGGGCCTGTACATGCCCCACTGGTTGTGTGAGTTTATGATGGTGAGCATGGTAATGACATACAGCACCTCTGTGTTCACTATCACATTGATGGTGGTCGACACATATGTGGCAGTACGTTGGCCGTTACGTTACATAGAGATTCTCCCACCATCTCGGGCCAGGAAGATAATCATGAGCTTGTGGGTAATGGCCGCACTGTGTCCCGTCTCTTTGCTAGTGATGTTTGATGTGGTGATGGGCAGTGACACGCAGAGCCGTCCAGTGTGTTTAATGTTAATTGCTCTGCACTCGCTGGACAAGAAGGTTGGTGTTCATTTGTACTTCATCATTGCCATCAGCCTCTGCACTGTTCTCATTGTGTACTGTTACATCCGTCTGTACATAATCACTAAAACTTCTGGGATATGGCGTAGTCGGTACTCCCGGGCACGAATGACGCTTCTGGCGCACACTGTGTTGCTCATGATGTACTTTGTACCCGCGTTGGTCTTTGCCGTGGAGCTGGCTCTTTTAAAGAAAGAAAGGGTGGATGTTGTGGGAGTGTGGATTAACTTGGTCAACATGTGCGTGTTGATGTTGTTGCCACGCTGTTGCACTCCTTACCTGTACATCCTGCGCTATCATGAGATTTATGAGACTGTCCAGCAGGTGTTTTGGAAGAAGCGACATCAAAGTCAGAGGAGTGCAGCCCAGAACTGGACTTGAAGCAGAGCAAGCCTGCAAAATAACTGTATCTGGTTGCTCTGTCATTGAAGGATTCATTTGCAGAAGAGGGGTTTAAAAGACTCCTGAGCCAGAAAGAGATCTCAAAAGAAACTTTATATATTTCAGTATTCATTTTAGTATAATCTATTAAAGCATTTTATCATGAATGTAAATTAAGAATGTTTTGATATTTTTTATATTTTCATATCTAAACTAAAGACTGAGTGATACGTGGTGTTATTCATCATAACATAACTATGTAAAGTGCAACTGGAGTCCTGGACCACAAAACCAGTCATAAGTAGCACAGCTATATTTGTGGTAATAGCCAAAAATACATTGAATGGGTCAAAATTATAGATTTGAATTTTATGCCAAAAATAATTAGGATATTAAATAAAGATCATGTTACATGAAGATATTTTGTAAATTTCCTACCATAAATATATCAACTTAATTTTTTATTAGTAATATGCATTGCTAAGAACTTCATTTTCTCAATAATATTTTTTTGCACCCTCAGATTGCCTATTTTCAAATAGTTATCTCGGCCAAATATTGTTATATCCTAACTATAAGCCATGCATCAATGGAAAGCTTATTTATTCAGCTTTCAGATGATGTATAAATCTCAATTTTAAAAATAATTACCCTTATGACTGGTTTTGTGGTCCAGGGTCACAAATGTCTAAGTCACTAAGACTTAATTACAAATAATAAAAATAATATTAATTCACAATTGGGTTTAATTTTATTCATGCTAAATATATATTTAATTTTCTTTACTTTAATTTTTGTGAGATTCCCCAGCTATATACTGTTATGCATGCCCACAATATTTATTCAAACTCATGTGTGCAAAGTAGCAGGTCGATAATGCTGTTTTGTTTTCTTGGCAAGATAAATAAAATTATATTTGAGGATTTTTACACGATTGTGTCTTTCTCCAATTTCCTATAAGCGTTCAATGTTTAACCTGTGTGTGGCACTTAGTCCTCTAAGTTAAACAATCAATCAGTTTAAAAATAACAGTGTAAATATTATGCAATTCTTCTGATTCTAGGAAGACATATCAATATTTATGCCTTGGTGCAAAATCCCTGAGTGTCATTCTGATCCATTTAGCTGTGAAGTGATATTTACCTGTTTCTCCTTCTCCATGGAAACCATTTACAAGCGTGCCTGTGACAAATCCACATCTGTCCCCTAAATCACTTACCACAGTCTGCAGGAAGGGGCAAGGAGAGACACATTTACCTTCAGCCCTGGATTGGATACACAGACACATGCCAAGAGATGGAAACTCTAATGGAGGGAAGGTCAGAGCGTTTCTACCTAGTTGCAGAAGACCTATTTTTATCTCTGCTTTGTTCGTTTGGCAATTGGTACAACAAGTCGGGTCGAGCTGAGGTTCACATACGTTCTTCTAAGTTCTCTAACTCCTCTGAAAGCCCAGTGGAGATGTTTGCGCACGAGTGGCATGGATTCATCCTTCCCTGCCACATGAGGGTGCTTCAGCTGTGCCCCATTTTGGCCTTCCTGGCCATTCTGCTGATCACTCCAGTTCTTCTAGTACGTATCCTGTGCCGAGTTGACCTGCGGCAGCAGACGCGTTACCTCCTCCTGGCCAATATTCTCTTCAGTGACCTGCTCTTTGTTTGCATGAACATCCTGAGTGCCTGCATCAATTCAGCCCGTGTGTTGATGACGGAGTGGCCGTGTGCCATGCTGCTCTTCCTGTCTGCGGTCTTATACAGCTCTGGGGTACTAAGCATTACAGCAATGGTGCTGGATACCTGCTTTGCAGTGTTAGCCCCCTTTCGCTATCTTGCACTGTGGCCTGTGTCACGGACCTATGGAGCAATTGCTGCCATCTGGGTCATCTCTGTCTTTTTCCCTGCGACAGCTGTTGGCATGTTTTTGTGGTACCATAGTACGGGCCCCTGCGCCCTCCATCTCTGCTCCCTTCCTTTGCTGATGGTTTTGACTGTAAGCCTCTTTCGCCCACTCCACGTCTCCATGCTGCTGACGGTCACGGGTATCATTTTCATCCTCCTCCTGGTGTTGTCTGGTTACCTCATCCTCTACTTTTGTACCCGTAGTTCAGGCGTATGGAAGGGTGAGACCTCGTCTCGTGCTAAAGGAACATTTCTCATCCATTATCTTCACCTGTTCCTGGCTTTCTGTCCTCTGCTGGTTTTGATGATCGAGCTGATGCTTTTCCAAAACAGTGAGATTATGGACCCCAAAGCAAGCCTGTGGATGTCCCTGGTGGTGTGTAACGTCTTGCTCATCCTTCCCAAAGCCTTGGCACCGTACCTGTATGGGCTCCGCTATAGAGAACTGTGCAACTTGCTGTTCCAGTTCTTTCATCTGAATAGGCCAACTACTATTACACCTGTGGTATAAATATGCTTATGCTTGTGAAAAAGACTTTCAAATGGTGTTGCTGAACTGGTTGCTGATCAACCAGTTAAACAGCCAGTTAAACCAGTTAAAACATAAAATTAGCTATCTGTAATGATGCTCAACTGGGGTTTTGTAAGTAATAATATGATGTCACAATATGTGAGAATAATCAAACATGTACATTAATTTGTGGTAATTATGACATTTATTGTTTTTAACACGATATTATGTATTTACTTGTGGTATTCACCATGTATTTTGGTTACTAAAATCTCTATTTCTAGCCTTTCAATAAAAACACTATAAGTCAGCCTTCCCAGCCTTCATACTTCTTCAGTCAGAAGCAGCGTTATACATGTACATATTTTTACTACTGTAAACCCTATCAGAAATTACTATGAAGCTTTACAAATGGTGTAAGAGGCTTTGAACATCTCTCGATTTATTACATGTTTTGATGACGGCTTAAACCATGTTATTGTAGAAACAAGTAACAACTATTGTATTTTGACTGAAACGAAGCTATGTAAAGTATTGTAATTTCGTGATAAACCGAGTACCTGTATGGTAAAATGTTTATTACACACATTTGCGTTAGTTGAAAGATTCCTGTACGAAATAAGAATAAAACTTAACGTTACCAGATAACGTTAAGTAACTTCCCTCGTTGTGCTCCCTCTCCTAAAGTGTTCGTCGTCTGATTAAAAGTTTACAAATGTCACTGCTGCTGCAAATTCGATTCATATATTAATATTCTAATGGGAATCTGATCCAGAAATACCTATTATTCGCTATTATTATAATATGTGTAATTACAATAAAACTAAAAATGCGCGCGAAACACCGGTTGGACTAAATAACCACAAGATGGCGCTATTGGCAGCTAGTGAGGATGATTTCGTCTAGTAAATTAGTTTTTTGCTGGCGAGTTTTTGAAAATTATAATATTATATTAAATAAAATAGTTTTTAATAAATATACTGTAATTAATTTACATTTAATAATTCACAAATAATACTTGAATTATGTATGGTTCTGATTACACAAGGGAGATCAAGTTTCCAGTAACGCGTCACGTTTTTTCCGTTTCTCAATCTGTCCAGAGAACTACCTGTTTTTTTATCAAGGCGTCTTTTTACAGTTACATAAGGAAAGGGAAGCAGTGTCAACAACACAAATGTATTGAACTGTACAAAACACGTTGTGCATGTAAACAAGGAATACATTCTAATCTAAATTATTTGTTCTTTATTAGCAAAATAGCATAACTAATAACGTCAAGTTGTAACACTATTGGTTTTGGGACCGGTGAAAAGTACACAAACTGTCTTCGTTCATAATCGGGTTTTTGTTTGCAAACAACGGCCATCCACATGGAAATTCTCCCGCACTGAATCCTGGGATATGATGTTCTTTTACTGGTTTGAAGGACTGATGAAACAGAGACAGAACTACATTTCCCAGGAACACATTTCCCGTGAACAGCTGACATAACAGAAGTTCAAAGCCTGTGTGTGCAATGCGTTCTTTGTGCCAGAACACGCAGAGAGACTATGAGAAGGAAGGACGATAACAAAGAAAATGTTACAGTGACAGCACAAGTGCGCACGCTTATGGATCTCTTTTTTATATAAACAAACGGATTTGTTTGCTCGCATTTACTTTTAAGTATATTTAACCCTTGCTATTAAATTTGATGTTTTGCATAAAGTTGGTCTCCTGTGGATAAGGTGAGAAAAATAATGTTGAACTTTTATCTGAGCAATTTCAATGATTGCGATACGATTGATTGAGATAGACTGAATGCATTAACACTCCGATATTATTGTCATGTTTGTTTATGGCGCTTTTTCTAAATGTATATATCAAAATACGTGCTTATATCTAAATAATGTAATATATAATGTACATATTTGCATATATGCAAGGGCTATATATATATATATATATTTCACAGACGTGATCTTTCTCTACTATATGTATATATATATATATATCACTTTTTAATAATTCTTTTTACATATTTTACTCTACATATGGTATTGAGATCATTTCTGCTGGCAGCTCTAAGTTGTGAGACTTGAATGTCTATTCAGAAACTGCAACTGCTGTAAAACTCTGGTGGACTATAGTAGACCACCTTGGACCAGCAACAAAACAACTGGGATGGTTATTGAAACATAATGCCTAGACTAGCTTTTACCTAGCCTTAAACAACTAATGATCTTTTTAGACCAGCTAAAAACCAATTGTCATTTTAAGCTGTATTTTTCAGCAGGCTATTTAGAAAGATAGGTCTCTCTAAACACTTAGGGATTCTTTCTCTGTGGTTTAAAGCCTTTAGAAATCACACTAAATCCATCTCATTTATATGATGTCATCATTTCAGTCTGCATGGGGCATGTTTTGTTGTCAAACCGTTTCAGTTGTGGAGGAAATATTGAGCAACTGTCCATGTTCCTTTATTTCTACTTCCACAACAAAACAAACCTGAGTGACATAAAAAAAGATTGCGCAAACTCTCCCTCTTTCTCACTCTCTCACTAACTTTATCTCTCAGCCACAAATAATCCGTGTTCCGTTTATATCAGTGCACTATTGCCTTGAGGAATAGTTTTTGTTTTGTTTTATTTTTTTACCGGTCAAATCTTGACGTATTTCAATGTGCTCTAATAACCTTCTCTGATATTTATGAACTTTGTTTTCTGTGATGATTGTGCAATAATTTGCTTTTCAACCTAAAACGTTTGTACTTAATTTTGTTTATTTTTTTATTGTCATGACCCTTGATATAACACTCATAATACAATTAAAATAACGCTTAAGTTCACATTTTTCTTAATATAATGAATAATAATTGTACATTGGTGTATATTATTTAATGATTTGCTTTTGGTAACAAATCAAAATGGATGGTTTTCTGTTTTTAATTAAAATATATATCATAAAAATAAATATTCACCTAGGCCACTCAGATGGGGTACATAATTATACTAGATTTGCAAAAGATTTGTTACTATTGAGATGCTCTTGAGCATGAACTTGACCTTTAGCCTCCACGTCTGGGTCAAAATGCCTCCTTGAAAGTGTAAGGTCAATATTTCCTTCACAATTTAGTTTTTTTGAAACACATCTTTAACAGGGTTTACCTGAAAATTACAGACTGGTGTGTTGCAGCATAGATAGTAATGCTAATCTCAAGAAGGTGGACCTCCAGAAATGTACTGAATACCACTAATTTAGTGTTTGTTTATTGTAAATGCTGTTCTTCTACAGGTGTTGATGGTCACTCACCAATCGTTTTCCTGCAACCATTGATAGTGATTGTTTCTAGACGAAGGGCTCTCATCAGATACAATCATGGTGCTCATTCTGGATCGCATTCTGAATCATGAGAACTCTGGTGGTGTGCCGGAATCACCAGCAATCAAGCGTAAAGTCTTTGAGATTGAGACTAAGACCCTGAGCGACGTGTACAACTTCTCTTCCGGTTCCTCTCACTCTGAGAGCGTCCTTCAGGTCTTCAACGAGTTCCGCGAGAGCCGCTTATTCACAGACGTGATCATAAGCGTCCAGGGTCGCAAATTCCCATGTCACCGTGCCGTGCTGTCAGCCTGCAGCAGTTACTTCCATGCCATGTTCTGCAACGACCACAGAGAGAGCCGTGAGATGCTTGTGGAGATCAACGGCATCCAGGCTGATGCTATGGACATGTTCCTGCAGTATGTTTACACCGGTCATGCCTGCATCACCACCCACAACGTCCAGTTCCTCTTCGAGACCTCCAGCCTCTTCCAGATCACCACACTCCGGGATGCTTGTGCAAAATTCCTGGAAGAGCAGTTGGACCCCTGCAACTGCCTCGGGATCCAGCGTTTCGCAGATGCCCACTCTCTCAAACAGCTGGCCAGTCGCTGCCGTGCTTTTGCCTTGCTGAATTTTCCAGAAGTTGCTCAGCATGAGGAGTTTCTAGACCTTCACAAGGATGAGCTGCAGGAATACTTGGCCAGTGATGAGTTGTCCATTGGCCGGGAGGAGGTGGTGTTTGAGGCGGTGATGCGTTGGGTCTACCATGGCGTGGAGTACCGCAGACCCATGCTGAAAGATCTACTACAACATGTCCGACTGCCTCTCCTGCACCCAAACTATTTTGTACAGACGGTGAGTGGTACATTCAAATTCATTTGAACAGGTGGAGAAGCTCAGTGAATCCAGAAATGCACTGCTGAGATGTTTACAGAGTGCTGTAGAGATAACACATTTTTGTAGGCCAAACCATATTTTAGCATCACCCTTGTACCTTGAAAGGGGGATATTTTGGCTGTTGGATTATTGCAGAAAATAAATTCTGTGACCAACATTAAGATAATGACTTATAAAAGTTTAGAAGTTGATGTAAGAGTTTATACATATCTTGTTCGTCATGATAATCTTCACAAATTAACACAAGAAACATCATCCCTGCAGCACTCTATAGAGACCAAAGAATAATAAAATCAGCCTTGGTTTGTTTCTTAAAGTGTCCTCAAGTGAAAATGAACCCTACCGTGGGTATGGCTTGGTCCTAATGTTACAGAACCAGATAAAGCAAGGCCTTGAGATTTGGCTAGTTTTAGAGTGTTGCTGCATTCCATTAACTTTGGAAGTTGGATGTCGGAGCTTAGAATGACATCACATCCGAGTTGACCACATTCTAGTACCCAAGTTGGAAAACCAACTCCAATGTTAATAAACAGTATATAACTACTGTTTCACTTCTTTTGATGCACTGAGCTGCCATATTGGATTCTAAATTTGTTGCGGTTCCTCTGAGTTTCTGAGTCAGAACTCCGACTTGAGGGGGCGTTCCCAGAGCCGATCCTTCCTATACGCAAGCTGCGTAGGGCCCCCGAAACACCAGGGGCCCCCTTGATCTCAAAGATGATTTCATTTTAGTTTCGTTTTTGAATTTGGCCAGTGGCTATAAAAACATGAATGATAATTTATTGTAATGCGGTGCTGTCGCCCTTTCTACATAAAAAATCTGTCAAATCATGTAACGTGAATGTCGTAAAGTCTCTTGCTCGAGACAAAAAAAATGAGTTGAAAGCATAGCGAGACACTGTTTCTCGAGCTCTTTCTGTGAGCGCGATTCGAGTAAAACACGGACAAATGCGTTTCATTCATTCCCCCCCACACCCGGTTGACACAGTTTTGCGTAGGGCCCCCAGAAGTCTAGGATCGGCTCTGGCCGTTCCAGTGAAAAGTTCCTACAGTGAACTCTGAATTTCCGACTTCCGAGTACGAATGGAGTGCAGCATTTCGCTCCAATGATAATCAAACACATTTCAAACCAGTTAATCAAGATCTTGGGGTTCACTTGAAAAGGATTGGCAGGTGAGATGATGTTTGCCAAGTCAAAGCTCTTTCCTTATTGTCGTAATGCAACAAGATTATTTATACAAGATAGCTGGACTCTACAGGAAGGTAGATATAAGGAAGCCAGATTAAGGTCAAGCATTAAGAATGTGATAATATTTTGCAGGTGGAAGGTGATAAACTGATCCAGAATGCTCCAGAATGTTACCAGCTGCTGCACGAAGCACGTCGCTATCACGTTCTTGGCAATGAGATGATGTCGCCACGAACCAGACCCCGCAGGTACGCAAACATTTGTGACCGGAAATAGGTCGATAAGTTGATTTGCTCTTAAAAAAAAACTTTTGAGGATGAGACTCCATTTGTTAACAAGAAAAGGTATAATTTGGGCTTAAACCTTAGTAACTTAAGTGCATAATTCATCTCCATTTTTTTGCTCTTACTTGTGCGAATGATAGCTCAAATTATGAAAGCTCAAATTATGCAGCTAAAGCTGTCAGAATTTTGATTACCAGGAAGTAAAAAAAAAATACTTGCATTACAGGAGGGTTGCCATATCTTGAAACCAGAATATCACCTACCAGACTAACAACCACTCAAAACACTTCAGCAACCACATAACAACATGCTGGCATTGTTGCGTTGACTTTTTCACGGGCAGGCACCACTCATGTTTTCTTCAGAACAAATATAGTCCATTTCTACACTCTCACTCGCCTGATATCATTAAGCACTTCTGTTTATAGAAAGTATCCATTCAAAAGAAGGCTCAGAATTAAAAAACATGTCTTTGTTTAGTGACAGCATGTCTTGTTCTGGAGGCAGTATTTATTTAGGGAAACTGTTTTTGGAGGAAGTATTTTTAGGGTAGTATCTTTACAGGAGTCAGATGTGGGGAGGTTTAATCAGTACTTGGGGGCAGCATCTATATACAGAGTTTCTGTTTTTAGAGTCAGTACCCTAATATGGGGTATATATCTATATTTAGAAGCAGTATCTGTATTCTGGAGGTGTTATCTGTGTTTGGAGTCAGTATCGTGTATTTGGGGTTGAAAATGTATGAGCTTGCTTTCAGACATTCCGCTCTGCTGGCAGAGAGACATATAACCACTGTGACTTTATTGCAAATAATATTTCAAAATGATTTAGTGATTAAAAATGCGCACATACAGCCCAAACCCAAACTAGAAATGCGCACACATTCATTTTACAGGACTTCAGATTTCTCTGTGCTGCACACATATAAACCAGCTCTGCAGACACTCAATGTGAACTTTATCACATAGTGTTGTAGGTTTAGGGTTTTGGTTAAATGCATGCACTTTTAATTCACACATTTATGTTATGTGGGTCTTTTATTTGTGACTCTGTCTAGGAAGAGGATTCATTCTCCAATGAATCATAGCAGAAGCTCATTGGACCTTAGCAAGAATGAAGCCTAACCTCTTTCTGAAGATGTAACCACTTCAAAGCCCATGCTTATCTGATATTGTTGTTTTTTCCCTGTCTGCAGGTCTACTGGTTACTCTGAGGTCATTGTGGTGGTGGGAGGCTGTGAGCGAATAGGGAGTTTCAATCTGCCGTACACAGAATGCTACGACCCCGTGACGGGAGAGTGGACATCTCTTGCTAAACACCCCGAGTACACTAAGTCTGAGTATGCAGTGTGCGCCCTCCGCAATGATATCATTGTGTCAGGTTAGACCCTCTTATTTCTATGTGACCAATTATTGTTTTCTGTTTTTGAGTAGCCCCACCCACAGTGAAACTTCATTGGTCCAAAGCCCTCATTGTAGCTGTATATGAAACACCCTTTATGATTTTGTTACATAATGCTGTATTTTTGTTTTAACTGCAGACAGAAAAATGACTTGAGGCTGGAAACTGATAAAGTGTGGTTAGGTCATGGTGAAATGCACTGTACTTTTGGTGCTGGTGTGTCCTGTACTTGGTCACAGTGACTGATCAGAAAGTGACTAGTTGTGTGGAACCTGAACACACACACACACACACACACACTCTTTTGAGCTGTGTTGTTGGCACAGGCATGTGGAACTTCCTATAAAAGTAGATTCACTCAGATTTATAGATTAGGGAGGTGGCTTTTTTATGTCTGCTTTGAACATAAATTACATCTAAAAAATGTCATATGTGCAGTTTGATGTTCAATTTTTGCAGTTTGAACTGTTTTGTTTAAGTGTACCTTAAAATATTTGAAGTGTCCTATACTGGCAGGACAATTTGCTGTGTGAAGTCTGAAGAAATGTGATCTAACTTTATATCTTAAAATAAAATAAGTCAATTTTGAAGACAGGACCCAAACCATGTATGGGGATCAGAATATCATAGATACTTGGGAATGGGCTCTTAAAAATTGTGCCAGTAGCCAACAATCTCTAGCAAGCACCACTCAAATTTGTTCAGTTGAGCTTAATGTAACAAATTCTGTTGTTGTTTAAATGGGTTGAACAAATTAGTCCAGGGTTTTCTGTGGCGGGTTAAGGGCTTTTAGCAAATGCCTTGTTTGTGAGGACATTTCTGGAACAGCTGTTTATGATTTGAGGAAACAACAGCTGCCTCTGTGGCCAGCCAGTGTGTCAAGGGCTGTTCTCACTGGCACAGGCGAGCGGCATCTTGGGGGAGTATTTGCACCAAGGGTTTCAGAATAGTTCCAGGAATGATCTGCAGTTTTGGGCTGCAGATGTTGGTAAAGTTATTGCATCACGTCATCCAAGTTCACTGGATGGCTATATATACAGGCCATGCATTTAAGGAGTTTCTGTATCGGTGTCGTTTTATGCATTTAAACTTGACCTAAATTCTTTCAGCTCACGTGTGTTTTTGTTCAAACAAGCTGGATGCCATAATGAGTAATTCTGAATTGTGTAATTCTTATTCTTCTCCTTCTAAGAGGCATTGTTCAGCACTTTAAAAACATGAAGTATTTTGGAGTGTGTTTTGTGTGTCTGATTTCCACGAATAGAGCTGTGTTTTCGCACTCATGTTCTCACGTGTCAGGTTTTCCCTACTCTCTGTCTCTCACACACTCATAAACACACTTCTTACTGCTGTTCTCACATGCACGTGTCGTTGGCCAGCCTCCAGCATCAAGTTCAGAGGCCTCTTACTAAATCTGTGCCTCTCTTCTTTCAAAAGTCATGTCCTACTGGCTCGGTGGTTCAGCTGTCTTTGATAAACATTACTCTTGGATTTATTTCAAGAATAACAAAAATTTCCGCTGTAGAGTGTAAGTGCACAGCTTGCCAGATCAAGTGATTCCATACATACTGCATACATTTAAGATCACTATTTTATGCACTCATCTACATGTTTTATTTATTACAATCATGCAGAATTTGCTGCTTTCTGATCATAAAAATTAAATCAAAGCATGTACAAGTAAAGTAACTTAAAATACACCAAAGTACCTATTTTGGACAGCTCACATGTTATTAACATTACATTACATGCCAAATGATCTTTCCTAGGAATCCTGTGTCTTCATTTCTTCAGCAAAACACAAAAATGAAAGTTGCTGTTATTCACTTACAGTACCTGCATGTTGATCAAACCTGTATGACTTTCTTTCTTCTACTCCATTGCCTTTCATTGTATGGACAAAAACCACTGATATATTTTTCGCAACATCTTCATTTGTGTTACACAGAAGATAGAAAGTTATATAAGTTTGCAACGAAATGATGAACTGAAAAAGAGAAATGTCTGAATTTAATGCTGTTCATTGCAACATCACTGCCTATATTCGTTTAGACGTGCGCTTTTATTTTGATCATCATTTTGTCAAGAGCAAGTTAAGTTCGTTAATTTCCGTGTTGAAATATGACGGAAGACATAATTGGTTGGCAGTTCCTCCCTGAGGCAGTGGATCTGAGTCAGCAGGAAAAAGACACGTGCAGTGTTTCTAAGAACGTCTCCATTTGCCTTCTCACTGTTAGAAGAACCATAAATCATTCCATCCAAACCGGACCAAGAGGACCACTGTTTAACAACTTGACATTTTAAATGAACGTACACTAATTTGACGTTTCCTTAGTTGCCCATTTTAGGAGGCTAAAGAACAGGGCCGTCTCTAAACATAATCACATCTGGCTTAGCCCCTTTGTGCCATTTCATAGTGCAAGGGAACTTTTTATTTACTAGCTAAATAACTCAAATTACACTCATTTTTCAGGATGTTTAATATATGTCATCAGGGTCTGGTAGAAAAATAAACAATGAACTAAAAATGTCAGATTAAAGAGGAAAGGAATAAAACGTTTTTTAATTTATTTTATATGAGCCTTCCTTATTGACTATATTGCCCTAGGACACAATTTATCACTGGTTTTTGCAATGGTTTTGTTAGAAATGTTATGAAGTTTGAGAAAAATTATATTTTGGGCTATACTATAATATCGCCAATACATTTTATCATTAGAAATAGTCCAAATGAATACGATGCCTCTAAAACATTCAGGACTGCCCAAAATAGATTTGAAGCTGCATCCCTTCAGTATGTGTCAAGCAATGTTTCTGTTGATGCCTAGCTTTATACTGTTCACCTGCAGGTTTTGTATCCGGTACTGAAAGTGCCTGCTTAGTGATGTAAAGTGTCAGCTGGTGACAGACTCTATCTTAAATGCTGGTTTGTCTGGTCTTCAGTCTGAATGAGTGTCACAAAGGCTTGATGGTCTTTGTCAAGGGATATTTATGACAGAAGAGCCAACCAAAAGGACTGGAGCCAGTCTTTATTATGTTTACTCCGCATTAGAGGACAAAGCAAGCCAAGCACATCCTCTTTAATGAGAGATTTTTGAATCTGTATTTGTTTACCAGACAGTTGCTCAGCTAATCCGCTAATGGAGTTTATGAGCACTGTAGTTCTTGTTGTGCCGCTTGTACTTCCTCAAACATTTTATTCAGTTCTTTTCTACCTCCTTTTTCCATCTTTAAGCTTCCTTTTTTTCATTTTCCCCAGCCTTTCAGTCAAAAAAGCTGGTTATTTTGAGTTTGTTTACTTCAGCACTCATGTGCATTCCCCAATATGAGCTAAAGAGGCTAAATTTATGATACCAGTGTTTCCTGCACCAAAAATAGCTGAATAAAGGCGTTACCAAGATGGCCATCTAGTGCACTGACCTACCTTGAAGGGACTTTGACGACACTGAGAAGGAAGAAGGGCCTCTATGCTATTTGATTACTTCTCAGACATTCATTATCTAAATCTCTAAACAGAATTAAAGTGGAACGGCCTGCCCCCAGGTGTCGAGCGTGTGTGTGGGAGAGAAGGACTGTCAGAGCTTGTCTCAGACCTGCTGCTTGGATGATAACCAGCTATTTGGCCGAGATGTAAAGTGACAAAGAATAGAAGCGGGTTTAGATAAACACAGATGACAACAAGAAAGGACGTTCAGATTAGAGGGAGCTTTTCTGTTTAACAGGAACACAGGTGAAGCTCTGTGGTTTGTGTAATTACAGACACGGTGTTGTCTGAAGCTGAGAATTAAAAACCTGGTTGTGGGTTTGCAAAGTTGAAATATTTGATCACAAACAAGCTTCTGGTAGCCAGAAAAAGTATCTTGACAATGTTAAAAATGCATGAATATCACTAATAAACTAAATGATGCTCAGAACTGTCTTCATAGCCAATTTCTGCAATGTTTGGTCTCAAGGTAATTTTATTGATTGTACAAGATGTCCTGGCAGAGAAATACATCATCATATTAGGTCAGAAAATGATCAACTCATGTTTGACATGCAGAAAGTCTCAAAATACTTTTGTCTTCATTGTAAAGGGATTATATGCAAAGAGTTTTGTAAAATGTTATACTTGTGTAAATGTGTTCAATAACACACACACCAGTGTTCTTTTAGTATTTTGTATGTTGTAATATAGTATTTATTAATATTTGTATTTTTCCTAATATTGTGTGTGTGTGTGTGTGTGTGTGTGTGTGTGTGTGTGTGTGTGTGTGTGTGTGTGTGTGTGTGTGTGTGTGTGTGTGTGTGTGTGTGTGTGTGTGTGTGTGTGTGTGTGTGTGTGTGTGTGTTTATTTCAATTAGTTGCCAAATCAACTTTTTAAATTGTTCATAAAATATTACAAAATTATTTTATTTCAGATTTATTCAGTTAAATGAGTTTTTTGCTGACGTCACATTCACTTGTCTAAATGGGGTCATTCCATAGACTTCTATTGTTATACTGAGCAGTTAGAAATACACTATCTAACCCTCCCAGAAAACCTTTGCATTTATACTTTTTATTTTTATATTGTTTCTACAAATGAGGATATTCTCAAGTGTCTCCAAAGGGAAGGTTTGCCAGTTTTAGCTCGTTTTTGGGTACAAGTTTGTCCCTAAAATATGGTTAGGTTGACGCACATGCACACACACACACACACACACACAGCTTGCTTATGCTGTTGTTAATGTTGTGGTTGTTATTTACAGGTGGACGCATCAAAAGCAGTTACGTCTGGATGTATAACTCTCAGCTCAACATCTGGATCAGAGTGGCCTCTCTTAATAAGGGTCGATGCAGACACAAGATGACCGTCCTACTGGGGAAGGTGAGAGGGAGTGGTGTGCGTGTGTCTGTGTGTGTGTTTCCAGTCCCAGTGTCCCATTTCCTAAATCAAAAGCACACTTCCTTTAGTGCATTGTGACTGTATGGAGAAAATTATGCAGGATTTGCACCTTTATGTTGCACTAATGAAACATCTAATGTAATTAAATATTTGTATTTTAATTGTTGCTTAGGAAAATAATTTGATTGGTTCAAATACATGGCTATTTTTGAATGGCTGTTGATGGAGAAATATGATTTTGGCTTCATTTAGGCATCCCCACCCTTGTTTGTTCCTTTGTTTTTCCTTATAATAATTAACCCTGTATTGAAATTACTCAAAGTTTCTGTTCTCTTTCTTCTCCATAATTATCTTCAAATAGTGCAGATTGATACACTTAACGTTTGCTATACTTTTAAACTCTGGCCAAATATTTTGTTCTTACCCAATTGGCTTTTTTTAAGCATATATGCAATAAATAATTTTTGGTTTATGCTTCAAACAAGATAAAACACTTCGGCAGTGGAGTAAGAGAAATAGGCTTTACATTTTTACAGCATAAAACTTATATACTATTACATATAAGTGCAAAAAAAAAAAAAAAGTGTGCAAATGCTGCATTTTTTTGTTTTGTTTGTTTTTCTTCAGAGGGAAAATGCATAGAGCTCAGGACATGCATAGTTTCTCAGAAAGAAAAAAATAATAAATGGAAACGCATACATATTAATGTTACTGTGGAGAGTATGTATGCCCTCAATCTAGAAAACAAAATTCTCAAAAGTTACATTCACATTATATTTTTTTCCTCATTAACAACAACTATATACAAAAGAACATGGGGAGCTATTGCTTACAACTCATACCAAAAGATACCTTAAAAGATCTGTTACAATTCAAGAAAAATCTGGGCGTACCGGTTTAATAAAATCTATCCATTTATTCCAAATGAGAAAAAAATCTTCTATCTGAGTTCTTAATGAAAAAGATCACATTTTTCCATCACATAAATAATGGGCATTGTATCAATCCAACTGTGGGTGACTCTGGCTTTAGCCATTTTTTTTTATTAATTTTTTACTAGCCGTCAGGAGAATTAACGACAATTTCTTATGCTTATTGTTCCACCCATCTAAGTTTATCTCACCCAGATATAGAGATTCACAATTAAATACAATCTCTTCTTCAAAAACAGTTTCCAAATTCCTTTTAATCTCTTGCCGATATGGGGTTAGATTCTGACACCCCCCAAAAATATAGAAGTGGTTCGCTTCCTTTTCCCCACATAATCTCCAGCAGCTACCCTTCCCTTGGTGTTTTTTTCTGTGGTGGTGTAATAAAGAACCTAATAACATCCTTCCAACAAAGTTCTCTCCACATGACTGAGCTTGTAGATTTCCATTATGTTTTACAAATTTGCTGAATATACTGGACTGCTCCAGCAGACCAATGGGCTTAATTGGGCCGCATACTAAAGTTGGCATGGGAACATTGTGTATGGGAATTGATGATTGATCACAAGTAGAAATTTTAAATCAACAATTTACAGAATGGACTAAATTAATATCTAACCCACCTTTTTCTTTACTTAATAGTTATGTTTTAAATCTTACTCTGGGTTTTTTACCTTGCCATAAAAATGTAGATATTAATTTATTCCATTCTGTAAATTGTTGATTTAAAATTTCTACTGGAAGTGTCTGATATAAGTATAATCATTTTGGTAGAATAATCATCCGCACTGAATCAGCTTTGGAAATTAGACTATACAAAGCAATAAGGTTCCAACGTAATAAATCAGATTTAATTTTTTTAATTCAAGGAACAGTAATTTAAATCAAATAATTTTGAATAGTCTCCAGACAAATTTGCTCCTAAATAATTAATTGATTTTGTATCCCAGCAAATGCCGCATTTTAGTAATCAGGGTTTAAGTGCGTGTTTAGGACTGTTGTTATGATCAAATGTTTACAGTTGTAATCAGATTGTGCCGTTGCCAATTAACTGATAGATTTGTAGAAATTAGCAGCCCCAGTTATTGTGTGTTGTGTTTGTCTTATGGAGAATCATGATTCACTTCCTGTGAATTGTTTGTGTGTTTTTCATGTTTCTTGTTTTATGATAGTCTTTTGGTGTTTTATTTTGAGAGTTTGTGAATGTTTTAAACACATGCATTTTATTATACATGCAGGGGGTGTAATGTGCTGCCTGCTTGGATGTAATACATGTGTTCTGTTCATACACATAACGAGAGAGAGACATACACTAAATGCTCTCTTGAGACTATTTTTTCTTGGAAAACAGTTTTTGTAATTCTCTCTTTTCCTGTGTGTGTGTGTGTGTGTGTGTGTGTGTGTGTGTGTGTGTGTGTGTGTGTGTGTGTGTGTGTGTGTGTGTGTGTGTGTGTGTGTGTGTGTGTGTGTGTGTGTGTGTATCCTCTTCTATAGTTGTTCACAGAAACATTTGCTTACTTTTCAGGATGTTTGTTGCTCTTTAGAAGGAGGATTGACATGAGTTTCCATTTTAAAGGAAACCCAAAAATAAGTTAACCCAAAAATAAGTTTCGTTAGCATTTACGCCCTCATGTTGTTCTCCACCTGTATGAAGTTTTCTTCCATTGACATGAGGGTGAGCAAATGATGCTGCAGAATTTGTATTTCAGTGAACTGTCCCTTTAAATGTTTTTCATTCAATCTTCTAAATTTTTTACCTTAGGTTTTTTTCATGCATTTTATTTTGCGTTGTTTGTGTGTGTTTAACGGTTGTGCCAAATAAAATAACTCTGCGGAGGAAAATTGTGCTTGCTAACAATTTCCAAGCTAACAAAGCTTGAGCATGAAAGGCAGATTTCCCTGGCAATTTCTCAATCTTATAATCACACATTAAAAAAAAAGAGCTGGTCAAAAATACAATTAGGAATAAAATTCCACAAAGTTTTTTTCAAACAATATTTTAACCAATTAACTTTGAGAGTATTATTTAAAGTAGAGAAATCTAGAAAGTCAAGTCCACTATTTTAAGGGAATTTATATCAACAGGTTTACGAATGTAGTGCACACAATTCTTCCATTAAAAAAATATTAACTAAAATCTGATCAAAAGTTTTAACAGTTTTATTGTCTAAATATATAGTTGAACCAATATAGGTTAGTCTAGACATTCCTTCTGCTTTTGACAGAAGAACTACCTCTAAGGGACAGGTCCCTTAATAACCAAAGATTCAATTTACATTTAATATTTTCAAAGGCAGAATTATAATTCAGGGAATCTCTTATCGTGTTTACTTGTTGAAATGACAATGCCTAAATAATTAACAGCTTCTTTAATGGGAATACCATTACAGATAAAAAAGAGGAGTTTTTCAAGACTAATATCTTAGAGTTATATGACTATAACTCAATATGGGCATTTAGATCTCTTCAGGTCAGGAGTCTTATCAAACATGTGAGGTTTGGGGCGGATCGGTCATTGTATGGCTAAGTTATTACAACTTGCTGTTTCATTGCAAAACATCAAAAATGTTCAGGCCGCCACAGACACGCCCTTCAACTCAAACTCAAGATCTTCACAATTTAACATCACGAAGGGCTTTAGATTATACTGACCAAATTTGGCGTGTTGATTGAATACATCTCTAGGAGGAGTTTGTTAAAATACATTTCTTGAAAATGGCAAAAACGACACAAAATGTACCGAGATAATTCAAAATAACCGACTTCCTGTTGGGTTAAAAACAACATCGCCGCTCAAGACTAGTTACCTTCTCAACAATGGCCTTCAATGACATGCCCGAGATCTTTTTTCTATTCCATATGAGCGACTGTTGATCAGCTGTGTTATCTCTGACAGCTGTGATGAGATGTCCGCTCGAGTGAAATCACTTGCTCTTTTCTTTGTGACTGGCGATTTACTCGGGGTGATGCAGGGAGCTCCTCTTCAGCTAAAGTGAACATATCTTCCTTTCTCGAACAAGAAGCAACGCAATCATAGCCACCGCTGGCTGGCGAGCATACGCTATTACTAACGTTAGCCACATTAGCATCAACCGAAGAGTAATTCAAAGGACCACTTTTACACCCCACGGCAATGCAATACAGGGGAAAACTTCAAGTCAAAGGTGTAACAAAACACACACAGCACACAATTAACTAAACGTATTTTTGCTCTGTCTAAACACAGTTGGTGCAAGAGCTCGCACAAACACGTCTGACCAGGCAGCCATCTTGGACTCACCCCGTAATAACTAAGTTCAGGTGGTGACCCTTTGAAAAATGAGTCTCTTCCTTTGACATTTCGGAAGAATCACTAGTGTTTTACTGAAAAACAGTTCAAGCAAGATAAGAGAATCATGAATGCATGTACTGGTAGATGGCAGGAAATTATGTTTGATAGCACATCTTACATAATTGAATTCCATCTACTTCATTCTCTTATCTTGTTTGTGCAGTTCCATATAAAATGACTTGCACGTGTTTAGCGTGCAAAGACGGCGGGGTTCAAATCCTGAGCAGAATTAATGTTATTTATTTTTTAACCAAACAAAATTGCAACTTGAACTAGCCAGTAATCACCATATATATGTATCATGGAAGAAGCAGCACATTTGACATTTTGGTACAGATACAATTACTTTCTTTTTAATGAATAAATATAAGGTTATGGATTTCAGTGGTATGAGTTCCATTTTAATCAGTGAAGACGGGGTGGAACGGGGTTTAAATCATCAGAGAGTGTGAATAAGAGAACTTTAGCCTCTTAGGTCAGAGTTCATCAGTCTGTATGTGTGTTTACGTTACACGCGATCTTAGGCCTTAGGCAACTGCGATCTGTTTCTCCACTCTGTTGAACAGCTTTAATGTGGGTCAGTGTCATTATGTTGTTATCGTGGCTCCTCCACACTTCCTCTGCTGTGTCAGTTTGAGGATAAAGCTGTTTGTGGAGAGGATACGATGAGTGCTTGTCTTTGAACAGCTACAGAGAAACACCAAAGCCAGCGAAAAGTTATGCTTATGTTGGATCTATGTCACTTTTTATTGTTCTTCTAGTAATGGAATAATTTGCAGATTAATTAAGTAAACATTAAAAAGGAATAATTCACCCAAGTTTGAACATTTGCCTGAAAAGTTACCCACCCTCAGGCCATCCGAGATGTAGATGAGTTTGTTTCTTCATCAAAACAGATTTGGAGAAATGTAGCATTATATCACTTGCTCACCAATTAATCCTGTGCAGTGAATGGGTGCCGTCAAAAATGAGTCCAAACAGCTGATAAAACATCACAATAATCCACAAGTAATTGACACAACTTCTATTAATGTTTTGTGAAGCAAAGAGCTGCATGTTTGTAATAAACAAATCCACCATTAAGATGTTTTTAACTTCAAACTGTTGCTTCTGACTAAAATACAAGAACTCAATCCATAATATCGTTCTCTCTAGTGAAAAGCCATCTTGTCTGAATCAGGAGAGAAATATGCACAGATCAAGCACCATTTACTGTTTTCAAAATGCAAAAAATCAAAAAAGCTTAAAATATTATTACTCACTTTTATTAAATTTTTCCCCCCCTAAAATTAACTTTTCTTTTAGGGTTGGATTATCTTCATGTGTTCATTTAGAAAGTTAGGTAAACATATCTGTGTATGTATCCTGCAGGTGTATGCAGTTGGAGGTTATGATGGGCAGTCTTGTCTCAGTAACGTGGAGGTGTACGACTCATTCTCCAACCGCTGGACTGAAGTGGCCCCCTTGAAAGAAGCCGTCTCCTGCCCGGCTGTCACCAGTTGTGCTGGAAATCTTTTCGTCATTGGAGGAGAAACTTATGAAAACAGCTGCTCCAATAAGGTGAGTGTGTGAGTGCTAAACACACCCTCTGTATAATATTAGACAGTGCTCATCTATGAAACCCATAACTTGGACTTTGTTCTTTATATAAAACACTGATAGTGCAACTTATGCCTGGTGATTTTTCAGTGCTGGCAGACCCTTCCTGCAATAGTGCTTTTGAGTAGGTGTCTTGAAAAGGAAAATCTTGATTTTTTGTTTAGGTGAGGCCTTTTATCAAATAAAAACTTTATTTATTTTTTTTGGCCCGGCTAGAAAAAGTACTCATTAAAACCTGCCCATCTGTTACATGCAATAACCACACGTTCTGTCTTAATGATACTGTCATCTAATTTTCCTGTTTGGCATGATGCCTTTATAGAGCAAATAGATCATAACCAGAGCAGCAGAGAGTTTAACCAGCCTGTCACACCGGCTCTGCTCTCAACCCTAGTGAACGGCGTACTTTGATTAGGCTGAACTGGTTTGCTGGTAAAGCTGTTCTCCCAGCCTGACTAGCTGAAACATGCTCCAAAACCAGCTAACATACCAGCCTGATCACTCAGGATGGGAGACATTTTTGACTGGTTTCATATGGATC
The DNA here is from genome assembly GCA_027422405.1 of Ptychobarbus kaznakovi. Classification (NCBI taxonomy): domain Eukaryota; kingdom Metazoa; phylum Chordata; class Actinopteri; order Cypriniformes; family Cyprinidae; genus Ptychobarbus; species Ptychobarbus kaznakovi. Next base: position 4,420,747 of record CM049805.1, on the reverse strand, counting down.
ATTTTTCACTTGAGTTTTTTTTTTTGTTAGGCAGCTATCTTCTAAAAAGCATTTTATCTAAACAGCCAGTGAGGCAGCTCACTAGGGTTTAACATAATGTTTGTGTCTTATATTTGACTAAATTTAGTCTAATTAACTGTCCCCAGACTTTTGAACATTAGTGTATGAGAGGGGTCCTGCTGAACTCCCCTGTAATGGTCCTCATGTAACCCTGCTAATGGCAGATGGGTAGTAATTGTGTGTTTTGTGCAGGTGGTCTATAACCTAATGGACAGGTGGGCCTGCATTCTGAGCTTATTGTCCTCATACACTAATGCCATCTCGGGTAACATCTCACATGGGTTTCTCTCATTGATTTTTCCAGTGCTCAGATTACTGCATTCTTTACTTGCCATCTGGAACAGAAAGAAAGAAAGCGAAAGAGAAAGAGAAAAACATGAAAGGGAAGGATCTGATATAGTTTAATACAAAGCTCTCTTATACAAAATGTTGCATGTTCCTCCATGTAAATGCTTAATCTGTCATCAGAGAGTTTCCAAATGTAGTCTCTTTGACAATATTTCTTTACTCTCTGTCAGTGCATGTCTTCGGTGACATCCATATTGTTAATCTTTCTAAACTCTATACATCAGCCAGCACAGAGAAAGGTTGTTTGCACTGAAGAATGCAAATATTAGATATTAGACCAGTTTGTTCTGGTTTTCGCCCACAGGGACTTTTCTATGCTTTCATCTCATTAAATAGGATATTGTTCTGATGACTACGAGGAAATGTGTAGGAGATTATGACTATGGTGTTTGATCACCATTACAACACCTGCATAATCACGTATTCAGGAATATTTGTGTTTAATTTCTGCACATAGGAGGTTATGATGGCTGTGGAAAAAAAATATATAGCAATGTATATACATTAATTTGATTATTTGACAAAATCTCTTGTAAAGTACTTCACAGATTTTTCCTCATCTAAATAAAGTGTCAAAGTGACAAAAATAAATGAAGTTCATAAGCTGAAAAGGAAGACCCAATGCTGTTATTGTTAACTAATACAGTACATAATACAAAAGAAAAACAATTGACAGAATAGGATAAAATTACACAAGTACATACAAAATGACAAACATTTAAATATATGTATATAAACACGGATTCATCAGAATATTGCAATAATAGTATATATATATTCTCATTGTGTTTCAGGTCCAGTGTTATGACCCAGAGTCAGACAGCTGGCAGCTGAAGGAATCTATTCCCTTCACCAAACCCAATATCTCTGCCATTTCTCTCAATCACCTCATCTACGTATGCGGTGGCCTCACCAAGTCCATCTACTGCTACGATCCTTCACAGGACCACTGGATGCATGTGGGCCACACCTTCAGCAGACAGGTACCTGAAGACTAGTGGAAACCTCAAAGTTCCTGTCATTTAAGCCCATATACTGATTCTATTATTGTCTGTGTGTGTTTAGGAGAGTTGCGGTATGTCCGTTTGTAATGGAAAGATCTACATCCTGGGTGGACGGGGAGAAAACGCTGAAGCCTCTGACAACATTGTGTGCTACGACCCGGCCTCCGGCATCATCACATGCACGGCTGCTATGCCTCGTCCCATCTCCTACCATGGCTGCGTTACCATACAACGTTTCAGCGAAAAACAACGCAAACCCTGAATATCTGCAAATGCACATGCAGACTGTCCCAGACATGGAGCTGTAGACTCTTACATCCATATCAAAAACAACTTTTCATCGTGACAACTACTATTTTTCTATTACTTATGCAGTTAACATATATACATTTACATGCAATGTAAATGTAGCACCATGTTTAACTGCTACAGTTGATTACATCATCATGCCATAGCTGATATTATCTGTAAGACAGCAGTCAACAGACTTTTTTCTGGAACAAGGAAGTATGTCAAACATAACCTTCCTCATAACTGACATACATTCAGAGAATGAGTCAGGTCTAATGGAGTCATCACATAGATGCAGTGATGTCCTATATTGATACAAAACACCACAAAGGCACACTAGTAATATTTTTCTTTCTTTTCTGATTTTTTGTGTGTAATTTTCACCACACTTTTTATTTTTAAATGTGCATTTGTTTATGCCTTAAACTTTAACTATTTCTATGTTATTGTGAAGCATTATTCTTGCATTTTGACCACGTTTGTAAGGGCTGCAGACAGAAACCTTTTTAGGTTCATTCTTTTTTTAATGTGCTATTTACTCTTTTTTACATCATATTATGCTTAAGTAAAAGAAAGCACTTAGTTTTCATTCTAAGCATTTGAAAGACAAAGGCTGGAAACCACACACCTCAGCTCTGATCTTGGTTGAATGAATTGTCACGTCAGGTTCTTCTAGGTTCTTGATGAACCGTATAGCTGTGAAACTATTTTTTTCCCTGTGTATCATATCTGTATTTAAGTGTCTCCTTTTATTTAGTATGACAACCAGGATGTGCCTTTCTGATCTTTTTTTTATTTTATCAGAGCCCCAATCATGCACTTGGATGTACTAGTGTTAGTAATATATGGCAATGTAAATACATTCTACTCGTTTAATGTTATCTGTTATCTTCTTTTACGTTGTGCTATGTAAAATATCTCATAGCTTTAGATAGCATCTGAATTTTTGAGTTGGACTGCCAGAAATTCTTGTGCTTGGGAATTTGCATGTGTATGGTTGTGCGTGTTCAAATTAACCTGGAACTGCTTTCATGTTTAGCAGTAAGATAACTGCAGTCTCTGCTCTAGTACTTGTCAGTACTGGAAGCAGACTGTCAGAATCATTTTGTGTAATTCATCTGAACGTGTCAGGTAGGATGCTAGCAGCTAGTTTACCCAAAAGCACTGTGTTTCCTGCATTTCTGCCTGCAAAGACAAAAACATAAGTGTGTCTGTACTTATTTATATATTTTCTTGTACATAATGTTGATTTGTCCTACGATCATTTTGATTATTACCAGCTGTACTGGTCTAAACTTTTTGTAAACGTTATTTTGCCAGCATACTGTATGTTCCATTATGCTATTTTTTAAATAATATCGGACACATTTTCAAATCCAGCTTTATAATGTTTGTCTGGATTAGATGTGGTGTTTTTTAGGATTGTATGGACACAGTTAGTCCAAGCTCTCATTCAGAAGTATAACCTGGTATTTTTGTTGCAGTAGAAACTCCTAAAAATGCAGTTTCGGACCATTTCATTTCGGTGGAATGAAACCGTAGCTGTAATTGAGCCAGATATACAAATCCAAATATTGGACATGTTTCAAATATAACAATAATAATAAAAAATGTACTTTGTAAAACTGCAAAAGTGCCTCAATAAAACAAGTTAATTTGCAATGGTTTATGTTGTCATTTCATGTAACTGTTCATCAGAATATCTTGAAGCATGAGGCATGTGTTTGTACAGCCTTCTTCATACTTGTGGTTACGGAAACGGGCGTTCCTTGGAGTACTTGTGCATTATTCAAGATTCTATGGAAATTCCTCAAAAGGAAACCTAAGCTATATTCCTCATACTCTGGTGAAGATATGTCAGGTTGATACAAAACATAAACCCACTCAAAAAAATGTAAGAAATATTTACTTCCCCATTCTGAACGATTACCCAAGCCCTTCATTGTAAAAAGCAAAAAAAAAAAGCAAAAGCAACTATATTTTACAGTTTACTGGAAGTTTTGGAGCCATGACCATCTTTACAACTGGTCAAGGCTTTTAAGTTCAGCCCAAACAGTTTGCCCTATACATGTACATGACTCAGCTCATGCCTATAGGCCCAGACTTTATGCAGTTTCTGTGCTAATGTTGAGGGGAAATCTGCAGAATGTATTTAAATAGAGTAAAACTCTTTTACCAGAGTGGAGATTACTATAATGTTATTGGTAGCTGGAGGCATATTCAAATTAACCAAAAAAAATGTATTTTAAAAAGCAGTATTCTGTTGACTCATTAAAGCTGACCTTATTGAAGCATCAGCGAAAGGCAGAAGAAAAAATAATCACTTTCCCTTGAGCACTGATTCCTTATTCAAGGTTTCTTCTTTATTTTTTCTTTTGTATTTTATTTTATTTTATTACTTTATTATTATAATTTTTTGTTTCACTTTTGCTTTGTGACTCTAGGTTTGGTTTCTACCTGAGACAATGTTTCATGACAATTGCAATTGATAAAAGTGACATTGACTTTGTGAAATCTGATTCTAGCTAAATGAAATTGTTTGCTCTGGCATGACAAATTACAAATGTACTTTATGAATGGAAATTCAATTCAATTCAAGATTATTTGTATAGCGCTTTTTACGATACAATCGTTGCAAAGCAGCTTTACAGGAAATTAAGTTTCTACAATAGATTTATATATTTCAGAAACTTAATATATTTAACTTATGGCAAAATTTGGTTAATTCTGTATATTGTCTGAGGGGTTGGCATCATCTCTTCTCAGGTGTTCGGTCATCTCAGATCATTTAAGGGCTGGATCCAGACTGAAGCTTGTGTAATTCCTAGCTACAGAAACAGAGAAACAAATAGTGACATAATTAGCGTAGCTGTTGTTCCATCCAAGCTAAAATTATCTGTTCAACCCAAGCTAAAGCATAATAATGTGCATTTGATCAGATATAAGCCTTTTTTTCATAACCGATTATGGTAAAATGCTTAAATATCGGGAAAAATATCGGTAAACCGATATATCGGTCGATCTCTAGCCTGTAATTAGCTATTAGATCTAGTTTTGGTTTCTTAATAAGAGGCTTAATAACTGCCATCTTAAATGGTTTTGGGACGTGACCTAAAGATAACGAGGAGTTAATATTATTGAGAAGCGGTTCTTCTGCTACAGGTAACAACTCTTTCAATAGTTTAGTGGGTACAGGATCTAATAAACATGTTGTTGGTTTAGATGCAGTGATAAGTTTATTTAGCTCATCCTGTCCTATAGTTGTAAAGCACTGCAGTTTTTCTTTGGGTGCGATGAATGAAGCTGAAGTACTAGACGCTGTAGAATCTACATTTGTTATTGTATTTCTGATGTTATCTATTTTATCAGTGAAGAAAATCACAAAGTCATTACTATTAAACTGTGAGGGAATATTTAGATCTGGTGACATCTGTTTATTTGTTAATCTAGCCACTGAGCTAAATAAAAACCTTGGTTATTATCTATGAGTTTGCAGATATGCTCCTGGCAGTTTTTAGAGCCTGTCTATAGCTGGACATACTGTTTTTCCAAGTAATTTAAAAAACTTCCAAGTTAGTTTTTCTCTATTTGTGCTCAAGATTACGAGTTTCTTTCTTGAGAGAATGGGTATAACTGTTGTACCATGGCGCAGCACGTTTTTCTCTTACCTTTTTTAATTTGATGGGGGCAACAGTTTCTAACGTATTAGAGAAGATAGTGCCCAGGTTGCTAGTAATTTTGTCTAATTCATTTGTATTTATGGGTACACAGAGCAGTTGAGATAAATTGTTGAGGAAATATGGGATAAAAAGCAACAAGCACGATGGCAATGTGAATTCCTATAATGTTTGCGTTTTCTTGTAATGTTCATTATTAGTTAAAGCAGAGCCCCTCAGGCGATGAAGGCGGAAGTGTTGACGTATTGATGTGTAAAGAGCTGCTTGGAACGATGACTTAAGTGCTATTTTAAGAGACAAGGAAAAGGTAGGTTTAATGTGAAACTGTAAATACCTAAGTGCAAATGAAAAGTACGAAAATTTACGTTTCTTGACATAATTGTTTAATCATGGTACACAACAGTGTTATTTGAGTAACATTGAGATACTATTACACATTTTGTTAATATTTTGGATCAGTTTTCATTTTTACATTTCCCGTGTTTATTTTTATTTTAGTTAAAATTTTAGTTTTGTTTTCAATTTTTCTTCATTTACGTTTTTTTAAATATATGACTATATAGTTGTATTAATTGTAATTTCAGTTTTAGTTTGTTATTTTAACACATCAAGTTAACCTAAACTAACATGAGAAATGTTGCTGAAATTTTACAACAACATACAACTACTATCTACCATCACAATACTGCAGTATACTGCAATAGTCGTTTTTAGAAAATAGTTGCCAAAAATTGAAAATGTATATAATGCCAGAGTAGAAGATGTGTGCCTTTTACTATTTAAACATGAATTTAACTATTGACTTATGGTTAGATGTTGCTTTAAATGTGTTTTTTTTTTTGCTGTAAATGTGGTGCGCCACCCTTTGGTCAGACTCGGGTATAGCATGGTCTAACTCAGTAAATTATGTTCAACATTTCAATTTGTTTTCTAGCATGTACTGTCTCCTGGCGGATTTTATTTTTCAGAAATTCGCTATTGGGACTACATGTAAACAAAACACACACACACACACACACACACACACACACACACACACGCACACACACACACACACACACACACACACACACACACACACACACACACACACACACACACACACACACACACACACACACACACACACACACACACACACACACACACACACATATTGCTCCTGGCAGATCCGTGAGATGAACTGAAAACTTAAATGTGTGACCTTAAGCGGCAGGTAGGCAGTGTGTGCATTGAATTTAAACTGAAATCTGAAGACGATATTTGCAAAAATAAAATAGCTAATTTGAATATATAATATTTTAATATAATTTTATTAATAATAATATTTAATATAATATTTTAGTTCTCTGCTGAGTTACTGGCCCAATAATGCTCTCCTAGCTCAGGTGTTTTCAATCTTTTAGATGTTGATCTAGTTTGAGTTTATTGTATAAAGACCCAATTTATAGCCTACTGTGGTTTCTAATAATCATTACATTATATGTTTCCTATTCTTTAAAGTAATGTGATATTTATTTATTTAACACTTTTCTCATCTAAATATTTCCACGGGCCCACCGGGGGTCCCTGGATCCCAGCTTCAAACCCCTGATCTCGCTAATGTAGGCCGCGCGCTCGCTGCGCTCTTTCCTGAGCGGGAACGCGCCCTGCACGAGTTCGTGTGTCCGCGCGAGACTTTCGTGTGCGCGAGACCTAGCGAGGCTAACGGCTAAACACATCACCGTTAAACACCTCACCAGCCAATTCAGAGTAGGTTTACCGTATAAATAAACACACTGACCACTTTTGTGCGTGCTTACGTCACGTTTTGCGCAGTTTAGAAAAGCGTTATTGGTGTGAGTTGTGCAATAACTGTTTAAAAAGCTGTTTTGTTTAGCGTAACGTTTGTGAATGTGTGTCAGATTAGCAGCGACTTATTTCTGTTGTTAGTTGTTTTTAAACCTCTGCAACAACTACTATCAGTTTGTCAAGGAAATATAATGACACTTGTATGCCTACACTTGTTATATACTAGGGCTGTGTCTCAAAATCTAACAAGCTGCCTACCTAGGACGCATTTTTAGACATTACAAGCAAGCAGGTAAGCTGCTGTGAGTTTTGAGACTCAGTCTCTCTGTGCCTGTACAAGTTTGTTGTTGTTTATGTGGCATGTTGTGTACTGTGTCTGCAGTCCAGCCAATGAGTGATCATGTCTGGGGTGAAAAGGAAAATAGAGGACAAAGATCCTGACTATGAGGACATCACTCAAGTGCAGGAGAACAAGAGGAGTAAAGTGGTGGAGCAGAATGGTAAGACTAGGTTTCTAACAGTGATGTTTAGTATCATACATGTTGTTTTTTAATCTGCTTGTTTTGATTTTTACCAGCCCGTGAAGCTGCGGTGCAGAAGATTGAAGCGATCATCAAGGATCAGTTTTCTCTTGAGATGAAGAATAAAGAGCATGAGATCGAGGTTATCGGGCAGGTAATCGTCTGTCCAAAACTCACTTTATTTTAGGACTAGCAGTGCTTTGTTAGTTCAGAAGTACTTTAATCTGCAGTGCAACAAGTACTAAGAAACTGTATTTAAGTAAAATTATGGCTACAGTGTCAACACTTAATTTAAAAGTCAAAGTACTCGAGACAAAGTAAACACCTAAAGCTGTAGTACACTAGATACGTTTTAAAATCTGAACTATTATCTGTTTTGTTTTTTTTCCTCAGAGGTTGAATGAGGCCAGAAGAATGATGGACAAGCTCAGAGCGTGCGTTGTTGCAAACTACTATGCCAATGCTGGCCAGCCTAAAGTCCCTGAGGTAATCTATAGAGATTAGATGCACTGATACATTTTGTCTATAGAGTAAAAGAGTCTAGTTCCAGTAGGAAAAATACTATTTATTTTCTCTATAGGGAAGTTGATTTTAAATGATAATTTATATATAATTAAAGACAGGCCTGCTGTGATCTATGAGGTTGTTAATGTTTCAAAATACATTACCCATGATTCTGCAAAAATCACCAATCACTAAAAAACTCTTTATCGTCTGCCCATAATGCATTGCGAATTTCCTCAATCTAGTTACATATTAGTTTGCATATATATATATATACGATTGATTTAAAGTATAATTATATATTTCTCCATTTTTTTATTTGATAAAATAATTTGTAATGCTTCATGGGAGTGTGGGAGTGTAGTAATTATTTCCCTTATTAAAGTTGTTAATTACACAGTTTTATATCTTTATATTTGTCTGATTTTCAAATACTTTTTGCTTCAAATAAAAGTTTGTAGTGTTGTGATTCACTTTGTAACTTGTTGGTTTTATTCTTAACTTATAACTCATTAACAAATACTTTTTTTAATATCTCTATGGGATTTGAATGAATGGGAAAATAGTTCTGGAACCAAGGTAGCCCAAAAAGTGTGCAGTTATTGTTGCATTTTCTGTATGTAAAAAACAACAAACTTCTGGTTTTGCTCATTCTGCATAAACAAACTTCTAGTTTTGTTGCTGCTTTGTTGAAATTTTCTCTAACTCTAAGCAAAAACAGTTGATTACTGATTTCATCTGCTTCCAGGCCTCTAAAAGTGATCCATTTGTGCTGAACCACCCTGCCATAAAACGCTTCTTGGATTCCCCCTCCCGCTCCTCGTCTCCACTGAACCAGAATTCAGAGACACCATCACAGGTCCAGTCTGAGACCGAGTCCCTCAGCCAGCATGGGGAGGCTGGGGAGAGGGAGACGGACAGTGGGAGAGAGGATGGTGCGCTCCACGTGAACGACGACCCGGCAGGAACACAGGAAAAGTTAGTAGCCCACACACTATCAGAACATAAGACTGAGGGATTGCATGGCTTGAAAATGCTACAGCACTGTTACTCTATGCCTACAGTACCTGACATTAAAAAAAATGTATTACATGCCTTTGTGTAGGACACATTTGGTGTGCCATCATCCTTAGAGCAGCATGTGACTTACCACACTACAGGAGATGAGGCCTCTCGGCTCTACATGAAGAAAACCATTGTTGTGGGCAACGTATCAAAGTATGAAGCATTGCGTTTGTCTCTTTGCCCTTATTTTACCGATCAGATATTACTTCTTTTAATTTACTGTATTAGAATAATGGCTGTCGCATGCACAGTGCACCCTGTGTGATTTGAAGAATATTTTACCATTTGTAGTGTAGATCAGCTTTATTCCAACAACCAGAGGCATTCTGGCCTAAATCTTTATTGCACTGGAGAGTTTTGATTTAGCACCTCTGGGATCCTGACTGATGTTTGTGCTCGTTTTCTGAACAATGTTGATGTGCCCTTGACCTTGAGTAGGATGCTTTATTCTCGGCTCTGCAACTTAAAGGGATAGTTCACCAAAAAATGTATATTCCATCATCATTCTCTTATTTTTATGTCACACTAATATCATTCTAAACCTCTATGACTGACTTTCTTCTGTGGAACACAAAAGGAGAAACATCTGTCATGGACATACCAAGGTGAAATACAATGTCAGAGGTTTCAGTGAATGAAGACTTAAATTCTGGTTTGTTCTTTACAAACGACTTCAGAAGCCTTTGAGTATAGCACAGCTGTAGTAAGGAGCTATATAAAGTTGCATGGAAAAGTATGATCGATAAATTATTAGGAAAAATGACGTGGGTGAGTAAATGATGACAGTTTTAATTTCTGATTGAACAAATGTTTTTTGCTCTACTGTCAAAAAAAAAACGGCTGCTGAATAAATGGTAGCAGTTTGTAATTTGGACAGATGGTTTTATGAGAAACAGTATTTATTTCTCTGAGCTTGTATTAATTTTTAAATGCATCACTTTCTCCTGAAAATCTCAGTATTATTTCTCCGAAACCCAATAAACTTTCACATGGCGCAAAGCCTTAGTTTTCCCTTGGCAATGATCTAACCTCATTTATTCCGCATTATCACACAGTCCTCATCTACTTTACCTCATAAAATGCTCTCAGAGCACGTGAGAGAGACACAAGTGTGTGTGTCTGCATATGAGCAATGATATAAGCTCTTTTTTTTGCCTACAGAGCTACTAAAGATCTTTATTAGACTGTTTACTTTACTCCAGGGCCGGGTGCTGAAAAAACTCTCTGTCTTAAGCTGTTTATCTGAATAAAGGGTCTCTGAATGGCTCTACATTCTACATTTATGTTTGTAGCAGATGCTTGTTTCCCAAGAAACTCAAAATGAAGTGCACAAATCATATTACTGCGGCAGGTAGCTGAAAATGCGCTATGCATGCTGAGCTGAAAAGAAACTCACAACATGTGCAAATAAACTGAACTTTTATCTTTGCTGCTACTGAGTGGATACCTAGAAAAACTGATACCTTGCTATTACATACTGAATCTTAAAGAAGACTGTCATTTAGAGTTTCATGTTTAAATATAACCGTATAGTTGGCTGTCTGAGAGTTACTGGGAGGTTTACATTGGCAACAACAAATCTTCCCCAACCAATGAGTGAATGTATGTATGCAGCTATAAATTGATTGATTTGATTTTTAGACTGTTGTTTTGTCTCTCTTTCAGGTATATTGCCCCTGATAAACGTGAGGAGAACGATCAGTCCACTCATAAATGGATGGCGTATGTTCGAGGTTCTCGTAAAGAGCCCAGTATCGATCATTTTGTGAAGAAAGTCTGGTTCTTCCTGCATCCCAGCTACAAGCCCAATGACCTTGTGGAAGTTAGGTGTGTGTTTTCTTGCCTCTCTTATTGATTGTTTTGATTTTTGAAAACGTAAAACGGCATCTGAAATGAGAGGGCGGGACTTGATTTCATCCTTCGGGAATTGATTGGATCGTTGGAAGTTGGGGCGTTACTAACAAAATAGAGGCAGATCTGAAATGCTGAAATTTCTCACCACTGGATTCACCGCCGACACCCAAGCATGAATAAATTAGTTATTTATTAGGGATGACGAGCACGATCAACAGCATGCCGAGAGAGAGAGAGAGAGATTGCCTGAATGGAGCGCGTTAAGTCATATTCATGAAACAAATTAGTTTGCGATGTCCTAAGAGTAATGTTGTCGTAATATCCTAATATCTTTCAGTGTTTAAGGGTAACGTACTCCCTCATGACTGGTGTCAGTGCTTATAAAGTGAAGATTCCGCTTTAGCTTTTCCCCTGTCGTTTATCCCAGCGTTTACCCCTCACATCACTAGCTCCGCCCTTGCGCCATCACTCGTGACCAGAAGAGTAGAGGAGTCGTTTTGAGGGGGAGGGAAGGTAAAACATTTTTTATTAAAGATTACGAGGGCACATGAATTAAAAAAAAAATAATGAAGTGCACGGATAAATTATTTATAATAAACACTACAGTATTCCATAAAAAAAAGAATATTCAATTTTGATTTCATGCCGACTTTAAGTAATATCAGCACACAACAGCCAGTGCCCTCTAGTGGATGAGCATCACTGTGGTGCATTTGTCAAGTTCAGCCTGCTGAGAGAGAGAGTTTCTCTTTAAACTCTGTTTGTGTGTGTTTAGTGAGCCACCGTTCCACCTGACCCGTCGAGGGTGGGGAGAGTTTCCTGTCCGTGTGCAGATTCACTTTAAAGACCAACGGAACAAACGTATCGACATCATCCACCACTTAAAGGTCAGACACTGACCGCTTGCATACACAATCTCTTTGAACCCTTTTGTTGCCCTTTTCATCTTTCCTTTTCTCCCTCTTTATCTTTCTTTGTACTTTTTTGTGGAAAATTCAGACAGTAGCCGACATCCCCTTCTGTTTATTTGAAGTTTACTTAGAGGATTCCATTTATTTTTTGTGTGTGCAGATTGTGCATAATAGAATATGTCTGCACAAATCTATCGTTTTATGCGGGGTTCTTTGAGTCTAAAGGTGAAATGGTCGATTTTATAAAGCATCCTGTCTGTTGATATTTCCTTTCTTCTTTATCTGTTGTCACAGCAATCCCTTTTGTTATAGGTTAAAATAACAAAGATAAAATAAAGGGAGATGAATCAAGATGTCAAGAAAAAAGAATAGTTTGCAGATTAAAGTACTCGTGTCCACTAATCAACCTCTTAGATATTCTGCAGCAAAGACTGCTCTTTTAATGTTTCTGTTATTTATCTTTTATTTGTTCTCCCTCAGCTTGACAGAACATACACAGGTTTACAGACTTTGGGAGCTGAAACGGTAAGACACACTGACTATCTTAATCTTTACATGAAACTGCAGCTGTTCTCAAAAAGCTTTCATGCCCCCTTTTTTATAAGTTTACATAATTAGGTTTTTTTTTTTAAGATGAGAGATCCTAAAAATTTAGTTTTCTTTTTATTACGTACTACTATCAGCACAGTTATCAAAAAAGGCACTGAATAGACATTGCTGCTCGAGGAGACAAAGCACAATATTAAGAACCAGCGTGTAAACTTTTTAACATGATATAGAATATATATTGATATAGAATCCAGCGCATTTAGCACAGGTTGAAAGGTAAAACAAACACTCTGTGTTCTGGACTAAAGGAAACTTAAAGAGCACATGTCACTTACCTGAATGGGCAAAGAACAGAAGTCAAGGTCTCAGCTGTGAATATAGTGATGAAAATGTCATAGTCTTCAAGGTGACAACAAGCACAAAACTGGAGTATGAGTGAAAGTGTCAAAAGAAGATTTATTGTTAAGTAGAAAAGAGAATAAAATCTGGTTTCTGACCATGATGTCATAGCGTAATTAAACGTTTTATTCGTGTAACTGATTTTTCAGAATGCGTGTACAACAAGGTGTGTAGAAAGTTACATTTTTTCACTCTAAGGAAAAAATAAAATGCTGAGAATGATGAAGGTTTCTTTTAAGCTGCAGAACTCAGGGAGCATAAAATTACTTTTCAGCCAGGACACCGTGAGAGTGCAGGATTTTATAGTTTTAAAATGATTTTGTGATGACAAAGTTTATTACAAGTGTCAAATATACAGGTATCTTGATTCATCTCTAAGATACCAGTTTTTCTGTTTCTTATTTCCTAAAGGTGGTGGATGTTGAGCTCCACAGAAACTCACTAGGTGATGACTTCATCCCATTTGCCCCCTCATCTTCATCATCATCATCATCATCCTCTCATCTGCCATTTGTGGGCGGGTCTGGTACCTCCTCCACAGCTGTTCAAGGCTCTCGGCGGCCCTCCTCTCCCTCTCAGCACACTCATGATGATCAGCCCAGCTCAGCTAGAGGTAGACAAAACATACACAAATGCTTGTCCATCTCACAGGATGCCACATAGTAACACAAAAGAATTATGCAGTATCCCACTGTCTTTAAAATGGGATTATTTTGATTAAGAGGATTAGTAGGATGTTTGCACTTTATTGCATAAGCAGCGGAAGCTGTTTTGAAAATCTGTATTAGTCCAAGACTAGCCCTTCATTATACATTCCATGCCCAAGTCACTTGTATGAAAAGGCATTTTGTGTTTGGGACGGCAAATTAAGCTGGTTCCTAAAGATACTTCTAGTACTTAAATGTGTGTTAATGAATTATTGATTACAAAATTGACTGTTGTCCCTCTTATTTCAGTTCCAGGTGTGACTGTAAAGAGTGAGTCGGTGCGTTCTTCATGTTCTGAACGAACTTCACAGTCAAATAGGTCTGAGAAAATCACCCTTGGTTCCCACGGAAACTCAGCCTTTCAGCCAATCACGGCCAGCTGTAAGATAATTCCGCAAGGGCAAGTGCCCAGTCCCGCCGAATCGCCTGGAAAATCATTCCAGCCGATTACGATGAGCTGCAAGATTGTGTCTGGTGAGTTTCACAGGCGCACAAAGAAGGTGGAGAAAGAGCAGAGTTGAAATGCAAGCAGTAAAGTCCTCTATATACAGTCTCTTTCATGTTACTCTGGCTTTTTTCTGCTGGAGGTTTCGATTTTCTAGAGAAAAGGAGACTGTCAGAAAGTTGTGAAACTCCTCTGTAATGCATTATAGATTTGCTGTCAGTGTGTGACAGCAGATCTAAGAGGAGCTCAGTCTGAAATGTCCTAGATCTTGCCTTGCCAGACCTACTCTTTATAAAGTCTGGTCCACATTTTATCTTATTCTGACCAAGAACCACCCACTTTTACACTGATAGGGAAGCAGCTGTTCCTTCACTAGTTCACTGTGGTAAAATTAATGCGTATTGAATGTATGAATATATCCACAAAAAACATCTGCCAAAACGTCTGAAAGAAAAACAGTAGGTTTTAGGGATAATCACAGGCCATCTGATTGGCATGCAAAATTACCAAACTACCAGTTCTATCTTACTAGTGCCTAACTTTCAAATATTTGATGCTGTGATACTAGGAAATTTGACAAATCTAGGAAAATACTTGTCTTGTAGCAGTCTGGTATGAACTTGCATTAACATGACACTGTTTACCATTGACTTATTAAAACGCTGTATTCTCTGACACTCAAATATAGTTTAAAGTCAGCCAGTCAGTCTCGATAAGAAGACCATTGTTAAGATGTGAAACTGCTTTGTAAAGCATTATGGATTTGTGTGGCTCTGAAACTTTATGAGGATCACACTATAAATCGAATCATAGAAACACAATATTTGTGTTCCAGGCTCTCCTATCTCCACCCCTAGTCACTCTCCTCTCCCCCGGACATCATCATCCACGCCAGTGCACATGAAGTCCAGCCCCTCAGTCATAAATAACCCCTACATTATCGTGGACAAACCAGGCCAAGTCATTAATATGGCTGCATCGACATCTGCAGCTACAGGTACATACTCTCCCTCATCCCTACACACAGTAACGATGTGTCGCTTTTACTACATGATAAATCTCATGTCCTCAATGTTGATGTGAGTTTTGTCAAATATTGGTCTCTAGGTTTCTTTTTCATCTCCTTTATATTCGACATCGAACAAGTTCTGATCGGCTACAATTGTTATTGCTTTGCGGTAACATTCTAGTTTTAGCGAGGACAGAGAAATTACTTTTTCAGAAATGTGTCGCATCGAGCATGGAGGAGGACACAGTGAGAAAGTGTCAGGAATGAATGATGAAGACAAATCACAAAGTACAAGTTTTCCCTTTAGTTCTTTTTCCCTTCTTGTGCTCTCTTTCTTTCTCTCTCTCTCACACACACACACACACACTCTTAGCTTCACTCTTTCCCATGACTCATGCTGTGGGTTTCCAGGTCATCATAAGACCAGGTTGCCATAGCGACCACATCACTGAGAGTTTAGGAGTGTGTGGATTATGCAGTTGATGTAATATTACTCTGTGTGTGTGTGTGTGTGTGTGTGTGTAAGAAAAAATTCCACCTCCATGGCTGCACAACTGATGTGCTTCTCGCAAATGCTGTATCACCTATAACTGCATTCTGGCACCCCAGTTAACATCTTTACAAAATGCACAGGCCTCCACAAAAACACACCTACATGCTCTCAGGGAAGATGAGTGTGTGTGTGTGGGTGGTCAGAGCTCTTTGTTGTGGTGCTAAAGCAACATAGTGACCATTAGAGATGGATGTAATAGGAACAAATGTACAGATGCTTCTCAAAACGCTACACTATTTTCCGTGCCATGACTATCGGAATCATAGTTGTCATTTTTCTTGGGCTTTAGAAAATTTCTGGTTTTCAAAATCTAATGGCTGTCTATCTAGACAGCATTGTGGGGCATCATGAGTGCATTTTAGTCAAATGTAGAATGCTAGACATGTAGAGGTAGCACACTGAAGATGAGCGTTCCAACACTTCTGTAATGGCTACAAATGCTGACAAGACACTTGTTTTCCAGTACAAATATCTAAACATCCTTAAATGAAGATAGGCTTGCAAAAACTGAACAAAGTGATTTGAGTTTATGCTTAATACAAGAACAAATATCTGTCAGTGAGGTATTACATTTTTCTGAGCTCACTGGCAGATATTTGTTCTTTGTTTAATTATAAACTCACTTTATTTTCATATATTTCACAGGAAACAAGTATCTTCTGTCATTTTACTTAAGTGTATTTTGATTTCAAGAATCTTTAGATATTTGCACTGGTAAACAAGATACAAGTACGGAGGAAGAACATTGCAGTGTGATCAGAAGGTACAGTAATATTCCAGTGGTTGGGAGCAGATATATTTTCTTTACTTTAAGGTCTAAAACAAGTCTTAAATTTACCTTCTGAAACTTGCAGAAACCCTGTTTTGAGGTTGGATGCTCAAAATGAAAACAAGCCAATGATGCCCTAAATGCTATCTATGTAGAAGACATGATTCAAACATTTCAGTGGATCTTTGAATTAAAAAATGCTGTCTTTTTATGCAGCTTTTTATACACATCCCATCTCTTATGACTTTGCTGTGTTCTGAGAAAGCCTCTGCAGAATTCATACAACAGCATGAAAATGAGGCATTAATGAAGTCTGAACATCTAAGAAACAGCTGCTTTGAATTAAAACTAAAACCAACATACAAAATATTCTGCTACATACTTGTATTAATTATTTAGGCATCGCCCAGAAGTGAAGATTCCCTGAAGGGAAGGGAAATGTATCTGTATTACATGAAGATGAGTGAAGCTATTTCACTGTCCTGATTCATTCAGTTGTTTGTAGGAACTTGTTTAAAAATAAAGATCACCATATAGAAATTAAACAATTCTTTCTTTGAAATAACAGTATGTTATGACAACTTAAGTCAGTTTAATTCATATTCCTATTTAAATGGAGTCTTGGAGTATCAGAGCAGCTTCAGAAAATCACTGGAAGCATGTCTTGAGCTGTAAGATCTCTGTCTTTGTGTTATTGGAAAACAGAGCTTGTGAAAATCAGGCTGTGAATCTGGAGAAGAAGCTGCATGCCAACCATCCTGGGGGATGGTGCATTATGAGATTTGGAGTAAATAAACTCCTTTGTTTTGTCAGTTCACGCATATATACTGGAGAAATTGAGCACAGAAGAGCAGAGCTGCAGTCTTAACACATTTAAGTTAAACAATGAGCTGCAGAGTAACTCACTATTCCATTGTGCACAAAGATGCAGAAAGAAACCTCTTTGTGCCAAAGCGATGCAAATATTTGTAGAAATTCTGCTCCATATTTTTTATAGACCTCTGAGAAAGTCCTAAACCTAAGCTAGAGCAAAAAGCACTGTGAAAATGGCATGATATATTGACTTGACACACAAAAAAACATGAAGTAAATGTAAAAGAAAGCACTCTTTTCATAACCCTTGTAAAAGGGGTCCATAAAAATGCATTTTTCTTTTGTTTTGACTGATCTTGTCGCACTGAATTTTTTTTTTTAATAGACCTTGAAATTAAAATGAAAGTCACCTATTTTCTAAATCCATTTTATTGATCTTGTTGTGAATGATTCATACATGAATGCTTCATTTGATTTATTTGCTTGTTTTTTTCTCAACACCTTGTAATTTTTAATCAAGATGTCATAACTCGATCTTCCAACTGACCTCTCTCTGGTGATGTATGCCGGATGTCAAGTTAAACTCCATTAAGCTTCTGAAGTGTCATACTTATTATATCTGCTGTTTTCATGTGTTCACCTCAGGCAGTCCGACGGCCAAGCAGAGCAGCACAGCCCATGGTGCTCGATCACCTGCTCCTAAAGTTCACACCAGCAGCTTCCTGTCCTCTGGGGTCAAGGTGAGATTGACTCTCTCAGTGAATGGATTTATTCAATGCAACTCACATTTGATTGCAGTTTGGAGTCTTGCTGCTCTAGTCCAGCCATGTGTAGGACTTGTGCAGAATAATTTACCTACTGGTAAATGTGCTTTGCCTCCTTTTAGCAGTCTTCTTGATTTATTACCATGCATTAAAGTGGTGAGCATCTCTCTCTTGCTCCTATAAGGCAACTAATGTGAAGGGTGGGTGGATGAGAATAGAATATCAGTAGAAATTGTATGGGTATTGTGAGTGAAATCACCTGTAATTGAAAAATACAGATGTAGGCTGTTGAAAACAATGTGGCACAATCAATTCCCCTTCAGGCAGATTACATGATGAATCCGTACACATTTGTGTTCAGAGAGAGCTGTAATGGAGCTTGTAAGTGAAAAGCACCCCTAAATAGGGATTCATTTCTCTGTCATTGTTCTATAGAGCTATTAATATGGCTTCTGCTGTTCTTTACATTTTATTTACAAAGTGAAAAGATAATGTTTGTAATAATCATTCATACCAACCAAAGCAGTAATAGGTTGTCTGTCCCACTGTTGAACTGAAGAAAAACTGACTCAAATTAGGTGATGATCTCTCTCTCTCTCTCTCTATCTGGGTTATTCTCTGAGGGTGTTTCAATGTTTTCTGGACACTGCGGGCTAAATTAACACCGGTAGTTATTAATAGTTACTGCCAGGCGGTGCAGTAAGAGGTCTGCAGCAGCTATGTGTGTGTGAAAAATGGAACATCTATCTGTGGCGTGATGCTGCTGCTTTTGCGCAAGCTGTGCAGAGGACTGAAGTATTCCCAGAGCGCGCGCGCACGCACACACACACTCACTCATACGTGGACATGCAGTGGGAATGGTCCACAGATAATAATTTGAGCTTGTGTTTGGGGTCTGTAAGATGTTTAACGTTTTTGATAAATCTCTTGCTCTCAAAGCCTGCATTTATTAGCTCAAAAATACATTGATATTGTGAAATATTACTACAATTACATTATTCCTGTGATGGCAAAACTGAATTTTCAGCAGCAATTACTCCAGGCTTAAGTGTTGCATGATCCTTCAGAAATCTGAATTTGAAGCTCAAGAAACATTCCTTATTATTATGAATGTTTAAAAAAGTTGTGCTTGTTTTGTAGACCGTGATAGTTTTGTAATTTTTTAATAGAATTGTCAAAATAATCATTTATTTATTTTATAAAAACTTTATAAATGTCTTTACTGTCACTTTTGTTTAATTTAATATTTCCTTGTGTGAATAAAAGAAAATTAATTTCTTAAAAAAAATTTTGGGATCTTAAAAACTTTTGTCTGAATGCCTAAATGCTTAAAATTAGTTTTGTAAATATAGATTATGCGTATGTAAATATTTCTTAATTTAAAATGCCGTCACTTGTCTAGGATACATGTGAGCTTTAATACAATGTTGATTAAAATAATTAACAGCTTAGCTAATATCTAGACAGAGGGTGGAGATCTTCAAAAAGGGATCTAAATAAGACAAGAAATATATATATATATTACATATTATAACACAATATAATTCCCATTTGTTTAATTTCATAGTTTGACGACTTCACTGTTAGTCAAGAATATTAATAATAATAAAGAATGAATCAAACTTCAAAGCATTTGACTGGAAAAAAATTTTTTTTTTTGCACTGTAGTTTCTAAGGAACAACATTTAATTTTACATTCAGGGTTACAGTGTTTGAGTGAGTGTTTTTACTGTTGTTTATATGAGAGATATGACAGTGATGTTAAGATTGTGTTTTGTATGATGGAGTTTGCATTGGTTAAGTTCACTAAGTTTATCTCAGTGTTCAGCCTCTCCCTCATAGAAGCATGTGTTTATCTTACCCAAGGCAATGTGTGATTCACTAAATTAACTTCGGATTGGATCACACTCCCAATATCTCTGGAAAATACTTGGTTGAAATTGAACCGTGAATCAAACTGATGGCTTTTCAGTGCACATCTCGCTGTAATATGACAAGCACAGAGTAATAAAAAAATCTCTCTCTGCCTGTCTGTCTGTCTTAAGGTTATAATCAAGCAAGAACCAGGAGAGGTGCCCACCCAGCCATCACCACAGCAACAGGTCGTCTCCACCACAGCATCCCAGCAGCAACAACAGTATGTGACAGTGAAGGGAGGTCACATGATAGCCATGTCGCCGCAAAAACAGAGTGGGGTGGGGACTGGAGGTGCCACACCCAGCAAGGTTTTTATGAATACTCTTTTGTTTTTTGTTGTGTTTACTATTATGATAATGTTCAATATGACTATTTATGTTTCATAGTTGGTTGACTCTTTAATCTTAGACCAAATCCTATTGTTCCATTCTTTGCCTGTTCCAGTATCTAGTGAGCTACTTACCTAGATATTTGGGCATCGTAGCTCAAAGATTGTTCAGATGCATCTATAATGTCCAAAAATAATGTCTATCCCTAGTTCAGATGCATCTATAATGTCCAAAAATAATGTCTAGCTTGTTCTGTATTTCTATAGTTTCATCCATCAATGCAGGCCGTCCTGTCTGAGAGAGTTTTTGAAACTGGAGTGCGCTGTGGTCATGCGGTCTAAACATATCTCAGGTCATTGTGTCTCTGTGGAGCTCCTACTCGTCTCTTTACTGCAGCCTTTTTTAGCACCTGAGAGTCAAAGTCACTCGTACATCCTGTTTAGAGACTGTTCATCTACAGTATGGCCTTCTGCGCAAAAAAGTCTTAACTTTCAAACTCTACGTTACAGTCTTCAGCACACTTATTGCATGTTTTTCATATCACTGATTAAATCTCTTGGTTTTAACTCGAGCCATTTTCTTAACTTAAAATGACAAAGTTTCTCGATTAGGAGCAAAGGTTTTCAGATCCTTCAGACTAATATCAACATTGCTTCAGCATTCCTACTGAGTTGTGAATGACTTTCTCAAATTGAAATAAAGACTTAATAGATATCATACTACTTTTTAAAAGTTTGGAGTCCGTAAGATTTTATTCCGCAAGCAGGGATGAACTGAATCAATCAAAAGTGACAGTAAAGACATTTATAATGTTACAAAAGATTTATATTTCAGATAAATGTTGTTCTTTCTGATTATCAAAGATTCCTGAAAACGTGTCAGGGTTTCCACAAAACATAAAGCAGCAGAACTGTTTTTACATTAATAATAATAATAAATGTTTCTTTAGCAGAAAATCAGCATTTTAGAATGCTTTCTGAAGGATCACGTGACACTGACTGAAACCTGGAGTAATGATGCTGAACATTCAGCTTTGCATCACAGCAATACATTATATTTTAAAATATTTGAATATAGAAGACAGTTATTTTAATAATATTCCAGAATATTACTCTCTTCCTGTATTTTGATAAAATAAATGCAGCCTTGATGAGCAAAAACCTCACCAACCTAAAACTTTTAAACAGTACTGTACACACCTGTTTTGATTATACTAAAAATGAGTTGAAGAAAAATGGTAAATATTTTATATACAAAGGACACCAAAACTGCTACATTTATTGATTTATGATAGCTCAGCCGTGCAATTTACAAGTATTTCCAGTTGCAGAGTAATTGCGTGTGTGTGTGTGTGTGTGTGTGTGTGTGTTTGTGTAGGTGTTGGGGATTCCGCTGGGCTCTGCTGTCAAACAGGTCTCCATGAGCAGCGGGCAGATCTTGGTCGCTAAGTCCAGCCCCTCTGTGTCCAAGGTGGTGGGCCAAAAGCAAGTGGTAGCACAGGGCGTCGCTAAAGCAATCGTCAGTGGAGGAGGCAGCGGCGCAAGCGGCATCACGGGACAGCAGGTGCATGCTGTTACTAAGGCAGCAAGTGGGTCTGGAGGAAGTGGCAAGAGTGGAGGTCAGTGTTCACTCTTTTTCTTGACCCTCATCATGCCATAAAGTGACCCATATAATTCATGTGATCTCTATTCTGCCGTGTTTTTTCTTTAAACATGTCGAGATAACTAATCATAACCAAGGTTAATGTGACAAGTTGCCAGCATCAGGTTTTTCTGTACTCACTGAAAACTAAATAAATTGACAGTCTCAACCAATTAGAACTTTATATTTAATATTTTGGGCCAATAAATGTGAAAAAGCATTTTTGACTGTGATTAGGAGAGGTGCTTGTTTGTGTAGATGCATAGATGTGTATCTGAATCTTGAAATAAAAGTCTGCAAGTATTCTTTTTTAGAAGGTGAAGTGTGTGTGTGCGTGCGTGTGTGCGTGCGTGCGTGCGTGCTGCGCGTCTTTCCAGGGATGCTAATTAAGATATTTGGAACAGTAGTGTGTGTGGGTGAAAGAACAAGATTGTGCATTTGTTTGCATGTTCAGAGAAGTGTTTGTCAGGCTGATCAGCAGATGTTGTGCTGAGAGGGAAATTTCACAGGGCTCAACTAAGTGTGTGTGGCTGTACCGCAATGCTGACTAAACCATTATGAAACTCCATTACTCAGTCAGACACTTGTATCTCCCTGCCGCCACAGGGGGAAACAGGATTCATTTTAAAGACACCCATATGTTGATGCACATAGGAAGCTTGTTAGTGGTATATGAAATAGACTTAAAGCTGTATGTTCTGAATAGTTTTCATGTTCTACACATTTTTTGCATCTTATGAGTCCACTTATGATGTCCGTTTAGATTACACCAAAATTAAATTGTGTACAAAAATGTAGTAAAGTAATATTTCATTGCAAGTTTGAATGAGTGTTTTTTATTTTAATAAATGTTAAAATATTATTTATGCCTGTGATGGCAAAGCTGAAATTTCAACAGCCATTACTCCAGTTTTCAATGTCATGTGATCCTTCAGAAATAATTATAATATGCTGTTATTTTGGTGGTGATGGTGGTTGTGTTGGGGAATTACAGTTAAAATCCATGGACCAGGTATGATGAACAAAGACCAGGAGTCAGAGTTGTGATGAATTAAATACATTTACTGAAGAAATAGTTTGCAGTTTCATCCGCTGAAGTCAGCTTCAACACTCGCGATGGAGTTCGTAGGCCGCTCTGCTTTACAATACAAAAATCACCACAATTATACCCTAAGAGAGATTGCTAATTACGTCAATGCATACGTAAGCAAGATTCTGATTGGTTCTAAAACCAGATAAACTTAGACAATTTTCACATATGTACGCAAGCTTGAAGCATATCTTCTGACAACTATTTTGGTGACAAGTGATCAGAGGTCAGACGCAATACGTCTCTCCAAAGACGTATATCTGATACGCTGGACATCGGCAGTTGAACATTTGTCCTGGGACTGTCTGAGCTTCTCCCTGTACAGACAGATACTAACACACATACGCAGAGACACTCTTATCTATAACTTCAAGGTTGCCTCAGTAAAAGCGCTATATAAATGATTCATTCATTCATTTTATGCTGTAAGGGAATTTTGTATAATCAATCAGGAAAACTTTTTACTAAATATTTTTGTTGAAACAATGACACGTTTTTTCAGGCTTCTGTGATGAATAATGAATAGAAGTTCAAAAGCATTTATTTTTATCAACAGAATTTATTTGAAATATAAATCCTCTTGTAATCTAAATGTCTTTACTGCCACTTTTGATCAGTTTAATGCTACCCTGATAAATAAAAGGATTCAATTCTTCAAAAAGAAGAGTTTTAACGGTAGTGTATGTTCAGTGAAAACATATAGCTGCCATGTGCTTTCAAGGACAAAAACTTTCAGTGAGGAACAGATCAAGTTGATATTCACTGATAACTTACCTAATCTTTTTTGTCCATATTCAACCTTTATTCTCGGACACTGTACTATTTCCTGATATAATATGTTACTCTCTTGTTTAATTATTGTTATTGTGGTGATTTGTCTTTTTTTTTTAGTTATGGCCACCTTACAACTACCAGCAAATAACCTGGCAAACCTGGCTAATCTGCCTCCGGGCACCAAACTCTACCTGACCACCAACAGCAAGAACCCATCGGGCAAAGGCAAACTACTACTGATCCCACAGGGAGCCATTCTGAGAGCCTCACAAAGCGCAGGTCAGACACAAATGTCAAATGAATTTGGGAACATTGTTATTGTCTATTTCTGTATTCAGATAAACATCTAACTAGGTTTAGCTCTGTCTGTAGGCCAGCAGTCTCAGAGTTCTGGTTCTGGAGGGTCACATTCCTCCAGTGGGTCCTCAGGGTCGGGCAGCCTGCCTTCCAATTTATCCTACACTTCTTACATCCTCAAACAGACTCCTCAGGTAATAGTCTTTGCTGTAAATCATTTATGACACGCACTAACTAGTAGAATTGATCCTGGCATACTAGTTGTTTAGTTCAATTTAAACAATGTTAGTTTGAACGAGTGTACTCTTACTTTAGTTAGGCTCATTCTCGCACACTATTTAAATGACCTCTGTTTAATAAGTTTAAAGCAATGTCCAAAGACACACGCACATCCCAGAAGCCTTTACTCTCAGTTTAGGTTATGCTGACATAGTCACTATTACTCTTTTCAGGGCACGTTCTTGGTTGGCCAGCCAGGGGGCTCTGGGAAACAGAGCTCTAGTGGTCACGTGGCATCCAGTCCTGCATCCAGTACCCAGCAGGCCATTCGGGTCACAGCCGGACAGAAGGCGGCCATATTGGCTCAGGTGTGTAACAAAGTAAGGATCATAAAATCTCTTTCCTTTGATCTCCCCCCTCTACTGTATAAAGTTATATAGCTACTACAGGCATATGTAATGTATTATTTATACACTATTAGTTGATATAAAAAATGATATATTATAATATTTAATGCAATTAGTATTATTTAAATTACAATATTATATTATAATAATTTATTGGATTGCACTTATTGGATTGGACAGGTGTTCAGGTCATGCTGTAGGTTTTATTTTAGGTGCAGATAGAAGATGTTTTGTCTTTATTTCACAGTACATGATCACTTTTACTTTTTATTACATTCAGAATACAATCTCACGATTCTTGTACAATGTCATTCCTTTTTGCCGTGGCACTGTAGATAACAATGCAGCAGAGATGTATTCAGCCACAAATTAATTTATCTTGCTAAAACAGTAATCTGTGTTTAATAAAATATAGAAATAAAATGTTAAATCTCGCATACACTCAGACTCAGTGACTTGGAAGAATCAGTTTACCTACTGTAAAAAGTAAGTGTTCAGGGGTTTGCCATTATTTCCTCCCTCTTCGTCATTTATTTCATGCTCTCTCTCTCCATCTCATCGATCTTTCTTTCTTTCTTTCTTTCACTTGCTGCACTTTCATTAGTGTTACACAACGCCTCTTCTGAAGAGCTCACACTCTCTAGAGCCCTTTCTGTGTGTGTGTGCACGCAAATTATAAGATAAAGGCTAATGAGTATGCCTGCAGCTGACATTTGAGCTGTAATTCAACCTGTAAACATACACTCATGGGCTTCTCTTCCTTGCTTCCTTCTCTTTCTACCTTTCTTCTTGTTGCTTAATTATCCATTTGAATCATACCCTCATAATTCTCTTCATTTCCAATCAAACCTCTTCCTCTGGTGTGTTAGACCTGCTAGAGGTTGTTTGCATGCAGTAAGATGACCATACATATTGATCAATGCCTGATCTACTTCAGTACTCTGGAGGTTATGGTGGAGTGTTTGTGTTTGATGGAGGGTATTTGCTGTGGGCTTAAGAGCATGAGAGAAGCAACTTTAGAAGGAAAGACATGCGAGAATGAGTGTGAGAAACAAGCTAAAGATTTCTTGCT
Source organism: Ptychobarbus kaznakovi (assembly GCA_027422405.1). Lineage (NCBI taxonomy): Eukaryota > Metazoa > Chordata > Actinopteri > Cypriniformes > Cyprinidae > Ptychobarbus > Ptychobarbus kaznakovi. Next base: position 4,394,967 of record CM049805.1, on the reverse strand, counting down.
GTATCACTGCATGTGCTGTTATGTAAGGGAGATACTTGTAGTCTTTTTCACACTCTCTTTTCAAGTCCATTGAAGCTGTGTTTGCATGAATATTAAAGTCCATTATTGCCAAAGACACAATGTTAAAAAGAGACTCTTGGAGAATCTCATTTTAGATTTTAGTTGTTAAATCGAATGTGCCTTATTTACATTATGGTGTGATTGTAAGGCTTACAGTTTTATTTATCACTGTAAAGAACAGAGCCTTTGGTAGGAATAACATATTTCTCAGATTGCTGGATTTGGGTTTTTCAACTTCTTTCTTTTAATGTTTGATTGACAGGTGGTGGGTGGGTCTCAAGGTTCTCAGGTGAAGCTGTCAGATGGCTCAGTGAAGATGGTAACAGCTGCCGCAGCAAGTCACCTGAATAAACCTGGCACAACGACCCTGAGAATGACAGGAGGTGTCATCACTGCCACAAGCTCCACCCCATCCACACCCAGTGCCACACCCACCTCTCAACAGGTAGGAGATTTCGGATCAAGAAGTGTTGCTCTTTCCCTGCGAAAGTCTTTTTTTACAATTTTTTTTTTTTACTAAACTAAAAAAAAAAAATAAAAAAGCACAGACTAGGCTAATTGAGTAAAAAGGCTATTTTGATTACCCCATTACAGTCACTTTACAGTTAGTGCTATCATACAAATACACTTACTTGTAGGTTTAAAATGTCCAACTACAAACATTTCAGCAAAATGTATATTTTAGTCAGAGTTATTGCGCTCCTACTTCATTGCGCTCTGTCTGTTTGGCGCGCGGCGGCGCGCTTTCAGAACCAAGTCTGTGGAGTTTAGCGGAGAATCGCAAGATGGAAATATTTCCATGGCTTTCTAACATTTACAGATGGAAATATACCTGGGAAAAATGTAAGTTATGCATTTAGGAAAAGAGCACATAGCTCAAAACAGCGCGTCTCTGTCAGGGCACACGCAGTCTTTCTGTCAGAGCAGCTTTAAACTCAAAGATGTATCATTGCTGATACACGTAATTTATTAACATTTAATCATATGATCGCAAGGTTCATGTTTACGCGGTTAATATGCACGTTCGCTAGCAAGCTCATTTCTTAATCCAGTAATTGCATTTTATTTTTTTAAGTAGAACTTACATTCATTTTACATGGCTTTGGTCTCTCTTGTGTGAGACGCGAGTGCAACGATGATAAATGTCCCTCTAGAAAATGCAATAAATATGCATTCTGTGTGAAGGGCTTGGTTTCAGTTTTGAGGTAAACAACATCTTCTCCACATTGCTGTTCTCTTTTTCCACAATATTTTGAATGTGCAGCACCGCATCGAGTGGGTTCAACTGGACAGGTAAAAAAAATAAATCATTAAAATGCAACGAAACCTCGTCATCGCATTTTGTGTGCCATGCTGCCTGACGGACACCTAAAATTCGAATGCAGCGTTTTGCATTCGAATGTGGATTTTTATTTTAAATTCGACTAATATTCGAAATTCGATTTTTTTTTTTTTTTTTGACAGCCCTAACGTCGACTAGTCGCTGGTCCTATAGAGGGCGCAATAGGATCAGAAATTCCACTCCATTTCCAAACAAATGACAAATAAATGCATATTCCGAAAGCGCTCCACAAGACATGCAAAATTATTACTGGATCCTCGAAACTGAATGGGAGAATGCACGTTTTAAACAGCTTATTGTATAGTCAAGTTAATCGCGCTCTAATCTAATGCGCTGCTGCACTGTAACGCACACACATACGCTTCAGACAGTAGCGCGTACGTCACGCGCAGATCGCGCACAGAATCATTCAGCATTGGAAATGTATTGTCAACACTGTTCTGTGAATTCTCAATAAAATAGCTTAGAAACTGAAAAGTTCAAGCATATATTTCTTAATAACTAAACCCCACAGCTTCACTACTAGTTAGAGAGGTACTGCCAGGTAGAATTAATTCACACACTCAATCGCTCTCATTAATGCATTCATATGAATGTAATCTTTACTGTGCAACTTTATCTGTATCTGATTTAGAACGAGCTGAAATCTGTTAGAAATATAACAACCCAGAGACAAAAGAACTGCTCAAAATAAGCTGTTATAGGAGCAATAGCCATGTGTCTGACACACATGCTGTGTCATATGCCATAGCTGTGCACAAGGTGTTCGAGTCTCAGCTCCAGGTTTAGGCTTATTTGTTCATTAATGACATCATCAGCGACTAGTCAACGTCGACTCGACTTTCATTACATAAAAGTCGACTTTAAAAAAATCAGAAGTTGTTCAACCCCTATCACAAAGTTGATATATTGAAGTCACTTTGTCCATTTATTGCTCCTCTAATGATTTCCCCCCCTACAGTCAGCAGAAGCCACTGGAGGATCGTCCTCTCAGCCGTTCCCTCAGACAGCTAAAGCACCACCGCAGCACCCTGTGCTTGTAGCTGCCAATCAAGCTGCGGTGATCAGTGCGGCCAAGAGTGCCAGCTCTGCCGCCAACACAGCAAAAAGTTCTGCCTCTGGCACCAGTGCGGTTGTCACAGTCGCAAAGAGCGTCAACATGCCTCTCATTAGCCTGTCGAAGGGGGTGGGGTCATCTGTTGTGGGAGGGGCCAAATGCTCCAGCTCATCATTGGTCACTGCAGCATCGCTGATAGGTGGAGGAACTGTCAGCGGGAAAACTGCTGCCACCATCTCAGGTAACCAGTCTTCTCTCTAGAGTTGCCCCTTGTTTAAAAAAATGTATGATCACACCTTTCGCAAGCCCACGCAATCTGGAATGTCACTGATTTTCCAATGGGTTCAAGTTAGTCATGCAAATTTGCCATATTGACTAACAGAAAGCTGCTTGGTTTTAAAGCGACTTCTGTGTGAGACATGCTTTATACATCGCTGCACTATTGACAGTAGACAATGGCCTGTGAAATTTAACCGAAATATCTTCAGTGTGACTACACCTTTAGAATGACAAACAGCTAAAGCTCTCACAGGCATTTAAATTGGATCACAAATGTCTTTTTTCCATCTGTTGGCTAAATGGTCTCTGTCCATTAGCTTCAAGAGTGAAATCAATCTTTATCAACACTCTGAATTAGGTATGTCAAAGTCTTATAACATCATATTTCACAGTAACAACCACGATTTGTGCATATAAAAAATGGTTTACATGTTAAATAACCATGTTACGGTGCACATTTTGAATAATGCAAGCCATCCACCCCTACTCTGATTTAATTGCTTGAAATGCTTTATTTGTTGAAATGTTTGGGTTCACATGTCACCATGATTCTCTTCATTCACAGGTATGCTGAAGTTGCATCCAGCTCAGTCCAGTTCCCAGCAGACGGTTCTCACCATCCCAGCCAATCAGCTGAAGCAGCTCAGCGTGGGCAGTGGTTCCTCAGGGCTGCAGACCATCTTGATGCCTGCTGGCAAAGGTAACAGCACCCCGTTTCTCTGATACCCACACAGCCTGACTCACAGTCCTGGTATTTAGTGTCTTGAAGGTTTTGAGTCTGTGTATTGTGAAGTTAGACTTCTTATTTTCAGCTTCATGTTCTAGTTAACTGCTCCGTTCCAAAACCTAGAGAGGTGCCTTGTGGTTAGAGATCTTGGATGGCAACCAGAAGATTTTAGGTTTGAGTTCCTACAAGTGGTGATTTATGATTCATCACCTAAAGCAAGGCACTCTTATGTGTCATGGTGGACTGTGTCGGGTTGTTAAGGAGTTGTAATTCTTCCAGTTTTTTTTTTTATCAGCCGTGTTGAGCCTGCCAGATTGTATTTATCAGAGATGTTTGTTTCTATTCAAATCAAATCACTTTTATTGTCACATCACCACAGCGCATGTGCCTTGGTGAGTGAAATTCTTGAGAGCGTGCTCCAGACAGTGCAGAAACAATACATGTAGACAGTTACCAGACACACTGTACACAGTAAGTGTTACAACAGTAATGATCACTCCAGTATGATATTATTTGTAAACAGGAAATAACTATCTGGATGTGCTATGATAATTAAGCTCTTTGTAGGGAAAGGAGTATAGTTTAATACACAATTTGGAGTGGAAGCTGGGTCGAGGCAGACTATAATTTCTTACAGCGATGACAGTAATAGGTGAACAGAGCTCCAGAGACACTCTCCTGTCAGCTTTGTTTTAGATTGATCTGTGCAGCACCACGGCAGAAGAAGCTGTCTCAGTTTAGTTTGTTTTATGTTGAATGAGTGCAGTTCTTGAACATCAGAGCAGTGAGACAGACCATTTCCTGTAACAGTATTCAAGCTGTTGTCATAGTGATAGAGATGGATGGAAGTATGGAAGAAAGTAATTGTGAGATTACAGGATTCAGTAATTGAGAAATGGCAGGCTTGAGTGCTCTTAACATTTATGAGAAACAACAGGAACTACATGAATCAGAACATAAAAACACTTTAATGCTACCTTAGTCATGGCTTAAGATTATTATTTGTTACTAAATTATCACTATGGGTGGGCAGTATGACAAAAATGCTATTTCACATTGAGAAATTTCTCAATAACAATATATAATTATTTTGTTATTTTATCTTTGTTATTAAAATACAAAAAAAGATACAAATGAAATAAGCCTCCTAGAGAAGGTCTTAGGTTTCAAGTAATATTATATAAATTAAATACTATTAAAGAATATTGAATTATCAAATGTAAAATTAAAACATTCTTGTTTTAAGAAGTAGTTATTGTAGTACTTTACCTTGCTCACCCACTCTTGTTATTTAAGGCTACACGTTGCGCTGGGGCTGGTTTCCTATGATCAGAAGAACATGAAGCAATTTTTTGTAGCATTTGTAGCAATTTAAGTAAACCTAAAAACAATTATTGTACTAATGGCTTCCCAGAAGACCTCAGATTTACATTACTGCAAAGTAATACTGTACACTTTGTATTATGGCTTGTATAATAATGGTCCATAAATAAGTCAAAGTTAATTTACCCTTGTGCCTCGGAGTCATTTGGGACGATCCAGAAAAGATTTTCCCTTCAGATCTAGCAGTACCGTAGAGGATGGTATTGATGTGTAGTTAGCAGTAAATTGTTATTGGTCCTAAATGAATTGTAAATGTGAATCTTGACCGTAAATTTAATCTTGTATATTTTGAAGAATAACAAAACTTGCCAGAAAATAGGTGTCAAGCTTACACTTACCTTTATTCTCTGAAGCAGTCATGTATTGTGTCTTTAATAGAAAAAATATATAATATATATATATATACACAAAGATTATATAATACTACCACTATAGTATTTTATATTGGGCTATACACTACCATTCAGGGTTTTGGGGTCAGTATGATTTTTTTCATATTTGAACTTCTCCTATGCTCCCCAAGACTTATTTGATCAAAGGTATGGAATGTTGCGAAATATGATTACCATTTATAGTAACTGTTTTATTTCTGTGATTGCAAAGCAGAAATTTTAGCAGCCATTGTCTTCTGTGTCACATGATCCTTCAGAAATCATTCTACTATGCTGAGGTGGTGCTCCAGAAACATTTATTATTATTACCCATGTTAATAACACTTGTGCTGCTTAACCGAAACAGTTATCCTTTTTTCAGTATTTCTTATGAATAGAAATTCAAAAGAACAGCAATTTTTTTAATTAGAAAACATTTGTAATATTATAAATGTCTATACGGTCTCTTTTGATCATGTTACAGTCATGCAATCTGGTGCTAAAGGTGCATCTAGTAGCAACACAACAACGAGTGGAGCTGCTTCCTCGGCATCCACACCTGTAGCTCAAGGTGAGGCATGCTCATGTGCGTGCACACACACACACACACACACATACACATACAGTGGATATAATGTCAAGCGGTTACATGTATAACCATTCAATCCACTGATTTCCACTGTGTTTGTCTCTTTACATAGTTAAAACTGAACCAGGTTTGGTTAGCTCCACTTGTACGACTCCAGTACCCCAAACATCTGCCCCAGCCTCTACAGCACCCACCACTGGTCCCCTGCCAACAACCCCCACATCCACAGACACAGCTGCTACTATTAAAGTAGAACAAGGCATAGAATCTACAACTCATGAACTTATCAAGTAAGAAGCGCACACACTATGGAGTCTCTCAGTTCCGATCTGTCTGAATGTCAGATTTTCCCTAAGGATTATGTTTCTGCAGAGGGGCATCGACAAGCCCATTCACAATTTATAATTGGTTTAATTGTGCCACCACAGTAACAACTAGTCCGTAATAATACTGATAAAGTTTTCATGACACTTAATTGGGTTAATACTGACATTTTGAGTTGGATTTCACCATAAGTAATGACTTGCAGTTTCTTGAGTGAATAAATAGTCCATTCATTAATCCCTCTGACCAATTCTAAGTGAGTGAGCAATTTTTCTAACTAATTCAGACTCATAACACTACAACCTAGGGAATAAAATGCAATCGAAAGATATGTTGTATACATTTGTTTATTTTATTTTGTAATGCCCAGTCTTTATCATCAGATTCAATGTAGTCATTTGCAAAAACATGACAAAAATAAATGGAGCACCACTGCTGCTCAATATCAGTGTCGGAAATTCAAATTTTATGCTAATATGTTGAAAGCTTATAATATTTGTGCACATATTTAAAAACAATTGTCAATCTCTCTTAGTACGGAGCACATAGAAAACATGACACAACTTCTGATGGCCATCGTGAAGAAATTCCCTCTGATTGTCCCTGAGAAAAGTAAGTTTGACAAATCGTCATGAAATAAGTCAACTATTTTCTAAATGAAAAGTTTTGGGTCAGAGAAAAAAACAAATATTTTAATACTTATACTCACAGAGCCATTTATTTGATCAAAAACAGTAATATTGTGAATCATCACTTAAAATAACTGTTTTCTATTTTAATACATTTTAAATTGTATTTTATCCCAGTGACGGCAAAGCTGAATATCTAGCAGCCTTTACTCCAGTCACATGATCCTTTAGAAATCACTCTAATAGGCTGATTTGGTACTCAAGAAATATTTGTTATTATTATACATTTTGAAACAATTGTCTCCAGTCATTTAGTCTGCATAAAAAGTCAATTTACACTAGTCCAAACAAATCGAAGTTGGTGTGTTCTTTACAGATGAGGACTCTCATCCGTTCTGTGCCACCTCTGTGGATCAGTACTACTCATGGAACATTGGCAAACGCAGAGCTGCAGAGGTACAGGAGGAGTTTCATGTAGTCTGAGTGCATCTGTAAGCTCTGTTGGATTGGGTTCATTTATTTTGTTTATTTTTCTCTGTGCAGTTGCAGCGAGCAGTGGCTGTGCGCCGTGTGTGTGCTGATCTGTTAGAGAGGACCCCTCGGCTTCAGGCCCTCACTCCACTCAGAACTAAAGAGGTGCTCCGCTGGTGCCGTCTCCGGGGTTACACACCCCCTGACCCTGAACCTCAGCGCACAGAGGAGGACTCCATCGAGGACATACTCACACGGATCGACAGTGAACCTGGTGAGTGTGTAGGTTATGTAACATCACACATGCTTGTGTGCGTGTGTGTTTTGAACTCTTGGTTGAGGTTAATTTATCATGGCCTGTGTCTCTCTCAGCTATCCAGAACTTTGACTTACACAAGACTTGGCACAGACAATGCAGTAGCGCTCTCTCTCTCTCTCTCTCTCTCGTGATGGTGCATTAGCTTGTATAATGATGAGATGATAAGTATTCAGAGTTGGGCATGAATTCAGCTTGGGCATAAGCAGCTGAAATTCAACATCAGCTCTGCTTCAATCCCTACTGAGCTTCCTACCTAGAGAGCATTTTAAGGCATTGATTCATGCAACTTTCATGGACAAGGCTGTACTAGAATGCATTGTTATACTAATGGTTAATCCAACATGGGAAGTGTTGCTTATAAATGTTTTATTCAGTTCTAAAAATGATTTCTGCAGTTCCATCCAGTGGTTTTTGCTATGTGTGTTTTTTTGTTGTTGTGCTAAGTGTTGCGTCATTAGCTCAGCTAAGTGCTGATGTCATACTCCATTGATATTGACTGTGAGACATTAGTTCACCTCAGCGTTATTTGTTTGAATGAGTGACCACTAATGGAGATGTTGTCCAAGAGTGTCACTACTAATGAGGTTTATTTTCAGTTAGCATGCAGCCTTAGAAAATATCCTGTGTTGAAAAGAGGCACTGAGGAGGTTCACTAGGGTGCCTTGTTTGTTGCACTATTTTCTCCTGCCATCCTTATTGTCTTCAGCCTCCATTTATGTGCTTTCTTGGTTTGCTTTTTGTGTTGTTCAGTGTAAAAAACCCTTAGGTTTATAAAAGGCATTAAACAAATATTATAAATAAATAATTATTAGCCACTTTATAAGTTGTTATTATTACTATTATTAAGCTTGTGTAATTGTTAAGACTAATTATAATTATAAGAATTATAATTATCAAATATTATTATTCAATAATAATAATATTAATTGGTTTATATTAACACTTTAAACCAATAATGATATTATAATGTTATTAGACAAAATACAATCATACAAAAATACAAACTACTATTAATAATAATAATGACAATTATTTCTAATAATAATTTAATTATTATTAGGCAAATAGTGTTTGGAAATTGGAACAGAGCCATAGTGTAGATCAAGTGTATTATTAGTTTTTGGTTGGTTTGTGTAGCTCTGCTTCCTACTTGTGAGGAGTTGTTGCTGTTTTACACTAAGACATGTGAACTGGTATATATGGTTTATGAGGACACAAATCTGTATAATAACATGGGTATTACAACATGAAGGTGGTTTATGAGGACACTGCCTATGTCCCCGTAAACCAAAAGGCTTAAAAAACATACTAAATGTTTGTTTTTTTTGAAAATCAAAAAATGCACAAAGTCTCCTGTGAGGGCTAAGTTTAGGTGTAGGGCAATAGCACATACAGTTTGTACAGTATAAAAACCATTACGCCTATGGAGAGTCCCCGTAAACTACATATGTCTGTGTGTGTGTGTGTGTTAGAGTGCAGTTCGACTCTGACAGGCTGTGAGGAGTTGTCACAACGTCTGGAGCAACTTCAGAGGATTCTGAAGGCGGAGCCTGACGAGGAGGATGACGAGCTTCTTGACATCATCAGTGTGAAAGACATAGACACTGCCAAGGTCAAAATCAAACTGGAACAGGAAGAGGCCGAGCAGGAACCCAAGTTCTTCTTGGGGCGCTGCCCATCAACCCAGTTAATCAGAGACACAGCAGAGCAGGTGAGTGAGACTGAAATGTTTTTTCTGTCTGCCTACCTTCATCCAGACTTTCTGCTGTGTCATACATGTAATGATATGTGTGTGTGTGTGTGTGTGTGTGTGTGTGTGTGTGCGTGCGTTAGATCGGCGTCACACTGCAGCAGGTGGAGGTGGAGAAGAACGTTTTTGCTCCAGTCGTGGAGAGCATGATTCTTAAGGTAAGTGTTGTAAGAGTAATTAGTTTTATTTTATGAGAGAAATTTGACTTGAGGGCTGTTCAGATCATGAATGATAACTATAAACTTTTAATCCCCTTATATACTCATCATTATAGTTACAGTTCATGGTGTGAACAGGCCTTTGCACTATTTACTAACTTTTTGTTCTATGGTAAATAGTAGCCTCTCCAACTCTTTTATCTCCTTGGTCTTAAATATCAGTCTACATAGATGTTTATTAAACATCAAATATGTTAATGAATTTTTCTTTTGAAATCAGTGAGAACAGTTTTTTGTTTTGTCCTGGGTACGAAATAGTGTTACAATAGATAATGCATTTCTTAACATGTCAAAGTGCTGAACGTTGTCTAAAACTCTCCATAGGCTGTGGAGCAGTTTACCAGTGAAATCCTCAGAGAGTCTTTGGCCAATGCCCATGGGAAATCCCAACAAAACAGGTCAGTGCATCCGCCCGTATGCCAGTACAAGATTAATCAGGACAGATGGGCAGACCAGTACGATTCAGAGTAAAGAGTAGTTTCCAACGCTCTTCTGCTCTTTTCATATTACTTCATGGTCAATTTTGAAGAACTCTGAGCATTGAACTTTGACTAATGTGATTGTGAGAGAAAGTGCTTTATGATAGTATATAGTTATCAGAACACTGAGAATAGCTCATGAAATCTGATTTATTTGAGTGGTAGAGCAGCAGAGCCGGCCCGAGAGAGAAGAGATTGGCTCAGTGCTGCTCTACTTACTCAGCACATCTGCTTTCATTCACATGCCTGACACACACTCACAGATTGAGCAGAATATTTAATCAGCCTTTTATACAGTATTCGGTAACTGCCTTTTATAGAGCACCGCTTTAAATGATGATCAGTCAAGCAGGAACTGATCGAAGTCTCATACATTAACAGAAAGCAGCCGTTTGACAAGACTCATAGACCTCTCATTTAATGCTCAAAGGTCAATAACCCATTATACCAAGATAGCAAATGTACCGTGACATTTCTCTCTCTCCTCTTTCCCATCCTCGTTTCATTCCTCTCTTCTTGTCTCCACAGAACTCCGAGAGAGATATCGGCTATGGACGTGCATCAGGCCATTAGCTCTATTCCCACCTGTGATTTTCTGACTAATAGGTAATTTTGCTCATGCTAATTTTAAGCTTTTCAGTGTCTATCATCAGGGTTTCCATGGTCATTGAACAACCTGGAAACATTTGAAACAATGAAACAAAATGAAATAAAACAAAAATAAATATATGACATGGAAATGTCTCTAGTTAAGTTATGTTCAGTACTTTGAATTGCCTTTTTAGCAGTGCAGTTTCTATAAATAAAATTATTTAAAAATAAATATATATTTTTTTAAATAAATACAAATTGAAATGTCTCTAGTAAATAATTATGCTCAGAATTGAAATATTTAATTGTCTCTAAATACCCCTTTATTGGTGCAGCTTCTATAATATGATTTTTACAATTCATTAAGATTTAAAATCTTAACCGACTTTTCAAATGTCATGGGTCAAAAAGTGTGGGAACCCTGTATCATTACTACTGCAGTGTTATTTATTTTAAACTTTGCCATAAACTGTGTCTTTGGTAGATACATGGGCATCATGGTGAAGGACGAAAGCCACGCTGACTAGCTTCACTCCTTGGCATCAGACTACCGACGGACAGGTGGACTGTCATACACAGACTCCTCCCCCTCACAGAATGTGCAAGGGCTGACCAATCAGTTGCAAATGCCCTCTTATTTGCTGGTGTCATAATAGAAGTCAGTCATTATTCCAACATCAGCTGTGAGAGTACTGAACCCAAACAGAGCTTGATACGCAGCCTGAACAGCATTTGTTGTGAATGGCTACATCACTCTATTTATTTGTTTTTCATTCTTCCTTTATGAATTCTGTGATTATTTATGAACTCTGCTCCAGTATAGGTAACAGTACAATACAGTGTTAATGAGCAAGTCCAGGTGACATTATGCTATTATTCTACTTTTTTATTGGGACACTCGATCTCTGCTAATGAAACCCCTGATCACATTAACCTGCTTTGCCATTGACACAGAGCTTGTGTTAGTCTTAAAGGAATAGTTCACCCAAAATCATTTACTCACCCTCATGTTGTTTGAAATGGTAACAGAATTTCAGTTTTAGGCATTTCTCTAATCAGAAGTGCAGACATTAAATGAGCCACTGACCATGAACCGTACTGTTTTCTGTTCTGAAATGTCTTTATCGAGCAGGATTTATTTGGAGAAGCTGATTAGTGTTATATGAAATCATCCGTTCGTTGTCTTTTTATATGAGAACTTTGGGTGGAGATTAAATGTCCGTTTTGAGTCGTACGTCTTCACTAGGGCAAAGAATGTCTAAGAAACGTCTTAATCGTGTTGTTTTCATATGAATTTGAGTTATTTTCGTACAGCTGTGGGATTTATGAAAGATTAAACAGCAGTGAGTGTGAGTTTTATTTCTTTTCTGTACGGTTTCTGTCATTTGGGGGCATTGAGGAAAATGTGCAGATAGACAGGAGGCATTTGTTTATTTGCTAAAACAAACGATCTATAGTGTCCTCTCGTTTGGTGGGTTACATCTAGCGTCGATTTCTGTGTCCTTGTGTTTAAACGCTTAAGGAAACATCTGGTGTGTATGGATGGGAGAGAATGTGTTGCTGTGTGTCAATTCAGTGTTAAAGTCTTCACTTGTCTAACTGAACTCCTGAATGTTTTTCCTTAAAAAAATAGCTATTCTTGTATTAAAAATGGTCGATCTGCCACTAAGATGGATCTAGCTGTGCTGATTTGTTCTATTCTTTTTCCAACTGCCAGTACAAATGAAACGTCACATAGCAAAACAATAACAGGATAAACTTTCAAGCTCTCAGAATTAAGTTTTGTGTAATTAGTTAATTAAAAGTGTTTTTTTTGTGCTGAAGATATTTCTGTTTGTCTTTCAATTGCGAGTTTATATCCCGCAATTGTGACTATATCCTGACGTTATTACTCGCAATGTGACTTTAACACAATTCTGATTTTATAACACAATTCTGACTTTATAACGCAATTGTGACTTTATACACAATTCTGATTTTATAACACAATTGTGACTTTATAACGCAATTGTGACTTTATAACTCGCAATTCTGACTTTATAACGCAATTATGACTTATATCTCTCAATTCTGACTTTATAACGCAATTCTGACTTTATAACTTGCAATTGTGAAAAAAAGTCAGAATTGTGAGAATTTTGTATTTTTTTTTTATTCAGTGGCGGAAACGGCTTCCATGCATTGGACTAAAACCCATTTTTTAACACAACCATTCAATATAATATGTATATTATTCATCTCTCAAATCAAATACTGTGGAAGCAAATTTAAAGAATGTCATTTTTATTTAAACAGTTTAAGTATTTTCCCTATTTATCTCTAAGCGAAATTTACAAAAACTTGGACCGCCTCCAATTCAGTGAAAGATTCATAATGCTCTAATATTTATATAGGTTCATAAAGGGCTTGCAGGGTCAGGAGCGGGAACATGGTGATTAGAAGCACCCGGAGTCCTCAGGCAGACATTAACAGATCAATAAATGCAGACCAACATCACTATATACAAAATCATGTCATTAACTAGGCTTGTACAGGACACACACTGAGTTACCAGATTACATTTTGTTCCTTTTTTAAATGTTGCATATTCAATCAACTCATTAAACGATTATGAAACATGCAGATATTCATTCAGCTGGGATAGGGTAAGGTCAGCAGAAACTTTCCCAGTCACACACTTTTATAATGTCTCTCACACACTCTTTCTATCACTCTTAAACCTGTATTACAGACACATCCTTCTAGTTAGTAGATGGTTGACATTTGAAACATACATTCTCTTGCATAGCTTTTACATTGTGTAAATGTCCAGCAAACTTCCTCTGGTTCTGTCATTTCCTCAGTGGAATGATTTAGAGAATCCCATTTTACTGCTTTTGCATTGAACACGTCTCTATTCATCCTCCGGCATTCTTCTCTGACGATCCTAGTCTCTCAGAATAACTCCAGTTTCTCGACATTCAGGTGTCTCTCGACTGTTCTTTTTTAAAATGGTCTCCTCTTCGAGTGAAAGGCTGAATCAGACGGGAATGTGGATCTTTATGTTGATGGATCAAATGTTGAAGATCCTGGATTTGCTTTGAAAGACGGCAGATGGGTTTGGTGACTGCTTAGTCTTCTGCTCCTGTCATAAACATATTTCTGTTAAAAATACTCAGTAGTTTGTATATAAAACTGGTTCATTTAAAATAGATATATTTTATATCAATGTAAAAGTCCAACCCCAATTTACAGATTTCATCTAAAATGTAAGAAGCTGAAAAAGAAGTCATGTAACACTCCTTTGTAGCACAAGGTGTTAAGGGACTTCAGACTTCCAAACCCCGCTGGAAATAGGATCCATTTGGGCACTTTAGGCATACTGTTTCAAATGACTATGATTTAGGATGTACTTGGTCAAGTCTTGTTATAGTATATAATCTCATCCACTTTGCCTCCATCTATCTTTGTCAGATTTCTCTCTCTCTCTCTCAGACTGTCTCCTTCTCCTGGGTAGAAGACATCTAATCCTTACTGTAGGGGAGAAAAAAAGCTTGCTATGTGAGAAGCCAAGTGCTGAGGTGAAAATGAGATTTATCATCTACTAAATCTTTTTCTCTCTCACACTGTTTAGTGTTTCTAGAATAAGAAGTCGACACCCTCAGACTCGCTAACAGCAGAAGCAGACAGCGTTCATACCTCAGGTCTTCACAATGGCATTCTAACATGCTAATGCTGGAAATGCTTTATGTATAATATGCAAATTTGGCTTTGAAGACCGCCAAAACTTCAAACATGAAATAATAATTTCTTAAAATAAGTTTCCATTTTTTTTTAAGACTTTTACACAGTACTAGAATATACACTACCATTCAAATTTCACTATAGATATAGTATGCAGTATTTTTATATATTTATTTTTAATGCAGTTTACAGTACAGTAATAATCCATTCTGAACATGGCCTCGTCCGTCCTCTGTCATATCCATTCTGAACATGGCCTCGTCCGTCCTCTGTCATATCATATGTCATAGGCTGCTGACATATGGGGAACTGTCTGGGCAGCAACTTTAAAGCTTATATAAGATGTTTAACTGTCATTTAAGGTTATTATAGCTTATGAAACCCTGGGATTTATTCACTGTGATACTTGTGCAGGTTTGATTTGTTTCTCAATCCTGCTGCTATAAACATGCATTTGGAATTGTGTTATCTAACACTAACTTATCAGTTCATCAGCAAAGCAAAAAATAATAATGATACATTTTAATATAATATAGTTAATATATAATGCAACACTTACTTTTGGCTCACAGCCCTCAAACAAATTACATTTTGATCTCATCATATTAAAATGTTAGGCACCTCTGCTCTATTAAATTAATTGAGGTTGTTACGCTGTATTTTCCAATAGAAAATAGTGCATGCTTATGGTTTCTTGGTTTCATTGAGCTTGTACTGAACTGATGGTCTTTACAGTAGAGGTAAAATAAAAAAAATGACCACTTAAAGAATTAAGAATGATCAGCTGGTTTTATCTCCCAAACAAGTGTTTAAGAACAGCGGACAGTCAGTCTGCCTTTTACAATTAAATTCAAAGCATCAGCTGGAGGGAGATCGGGAGGGCAGGATGGGTTGTGGGTGAGTTAAACCCTTGGGACGGACAAAATAATGCCAGCTGGCTTAGTCACGCAAGTCTCCAGTGGACTAGACTCTATCCAGTACACACACACACACAATTTAAACCCACAAAATCAGCCTCACAGATATAGACTGATGACTTCAAATACAAATTATTTAGTAGAAAATGGTCCCTCGTGCCTGGTTCTATTTTTTATTTTCTATGGCATTGTGTGCCCAATCAAAGGTTGTCCCGTGGGTCCTGGTTTGGCTATATGTGTAACATCAAACCTGTGCAGCCCTCATCAGAAAACACCAGACTAGTGGATCTGTCTGACCACTTGACAAATGGAGCAGTGCAAAGGTTATGAAAAGAAAAGTTACAACTCAATAACAGAGGCATTTAAGCCTGACACCAGAGGCACAAAGCTCTCGCCAACTTGTGTGTTTGTGGTCATTGTGTGTTTCAGCTGCCACTTTCTCTCCTCACTGGTCAAGCATGAGGTTTGACAGCATGCATGGCTAAGTAATTAGGACTAAATGCATCCCAATTAGTGCATACTTCACTGACTGACGTGCAAACGATGCTGCACCAGTTTCATTAGTAATTAGTAATTCATTAGTTAGTTTTGATTCTTATTGAGAGGACGGCACAGACTAGATTGACGTAACAGGGCACAGGAGCGGGTCACTGATTACATAACCCCAATGAATCAGCACTAGTCGATACATAGAGCACAACTTTTACCAGACCTAAAACTCCCATTTGCCCCAGAAAGGGATCATTGTTAAATAACCAATGTAATTTAATTGAATATTAGGCTTAATTTCACAGATTAACAAACGCAAATCAATATTTCTGCTTACCTATTCTGGGTTAAATATAACTTTTTTTAAATAAGTCTCTTCTGTTCACTAAGCTGCATTTATTTGATTTAAAGTACAGTAAAAACAGTACATTTTTGAAATAACTGCTTTCTATTTGAATATATTTTAAAACGTAATTTATTGTGATTTCAAAGCTGGATTTTTAGCATCATTACTCCAGTCACATGATCCTTCAGAAATCATTCTAGTATTCGGATTTGCTGCTCAATTTTATTATTATTATTAACATCATTAAGTTGAAAACAGCTGAATAGATTTTTTCAGGTTTCTTTGATTAATAGAATTTTCAGAAGAACAGCATTTATCTTAAATAGAAATCTTTTGTAACATTACAAATTTCTTTATCATCATTTTTGAAAAATGTAAAGCATCTTTGCTAAATAAAAGTATAACTTTCTATATTTTTTAATAATCTCTAATCTTTCTATTCATCAAAGAATCCTAAAAACAATGTACTCAACTGTCTTAAAATATTGATGATAATAATAAATGTTTATTGAACAGCAAATCGGCATATCAGAATGATTTCTGAAGGATCATGTGACACTGAAGACTGGACAGGATACACACTTTTTTATTGACCTATTTATATAAATAATAACTATGTCATATATATACTGTATATTATTTTAGGGTGGACTTTCCTTAGAAAATGTTGATATAAGTCCTTGTGCCTATAGGCAAGACTTGTTTTTACACATTGGTCTCCTGCTGATTATATCAAAGTTCATTCTTATTCTGCTGAGCCTGTTTGAAATTTTGCTCTCCGTTGATCTTTCTGTCACATCAGCTCGCTGTCTGTCTGATTTGATCTCCTTCTCTTCTGATCTGTCGTCTCACTCACCTCTGGTTTCATGCTGAGCTCTGTCCTGTGTGAGTGTGCTCTCTCTGTCTGCGTGTGTGTGCTGGTCTCCGGTACGCCAGCGTCCGTGTGTCTGTGTGTGTCCGGGCTGAAAGCCGCCTGGTAGCTGGTCTCCGGCGGTGGCTCGTCAGCACCTTTACCCAGGAAGGTGGGCCGTTTGTGGGCAGGCTTTGATGGCCGGGCTCCAGACCACGGCTGGTACTCCTGCCTGACTCCAGAGAGAGATCAAATGTTTCAGACAGAGAGAAAGACAGACAGGCAAAAACAGAGACGGAGCCCTGAGGAGCTGCAGATAAGAGCAACACATGTCAGGCTGAGTTAAAGTCATGCTGACAAATCACAGCAACAGGTGCCCACCATAAAGACTTACTTCAGCATAACCTGTATGAAAAATGATTCGCACTATACCTATCTGTGCATACATAATGCAAGGTTTAGAAAAGAACAAATCTGCATGCAGAATGAAAGCATCTAGGAAAGGTTTGAGTGAATAAATGACTGGAAGTGAAGGTTTCATACATTCACAGATCATATTCTTCAAATAAAGGCTGATGGACAACATTGAGGGCTGTTTGTAATCAATTCATTCTGTTCACCTCGGATAGCTCTGTTTATGCAATTGTTTTAGATTCATTACGCTCGTTCATGAGCTGTCGGATGAAATATGCATGACAGTGATCAGTAACCACACTGAGGGAAAATCACTGCAATGCACAACCCTTACAACCACATCAGTCCTGTTCTAGCACCACAGAAAACCAGCATCAAAGAAAGGATGCGTCTCGTTCACCGGAAGAGATACATCTGTGCAAGCTTGTGTGAGTCAGATATATATCCTCCAGCAATTCATTTTGGAGGCTATTGTGAGCATATGTTATTTCAGAGATAAATAGGCTACCACTCTTGGTTTCACTTATTTTAAGGTGTCCATGTTACAGTGTAATTATACATTTAATTACTGAGTAATATTAATTAACTATGTATAGGGTTAGGATCAGGGTTTGGCTTAAGCTTAGTGTTTCTTGCATGTAATTATGCATATTATTAGTGACATTAAGTTTTTATGTTAGTAGTAGTCTATTTGTTGAATAAAAATTGAGAAGAAATATGGCCATATAATATCATTATTTTTACAGCGTTTTTTAAATCTTTGTAATGTTTTTACTCACTTTAAAATAAAATAAAAAATATAAATGGCAAAGACTCAAGATTTATCCACATGTAATAATAATTATTATTATATGGTATTTTTGTATTTGTGGCATGTTTTTATTTAACAGGCTTTTATATATATCTTTAAAAAATCATCAATATATCATTGTTGTTATTATTATTAGTAGTAGTATATTATATGGAATGTTTGTCTTTTGTAATGTTTTTACTCTGCTAAAATAAACTAATTAATCCATATATATTATTAACATGGATTTTATGTTTTACTAACTAAATGGGCTAAAGTAAAATAAAATGAATCCTATAGGATATATAAATCCCATAAGCTTTGTTGAATCGTAGTAAAATGTCTTATATTTCCTCATGTTGAGAAGTGAGTGGTGTGCTGCGGTGGATGAGAGGTGCTGGAGAACAGCTCCCATGAGAAAGAGCAGCAGTACCTGTATGAGCTGATCTGATCCCCTCCTCTCTGCCTCCCGCTGCCGCGCTCCTGTCTGTCCGCCCGCGGCTGACTCGTGCCGTTAGAGTTACCGTTCACCCGGCTATCCGTTAAAGTGTCGCCTTTCCCTCCGTTACTAATCCAGGGAAAGTTATCCTTCTTCGGGATGGGCCAGGGTTTGTAATCCTGTTTGTACTGGGTGACGCTCGGGAAAGGCTCACCCGGGGGATGGTAGTCCTCGCGGGGTTTATAACTCGCTTCCGTGCGTCCCCGGTGCGGCCGCCGGACCCCCGCCGCATGATCCGGCGTTACGAAGTCGACGCTCGGCACCCGTTCCGTGGAAACGAGTTTGGTGACGGATCGCACCTCCTGCTCCGCGATGTCAGAGTAGTTCTGAATCGTTAGTGGAACCGACAAATCCGATTTATCGAACTGGTTCCAGAACCGAGCCAAGCAGCAGACTCTGGTGATGCACGGCCAAGCCATTGCTAGGAAACAAACCAAAGCAAAACAAAAAGAAAGAGAAAACAGTAAAACCGCGACGAGGTGCTCGATTAGGCTACATGAAGGAATGTGAACGTAAGTCCGTTCCACGAGAACTGCGCGAGACCGCTCGGTGTCGGGACGCTGTCATTGCACATTCATCTCACGTGATTTGCACTTAATGCAGAAAAAATAATAATCCACAAACATCCGAGTAGATCCACCTCACGGCTGTTTCTCTGACAAAGCTGAACTTAATGCCCTAAAATCCTCTTTTAATCAAAACCTAGCGCGCTTCCTACCTAGACAGCATTCCTGGCATCACAGGCGCTTACAGCTGATTCAGATGCTGTCTACACTAACTAGAAGTACCACGGTACTAGCGGTTTTTGATGCAGTGGTAAAACTAGTGGAATTTGACATAATGCACTGGGGTATGCGGTACTCCATCTAAATCTACTTGAATCATAATTTTGCTAGTTCCTTTACAGTTGATATGCATTATATATTAATTTAGAGACATTATAGTAAGTCTAGTTTTAACAATTCATTTGTCACATCATAGGACCGTTTAACATGAGCTGGTGGCAATAATATATGCTTCAAGAGATCTACTTGCAAAGCTACCTGGAAAACTATGCTCCGCCTCTAGTGCACCTAGGGAAAAAGCTGCTTTAAACGCAAAGGATGGTCACACCAAATGTTGATTTAATTTAGTTAATATAAGTTAATTGATAAAGAAAATCTATTTATGACATTATTCTTAAGTGCCTTAAACTTTTAAGGTTCTCTCCTCAACCACCACTAGTGTGCAGCATCCACTTGGATGATGCGACGGCAGCCACAGGACAACGGCACCAGTGCGCTCACCACACACCAGCTACAGGTGGAGAGGAGAGAGAGTCATAGAGCCAATCAAGTGTATGCGCTCACCACACACCAGCTACAGGTGGAGAGGAGAGAGAGTCATAGAGCCAATCAAGTGTATGCGCTCACCACACACCAGCTACAGGTGGAGAGGAGAGAGAGAGACAATCAAGTGTATGCGCTCACCACACACCAGCTACAGGTGGAGAGGAGAGAGAGAGCCAATCAAGTGTATGCGCTCACCACACACCAGCTACAGGTGGAGAGGAGAGAGAGAGTCATAGACCACACACCAGCCAATCAAGTGTATGCGCTCACCACACACCAGCTCAGGTGGAGAGGAGAGAGAGACCACACACCAGCTACAGGTGGAGAGGAGAGAGAGTCATAGAATCAAGTGTATGCCACCACACACCAGCTACAGGTGGAGAGGAGAGAGTGAGCCAATATGCGCTCACCACACACCAGCTACAGGTGGAGAGGAGAGATCATAGAGCCAATCAAGAGCCAATGTGTATGCGCCACCACACACCAGCTGGTGGATTGACAAGGGAGAGAGAGTCATAGAGCCAATCAAGTGGCACAGCTACAGGAGAGAGAGACAATCAAGTTGGCCAGGACACCAATCAAGTGGGGTCAAGTGTACACCCCTACTCTACGAGAAGTGCCATGGGATTTTTAAATGACCACAGAGAGTCAGGACCTCGGTTTAACGTCTCATCTGAAAGACAGTGCTTTTTTGACAGTATAGTGTCCCCATCACTCACTACACTGGGGTGTTAGGACCCACACAGACCACAGGGTGAGCATCTCCTGCTGGCCTCACTAACACCTCTTCCAACAGCAACCTAGTTTTCACCGGAGGTCTCCCATCCAGGTACTGACCAGGCTCAAGTCTGCTTAGCTTCAGTGGGCAACCGGTCTTGGGCTGCAGGGTGATATGGCTGTGTTTGCAAAGCTGTTTTTCTCCATTAGTGGTCAAGACTAATTTACTAACAGATTTGTCATCTGAAAAACCACTGCATTCCTCATTCCTCTCTGTGGGGTAAATTCAGAAATCTTTATAACCTCACAATCCTCTCATCATTCAGCACAGATCAGATTTGTGTCTGCCATCTGTCATCATCAGTCACATGACATCATGCTCTTGAGAAAAAAAAATCATCAGTCTTTGGAAGAGATTATAAACAAGTTTTATCTAACATACAGTCACCCAAAATGCTTTTATTAATTACTCAAAAAGAGGTTTTTAATCATATAAATGCTAACTATTTTGTTACAAATTAATTCACATTTAGGTTTTGCATATGCAGAATAATATCTACAATTTAAGATGAAAAGAATAAAACACATTTAAACTGCAAGGCTTATAAATCGAGTTACTCCACTTAAACATGATTAAACATGAGGTAGAATCATATAAAATGTTTGATGCATGAAATTAGAAATGAGTTCTGCAAGTTGATTGTTATGAAATGGCTCCACCTGCAGGCGAGCTGAAGGACCACGGGGCTGTAGATCCATTTATCAGTCTTAAACACGGTGCGTTAAAGTGGGAAGGCATCTGGGAATGCTGTATATAAAAAGGTGGAATGTGATTTGTACAGAAATGAGTTTTCTCATTTCCAGATTTAGCTTGCTTGCTGTCCCCATTCCTTCTTTCTTAACTCCACTCGCCTGATTTTCCCGCTTACTGTCTTGGGAAGATGATCCACAAACTCAATCTGACAAAAAACGAGTTAAACATGTAAAAGCTGGAACAAAATATTCCTTTAAAATGGACTGAATTGAAATGCTCTCCAGTTAAGGATTAAATGCGGCAGTACTGATTTGAATCGTAGGTCACCTTGCGTGGATATTTATAAGGAGCTGTCACAGTCTTCACATGTGTTTGCAGTTCCTGGATCAGTTCCTTATGGTCTCGGGATTTATAATCTGCTGTCAGCACTACAAAAGCCTTCACCACCTAAAACATGGAGCAGCACAATAAAAAAAATGATTTAGGAATAAACCCAGTTTTGTATTACATAATGTATGATAATCTTAATTACAGTTTTAATGTCAACTACATACAAAATATTTTGTGTTGCATACTTAGACACCATTTAAATGCATCATATGCACTCTACTGATAATTCGGGTCTTCTATGTTATGTAATTTTTAGGTCACACTGTATGTATCCTTCATGGAGAAGGCAATCCCAGAATGCATTGCGCTACCTCTCCTCGAACCGGATCAGGGCTGCTGACCACAGCAGATTCTGCTACAGCTGGATGCTGTATCAAAGCGTTTTCCACCTCAAATGGACCGATGCGGTACCTAAAACACACACACAACATGAGATTTACAAATTTGACATCATGGTTATGAAAAGCAGAATTCCATACCCTGCGGACAGGATGACATCATCAGCTCTGCCGATGAACCACAGGTATCCTTCATCGTCCATCACTCCCCTGTCACCCGTCAGGTAGAAATCACCTCGGAAACACTCTGCTGTGCGCTCTGGCTCTCCCTATAGGATACATTTAGATCAATAAGTTTAGCAACTCGAGCTCGAGAACTTTTTGTCAGTAGACTCTAATAATATGTGACCCTGAACCACAAAACCAGTCTTAAGTCGCTGGGGTATATTTGTAGCAATAGCCAAAATATATTGTATGGGTCAAAATGATAAATGTTTCTTTTATGCCAAAAATCATTAGGATATTAAGTAAAGATCATGTTCCATGAAGATATTTTGTAAATTTCCTACCATAAATATATCAAAACTTAATTTTTGATTAGTAATATGCATTGCTAAGAACTTCTTTTGGATAACTTTAAAGGCGATTTCCTCAATATTTAGATTTTTTTGCACCCTCAGATTCCAGATTTTCAAATAGTTGTATCTCAACAAACCATACATCAATGGAAAGCTGATGTATACATTTCAGATGATGTATAAATCTAAATTTTGAAAAATTGACACTTAAGACTGGTTTTGTGGTCCAGGGTCACATATGTGAAAAAGGAAAACGTACTGTATACTCTGTAAAAAGAGAGAAGGGTCTGTCTGGTTTGACTCTGATGCCGAGGTCTCCCTCTCGTCCATGCGGCACAACAGAACCATCTTCATCCAGCACCTTAAACCAAAACAGTCCACAGTTCACCTCACAGCAAAACAGGCCAATCCAATAGATGAAAGAAAACATTGTATTACCTCAAATCTTTTTATTTGTATGTAATTATTATCTGTATTATTATATATCAGTCCATAAATTAGTTATTTTTTTAATATGAAGCAGTAGTTACAACAATCAGCTATTATTATACCCAGTTTAAACACTGGACAGACTGTTACTGCACCTGAACATCATATCCTGGTGATGCCTTTCCAAAAGATCCTGGTTTGATCTTCATGCCTTTGAATGTGCCTGCTATTAAAACCTGGGTGGAAAAAAAGCGATACGACCTATCTTTGTTTTACACCACACAAGACCATGCTTACATTTATTCTCTGTCTCTATAATGAATGTGTGACCAAATCATAGATGAAAACGGATGCTAATTTAGGACCCATTTTCACTCATGTCAATAATGATCCTATAAAACCTGATTAAAGAAAAGAGATTCAGCTGTTTAAAGGAATAATTAACCCAAACATCAACATTTGCTGAAAATGTACTCACTCTCAGGCCAGACAAGATGTAGATAAGTTTGTTTCTTTGGAGAAATTTAGCAGTACATCACTTGCTCAACAATGGATCCTCTGCAGTGAATGGGTGCCGTCATAATGAGAGTTCAAACCGCTGATAAAAACACCACAATAATCCACACCACTACTCCAGGATATTTTGTGTAGTGAAAAGCTGTGTTCACTTTTTTGATCAAGTTGTGTGAATTACCTGTGATAAGCTGTTTGGACTCTCATTTTGACGGCACCCATTCACTGCAGAGGATCCATTGGTGAGCAAGAGATGTAAGGCTAAATTACTCCAAAATTTACTCCAAGAAACAAACTCTTCTACATCTTGGATGGCCTGAGGGTGAGAACATTTTAAAATGTGACAACTGTTCCTTTAAATGTTTATTTACAGTCTCAGTCTGTCCATAACCCTCATAGATGTCCAGTCCAGTGAGTTTTTTCCATTTGCTCATCACCTCTGGGTTAATGGGCTCTCCTGCACACAGACAGTGCTCAAGAGCCCTGAACGTAAACCTGTCAAAAACCACAGACAAAGATGAGGACTAGACCTGGACCAGATGAATCAGTCTCACTCTGCTGTAACCATTACATCCAGCTCAAGATTCTCAATCATTTAATAACCAATTCAGTTAAAACCTTGCAACTTACCTGCAATTAAAAACAAACTTCTGCTGACAGTATATATTAAAAAACAATAATCATAAATAAAGCCTGTAAAGATAGAGCTAAAAGATCATTAATTTAAATACAAATACATCACAGTGCACCAGTTACAGTCAGTACCTGGATATGTCGTCCTGTACAAGCATTCGATAGGCTGTTGGTGCTGTGCAGAAGGTGGTGATGGGATAGCTGCTCAGAGTCTGTCAGGAGAAAAACAAACAGCAAGCAAATCAAACAACCTTTTTCTGCTTCAGGTTAGGGAGAGTCTTCCAAGTCAACAGGAATTGACCAGTATGTTACAGTTACTGTCAGTACCTGGATATACTGTGCATTCGTCGTGGAAGGTGGTGATGGACTGCTCAGAGCTGTCATGGAGCAAAAATCAACAAATCAACACTGTTTCTTTGCCGACTCGTGTTTTCCAGTCAAGCCAGCCACCTGGAGGAATCAAAACGAAGAGTTCCACAGACAACCTGTGTCTGACGTGTTCCAAAAGACATCGTGCTCGGTCAGATCCAGCCAGTACCTTAAGAGTTCACACACAAACATGACATTTATTTGATTAAAAAGACAGCAATATTGTGAAATATTATTACAATTTAAAACAAATGCTTTCTATTCAAATATATTTAAAAATGTAACTTATTCCCGTAATGCAAAGCTGGATTTTCAATGTCTTCAGAGTCACATGATCCTTCAGAAATCATTCTAATATACTGATTTGATGTTCAAGAAACATTTATTATTATCAATAATGAAAAAAGTTGGACTGCTTAATATTTTTTGTGGAAACCAACATTTATTTTAGGATGCTTTGATTAATAAAACGATTCAAAAGAACAGCATTTTTTTAAATGGGAATCTTTAATAACATTATAAATGTCTTTACCATGTCTTTTGATCAATTTAATGCATACTTACTGATTAAAAGTATATATATATATATAAAAAATCTTACTGTTCTCAAACTTTCCATTGTGTACATTATCACATATATACATAACTTTGAATGCATCTTTAACTACATAACATGTATCAATTTTCACATCATTTAACTTTCATAATGTTACAAACCTGCCGTTCACCGTGAGCCCCAGACCGTAACTACAGTGGCTGTGTTGGGTCATTTTTGGAGATCCGGTTGTGCCACTGGTGAAGAAGATAGTCATGGCCTCCTCACTCCTGGTGTCCACGCAAACATGATCATCTGACACTTTTCTACAGCACAAATACAACATGTGATCTTAAATAAATCACCAATTTGTAATTTTGTATATACTTTTCAGGAATGCACTCAGTCATTTCTTCAGTAAATTACAGCGCTCCCTGTACACACACATCTCATGCTCTCCACTCACCCCATGAGTTCGGTCAGGTTGCCCCATCCGTGCATGGCCCTGTGGGACAGCAGAAGCTTGGTGGAGATGGAAGGGCAGTCTGAGGCTACTGTGTCCAACAGTGGAGCCAAAGATTCATCTGTGATCACACACTTGGCCCCAGACGTCTGCAGCCGGTGGCGGATATCTCGAGCAGTGAGCTGAGACGTGCCGGGGATCAGAACCATACCTGTGCAAGGAAACAGGGAGTTTAAAGAGGAACCACTGTGTGTGTGTGTGTATTTTTAGACCAAATATTATGAAATTTAAATATCTGCCATCTATCGGTTATCAGTCATAACATGAAAATAATTGGAGCCTTAATTTGGTAGACAATGTTAAAATTACACACATCAAATTTAAGCAAGTCGAAACTAGCATTGTCTCCCCAGCAGTGTGAATCATTAAAAGTAGATTAAAGTTTAACCCTAACAATGAACCAATGGAAAGGGAAACAGAGCAAGGGTGAATGAATCCTGAAAATGTCTCAGCATGCGCCTAACAAGCCAATTTGAAAAGGACTGTGAGACTGTACCTGTTCGGAGACATGCCACATTAACCAGCCACCACTCAGGGACTCTGGGTAAGATGAGGAACACACGATCCCCTCTTTCCAAACTGCACACCTGATGCAGAACATTTGCTAGTCTTCTGGAGTGAAAGCCCAACTCCTCAAAACTCCACCGGACCTCCCCCCCGCTGTCATTCACCCACCACAGAGCTGGAAGAGACGACCTCTGTCCGATCTGTAATATACCACAACAATACACTGAACAATTTCACAAGTGTTGAAATAACTGCATGGCATTCATCTCCACAAACATCATCACATATTTAAAACCACACAGATCAGTAGATTAGTACATTTCTGCTGTTGTCAATCCAGTCTAATATCTCCTTTATTTAAAAATAAAATACATACATGTTTGGAACAACATAAATGTAGTTTTTTTTTATTGAGTGAACTAATAAAAGCCAGTTCCTTATTGGTATTATGCTCCAAGAAGGGAAAAGGAAAGGCACCTTATAATTATTAGTAATGGACCTGTCATGTTTTGTGATATTAGTTGGTTTCACTTTTATTTACAGAAATTGTATGGTAATACTTATGTCAAACGTACTTTATCTTTCCTTATTTCCAATATTATTATTGTATCATATTTTTGCATAAATCACACATGCAAATTAAAAAAAGTACTGCATGAATGAATATCACAGATGGGTTTTCTAACACTCCCCCATCTTCCACTACTCTCTCCGCCCCAAAATATTGGTAGAACAGCCTTTAAGATTTCTTATTGGAAAACAGATTCTTTTTCGTG
The DNA here is from genome assembly GCA_027422405.1 of Ptychobarbus kaznakovi. Taxonomy (NCBI): domain Eukaryota; kingdom Metazoa; phylum Chordata; class Actinopteri; order Cypriniformes; family Cyprinidae; genus Ptychobarbus; species Ptychobarbus kaznakovi. Next base: position 4,368,017 of record CM049805.1, on the reverse strand, counting down.
TATTTTCAATGTCTTAAAATGTTTTTAAACTCGAATGTACAGCATCAGCTGAGGATTTTACAATGTTTGTTTAGAAATGAATAAAAAATACTATCCATCCAATCAAAATATTAACCGGACGTTAACGTAAATTTATTCAGTGTTTAATGTGCAATGCGTATTATCCAGTTTACAGTAATATGGAAAAGTGACAAACATATTAGAACAGCAGAGCATTTTCTTAAATGACCTTTTCTTTTGTTTCCCACAACTCCAGCACGTCCTTGGCGAAATTAAACCGCTGAGGAACTCGTATGTTGTAAATCCGTCTCGTGCTCTCATAATCGCAGAAGTTTTTGGGTGCAGAGGTTTTGGATCTAGATGTTTGCAGCCACTGACCTCGCTCATGCGCTTCATTTCTCTTTGAGATTTTCAGACAGTGGTTAAAAAGAGGTTTGCGAAGCACATACAAATTCATAGCAAGTCTTTAAGTTTGGACTCGACGCTATAAAACTAAAGCAACTGAGGTAGTTTCTCTCACGCTGCATAAATCAGTGACACGCAGCTGAAACTCTCACACGATCAGTCTCGTTTTCGGAGACGGACTCTTTAATCGTTTTTCCGTTCGTTGCAACAAACTTCTAATAATGAAACTGCTTTCTGTGAAAGAAAAACACACTGCAGACCCTACAGACGCGATAAAAGCTCTCCAGACACAGTTCAGCTTCGTGAAAACAGACACTAAGGAATGACCGCCTACAAAACTAAAGTCCCGTGTCTGAACACTTTCAGTTAAAACAGATTAACTGGATGTAAAAGTGACTTCCCTCCGAATTTCGATATTATATGCTCATTCATGGATTTTACTCTAGTTGATAAGCATGTAAAACTTCATGTTCAAATCCAAAATGCGTGAAAACACAAAATGCAATTTATAAAAAAAAAACTGATATGACATTTATATGCAACAACATAAAAACCAACATTACTTTCCTGGTTTAAAAACATTTAATAAAAAAAATAAAAACACAGATATACCATATTGATAGCAACTAAAACATTTATAAATGACAAATAGTCACAGAGCTCATCTTTCTAAAAACAAATAAAATTGTAGAGGTATTAAAAACAGAAAATTCTGTAAAAGAGTGCTCAGTGTCTGAGACGAGTGCGTCGTGTGCGGGCGATGGGTGTCGTCACTTTAGGCGTCTCGCTCTCAGCCATGACAGCATCTGAAAAAGAATCAAAATGAAGCATGTTAAAGCACTTATCTGCACAATTAACATGGAATAAATGAGAAGTAAAACTGATAGTCATGTGAAAGTGACTGACCCTCTTCCTCTTCTTCATCACTGGTGAAGGTGATGGAAGGTTTGGGACGAGCGCGAGATTTTCTTGGGGTTACAAGGTCGCTGTCATCTAACTTCGGTTTACCACGTCCTGAAGTATACAGAGATACACAATGAGATGAATTTATATAATAGAATTCTTTCTGAGATCTGATTTGCTCGATCACTTCACCTCGTGTGGTTCTGCGCACGCCCTTGTGTGGCTGTGGCGTTTTTAGGTTTTGACTTTGTGTGTCTCCCATCGGCTGTTCTCTCTCCTCGTTCTCCACATTCTCCAACCCTTTAGTGTGAACAGCTGTCAAGCGTTTCTCGTAGTCTTCAACCTGTGCCTAAACAAACACAGCTCCTTTTAACACACTAGTATAAACAGTCACCAAGTCTTGATCAGTGCTGTGTGGGCACTCTTGTATACAATACGCTGTTTTTTCTCTAGTCACATACACAAATTTAGTACCTTAAACTGCAGTTTGGCTCTTCGACGGAGTTTGGCTGCAATGGACAGCAGGGGCTGATAGACTCCAGGCTCAGTGAGTTTATCACTGTAACAGTCCCAGCACTCTTGGAGCTTTTTGAAACCTCGCTCGCACACAGACAACAAGGACAGAGACACGGCCAGATCTGCCCACTGACGCTCGGTCCTGCAAACAGAAAACAGGGCAACATCACATAAGGCAGACCTGGTCCTTCACACGGATCATCTGTCATAAAGGAGACCAGTCTCACAAACGTTACTCTAGCAATGTTTTCCAGTGCACCACAAAAAGCTCTCATTCCCTTTTTTAAATTTGATTTGAGAATTGCATCTTTGGACTTGTTTGAAGTAGAAACATCTTCCAAAACCAGGTCAAACCTTTTAGTTTTGGTGATGAACGGGAGATGAAGATGTTTTTAGAGCACCGTTTTCCATTGTGAGACTGTGTAGCCCAATAAAAAACAAATTGTGTTTAATACCCACTTTGCGGTTCTGAATCGTTGGCAGAGCTTCTCCACTAAACTCTCGGTCTGTCTCTCTTTAGTGACATAGGAGAAGAGTTGTCTGAAAGAGAAAGTTAAATAGAAGTGATTTATGGCTTGTCATGCAGAATAAGTTGAACTGCGATAGCAGGATAAATCATATCTCACTTCATAATGGTGTTAAAGTCCTCCTCCTTCATTCCACGTTCAGGATCAGATAATCGGCTGATGATGTCTGGCAGCAGGTTGTAAATGGCGTTGTCCTGAAAAAAAGAAAGAAAAACAATTGGCAGATAGTTATAATCAGTGCATCTCATCTTAGGAGGCATGAGGAGGATGAGAGAGAAAGAGGCGGTAGAGCTGCAGTGGAACGGCTACCTTTGCAGAGAGCTCATTGAAGAAGTTGAGAGCAAGGCTGGCGATGTGTGACTCAGGGTCCAGCAGGAGCACTGCAACCTCACTGACCTGACCTTTGACCTTCATAACATCCTTCAGCACCAGCTGAGTCAAAACCGTGATGGCAGTCAGCCGTACAGATGCGCTCTCATCACTCAACCTTATGACAAATGAGTTACAATACTGATCACCAGAATCCAGTACATAGTACAAGACATTTCAAACCCTATTAAAGCTATAACTTTATAGATTTAGCAGGATATATAATCAACTAGGACAACTAATTATGCAAAATATCCTTAGACCACTGGTTGTTTGACCTTTTGGATTGTAGCTACCTGGCATAAAGATTGGGCGTCCAGGGTTCCAGGATGTTGGGAAAGCGGACTGTTAGGTCACCAAGAGCAATAATTGTGTTGGCTCTGACAATAGGAAGTGGGGATTTTTCCAGCACAGTGAACAGCAGCCGGATATTGTCTTTACAAACAGTGGGACTAAGAAAAAAACAAAACAGAATATTAATATTGCATGGTTAAAGAAACATATGATATATAACATAACCTTCCATTCAAAAGTTTGGTGATAATCAATATTTTATAAAGGATCATATGACACTGGAGACTGGAGTAATGGCTGCTGAGAATTCAGCTTGACATCTCAGGAATAAATTACATCTTCAAATAGAAAACAGTTATTTTAGATTGTAAACAATCTTTCACTCTCAAATAAGTACAGCCTTGGTCCGCATAAGAGGCTTCTAAAAAAAATAAAAAACAAATACATAAACAGAAAAACCTTACAGACTCCAAACTTTTGAACAGTAGTGTAATTAAGCAATAGCAGAACTACCTGATCATCATGTACTGAGACAGAGCCAGGCAGGCAGCAGTGGTGAGCTGAGGGTGGGAATATTTCCCCGGAGAGCTGCAAACTTTCACCAGCAAAGGCAAAAAGGCACTCAACATGTTCCCTTCTGTAAAGACCACAGTGCAACAGGGAACAGTGCTTTAGTGCTTTGTGAATAAGGTAAGAACATGTTAATAAACTAAATTATGATGCATATTTATGAAGACTTAGTTCTCTTTATTCCAGTAGTTTCTCTAGATAGGCTCACCAGATAATAACTCGGTCTCACAGATCCTGCGGATAAACTCCACCTCAGTGTCCTCAGCTGAGGCGCCCACTAGCCCGAGCTCCTCTTCCACACAACTGTCATTAGCCTCCTAGTGAAGGACACATAAATAAGTCAGCAGTGTGCATCGGGCAGCACTTTAATGTGATTGTACAGAAAACAGGTAACAAACCGATCAGTGGACCGTCTTCATTAACCTTTTTGTTGGCAGGTGCCTTCTCTTTCTCCTCCTTCTCTTCCTTTTCTCCTCTCCTCCTCCGCAGCTCAGAGCTTACACTTCTCTCAAGGTGAGACACCTGCCAGAAGGCCACAGCTCCACACAGTGAAAGCACCTGGGCCAAGCTCACGCAATTCACTAGAACAAGAAGATTACCTTTGCAATCATAAACCTGTACACAAAATTGCAGTTTCTTATGCTCAACAAGGCTGCATTAATTTGATTATCAGTTAAGATGCATAATGAAACATTACAATTTAAATGTTTTCAATCTGAATATTTTAGTGTAATTTCCTTCTGTACATTTTTATATAGTTCATGTCAATTCCACAGAATGCTAAGTTACATCTCTTGTGCTGACATTACCTTGTTCCTCATAGCACTGAGACCCGCCTTCCTGCAGTTGTGATTGGTTGGGTTCTCCGCCCTCTGTGATTTGTTCCAATAGGAGATGAGCAGACCGCTGGAGAAGGCGGGAACACAGCTGGTCAGGGGATTCTGCCAAAAAGTAGATGAGACGGACAGCCTGTTCCATGTAGGTCTGCCATTGGGGGTCAGACTGGACTACTCCTGTTTAAATGAAGGCACAGTCATTACCCAACAGCAGAAACATATGAAAGAAACCAGATAAAGAACGGAGAATGATCATGTTTACACCTGGCAGTGGCATCCACAGATCGGTTGATATATATAAATATATATAAAGAAAACTAATTTAAAAATAGGTATAAATGAGTTCCATGAATCTTGAAAATGTAAAAGTGTTAAGGGACACGTGGTTCAGTTTGCATTTGTAGCATTAAAGCCAACAGATTCTGAACAGAGGACCACAAAAGGATGTCGAGGGAAAGTGTTGCAAAGCCTTTACAATTTTTGGTACAACATTTTATAAGAAATTTGTGATCAGATTACCCAACACAAAATCTAATAACAATGGCAAAAGGAGCTAAATGTACAAACCATCAGCAATGGCTTGGGACAGACAGCTGAAGAGATGGTGGTCCATAGGAAGCCTGAAGGGAACACCCTTGGATTGCTGAGACACACAAGAGCATACAAACCAGAATATTAGAATGATTTCTGAAGGATCATGTGACACTGATGAATGGAGTAATGGCTGCCTAAAATTCAGCTATGCATCACAAGGAATACATTTTAAAATACGATTTTAAATTCTAATATTATTTTACAATATTACTGTATTTTGATTAAACAAACACAGCTTTGGCAAGCATAAGAGACTTTTCCCAAACCTTTGATTGGTTGTATACACACAAATGTAAATACTTACCCTCATATGGTCCGTTATGTTAGCGATGGTGATGAGTGCGTCCCGAGCCAGCAGGTAATCTTCTGCAACCTTCTCACCCAGAGCGACAGAGCAGAGTGTGTCCAAATTACCGAGAACCACCTCCCTCTCAGCACTTAACACACACACAAAATTAACAGTAACCGATTAAAAAAGTAACAGATATAAATAAATGCCCACCTTGCCTTAAACAGCATGATAAAGACAAGAATGCCCTCAGATTACAAAAGAACTAGCTCATAGCTTATTGGACATTACAGAGAACTGAGTTTCAACCCGTGTCCACACACACACACACACACACACACATGATCATGCTTCCCAAATCTCTCCTGCATTTTTCTGAGGGAGAGCTTGATAGGAATAACTTGCTTAATGTAGGCAGGTCCTTACAGCAAAGCAGCAAATCTCCCCTGCCCAGCCAAGATTACCAGCCAATAGGAGCACAGAAGAGCTCAGACTCTTACCAAATGAGCTCGCATTCGCCTTGGTCTCATCATTGGGCAAAATTATGCTGTGATTAAATCAGAATCATTCTAAGACATTTGAGAAGCGTTAAGAGTTGAGTGTCTCACCGTGCTGCCATGCCCAGCAATAGCACTGCAGCTCTCCTGTGAAGTGCTTTAGTCTCTCGTTTACCAGAGAACCTTTCCCACAAAACCTGCACCACTGAAGTCTGCAGGGCACTCTCACTGCTGAAAAACTCCTGGACCTGCACCAAGACAAAAACAACGTCAAAGAATAATAAACTATAGGAATGACTGCTGACACGCAGGACAAAAGACACTCACAATCTCCTCTAGACACTGGACGGTCCCCAGTGAAGCATCGATCATCAGATCTGACAGATTACCCACTAGAGTCTGAGCCTTCACCCTGGTGGACAGACACAAATTTGGCCAGTTGAGCTACAGTATATCAAATAGTATTCTTTAGCCTTAAGGAACAAATCCAAATGTTTGCAGACCTGGTGTTGTCACCGTGGGGGTTGAGGTACAGGCGTCTGTAGGCTTGAATGACGACATCTTTGATTGTGGCATCAGTGGACCAGACAAGAGGCAGCATCTTTCTGACCCCACATACAGAGTTGGCCACACTAAACTCAAACGCTGTGACACAGAACTGCACCGCCTCCTGCACAACTGAGAGAGGGAGACCAATGAGAGAAAACTAAATACAAAGTTGGCAATGTGTAAAGTCATATAGTCTTTTCTTCTGTATTAAGGTTTATATTAGAGAAACAAATAATCATAAATAGAGAAAATGCACGGCTGGGACTTGGTTTTAACTACTGGTTGTTTACTGGATTGAGGCAGAGTTGAATGAGACCTTGCAGTCTATTGTAAGGTAGTATTGACGAAAGGATTGGGGGAAGTCTGGCGTGTCGAGAGAGAAGTCTTTTCACCAGGTGATCGAGTTAAATCAGTTTATGAGGTAAATGGATGAAATGAACGCATTTAGAAAATAGGGAGAGTTTTAATTTCATGCCAACTTTAATATAAAACCAGTCAGTCATTTAATTCATAGTAATTACTTGTAGTGGTTTTCCAGTACAGCATGTTGTTAATGACAGCGATGGCTCTTTCCACTTGTAGAGCAAATCTCTCTGTGTCTTTCAAATACTGAACCAACATCTCCTGTTTCTTTAGTTCACTCTCTCCACCTTCATTCCCTCCCCCCTCTTTCTGTGGGGTGGGTGGAGCATCACTTGACACGGTCTCAGGTGTCTCCTGTTCTGGGCCTGAGAGAAGAGAGATACAAAACACAGCTTGTTTTATTTGGACTAGAAAACCGGTCATCTAATGTAGGCAGGTGAGACCAAGAACTAGTCCCACAGTGTGCCTGATCAAGACTCTTTAAAGTGGAAGTTTAGAAGACTATTCAAAGTAACACATACCTTTGAAAAGTGTTGCAAGTGTTCTGATGAGGGTTTCTGCATTTAGGTCAGCCAGATCTGAGAAGAACGAGGAATCTGGGTATAGAGAGTGAGCCCTCATGCACAGACCAACTGCCTTCCTACAAAAAAACAAAAATTGCATGTCTGTGAACAAAAGTAAGAGTATGAGAATATTTGTGTTTTAATTCACACATACCTGTATTTGCTTTCCCGGAGAAGCTGTGCGATTTGTAAAGCAGTGTCTCTGTCGCTTCTCTCCTCCTCTCCTCCTGTCTCCTCTTCTTCATTCTCCTCTTCCTCACTGCCAGGCTCAAGTTCTGCTTTCACGGTCATCTCCAACTCAGGCTTCATCGCATCCCAAAGATCAGCTGCTGTGATGACTGCAACTACAAACACAAAGCTAAAATCTTATAGCTGGAATCAATTTCTGCAGTGCCAGTGATTCCAGGCAGACTGAAGCTAAAGACTAAAAGGAGCAATTCAATTGGGAAAGAAACATACCAGGAACTTGTTCTTTTTGGGCATCTCTAATCTCTTTTAATTTGGCCATCTCTTTTTCCAGCGGCTTTTTGAGGTCCTCACTGCTCAACTTGACGGAGAAAACAAAAGCAAATACATTTAATATATGTAAACGGTTAAATAAACTAGTGTTCAAAAGTTTGGGGTCAATAAAGGTTAATGTTTTTGAATGGTAGAGCATCTATCAGATGTTTTGAGCATGTTTGTACCTTGCAGCTGTAAGGGTTATGAGCGATGAAGGCAGCTAGCAGCTGGATAGCACTCTTACACACATGGACAGACTTGTCACCCAGACGCCCAACGGTCAGCTCCATAACTTCGGTGTACCTGCACAGGGGCATGGCCTGGAAAAAAGGCAGGGGATTATATCTTACAGGACCCAAGAATAAAACCCTTCATTTTCTGTTGAACAGAAAAGAGGAAAAACAACCCACATACCTTGCTGTTGACAATACGTGCATAGACCTGTAGCACACGTGCTCGGACATGTGAGTGGGCATCATGGATGTGCTCCTGCAGTGTGTCCAGGAAACGATCTCGGCTTGCACGAGCAGAATCATCAAGCTTATCACCAGACAGAACCCGGACAAGAACCTCACCGAGAACCTCACACACTGCCACCCGCAGGCTCGGACTCTGTCCAAAGACAAACAGCATGTTAACAGAGCACACACATCCAAATACAAGATAAGCTATAAAACGCAAAGCTTTCTTTTAAATGATTGCCCTCAGATTACCAAAGAGAGAGCTCAATGCCCAAAGAATTACTGAAGAGAACTGAGACTCCACCTGTGACCCTTCTCACACACACACACATGTAAGCTCCATCCTTTTTCTTCCCCATTTCTTCAAAGGATAGAAATATCAAAGAAAGGGGCTTATTGAATGTAGGCAGGCCCTTACAGCAAGACAGCAATTCTGCACCGCCCAGCCAAGATTACCAGCCAATAGGAACGCAGGAGAGCTCAGACTCTAATTCAGTGGGCTCATATTCGCCTTGGTCTCATCACAGGGCAAGATTCCAACGACAGAAGCGATGTGATAGAGAACACACGTGACTGTACCTCTCCCTCCAGGTGTGTCAGCAGAACACTGATGTTGGGGATCATGGTTTCAGGTACTAGAGTACCGAGTTCTGACAAAAAGCTGGAGAAAGCCTTTACACCAGAACCTTCTCTGGCTAGTTCCTCACTTGACTTCTGACCAATCTCTCTGAAACACACACATGGAGATTTGATTTAGATGAAAATTATCATGGGTGAGCAGTATAATCAAAATGTTATATTACTGTAATAAAATGTTACATTAAAATCTAAATATTTTGCTGTAAACAACCCAAAAATTTAATTTAGAGAACTTATTGCAGTAAATATATAGAAAAATTTATTTATTTGGATTTTCATAGAGGCAAACCAAAATATATAACAGCTAGTAATAACCTTAAGTAATAATAAACTTCAAATTATACACTTACAAGTAAAATAATATAATTTGATGAGTGGTGATACACCAGAAATACCCATTCACTAATAAAGGCTTGAAAGTTATCTTTTTTTTTGTAAGCACATATCAGATATTACATTACATATGGAATCATACCAACAAAGTATCACAAGTTCAAGTTTCACCTCATGATTTCTCCGACGATGGCCTTGACCCCATACTCTGAGCTCCAGGAAGCCACAGCTTGAGCACATACTGATGGCAGCTGATCGAAGTGCTGCAAGAGCTGAATCACCTTCACACATGCTCCTGTGCAGGAAACAGAAAATATTCAGGACAACTCAGCTCAACATCTACACCACTGCAAACCTACTCACAGGTGTGTGATGTGTACATATAAACCTACCCAATATGTGATTATATTTCTTCACCATGATTCCTAGCACATGAATGATGGCATCTCTGGTGGACTTGCTCTTCATGTGGCTTATGGTGGGGTTTTCCAGGAGTTTATAGCAACAGCATGTCACACAACTACAAGAATCGACAAATATTGGACAAGTAGAAACTGCATTTGTGATCATGATGTTAAATTAGAGTTTAAAAGATTAAACACAGACACGGTGACAGGTTAAGAGGAAAGTCAGTGTCTCACCTAACAAACTCCTCCTCCACTAGAGACAGACTCCACAGTGTGCGAATGTCCAGCTGCAGCAGTTGAGTCAAACACTTGAAGAACAGTCTCTCTCTCACTGTCCCAATGCAGGAGACCTTTTCCGGCAACTTTATCCTTCTTACGACCCTGAGATAAACAACAAAGAGACGTTTAATATACTGTGTACACAAAACTAACAAGCATAGAAGCAATAATTGTTGCCCTCAGATTACCAAAGAAAACATTCACAGCTGGTGGGCCTGTTAGGAGATGTGACTCTTTGCTGACTAACACATTTACACACACTCGGGACATAAACACACACACACATACACTGTAAGCTGCCAAATCATCCACAAATCTCCATTTCTAAAGGAGAATTGTATTATGCTTGACAGCCAGCATCAATATGGATGGGCCCTTACAGCAGCGCAGCCAATCTCCACTGCTCTGCCAAGATTACCCACCAGTCAGAAAGCAAGAGAACACACAATCTCAGCCAATCAGCTCGTATTTGCCTTGTTCTCATCATGGGGCATAGTATAAACAACTTCTGAATGTTATCAAGTTTTTATTATTCATAAGTACTTTGCTGGGTGCCGTGACGATAGTCTCCCTGTATGAGTCGCTCTCAAGTGTTTCTGTGAGTTTGCAAAGAAGAAAAACGCTCATCTTCACAGTGTTGAGCTGCTGTTTGCGGTCCATGGCTGACATAGAGCCTGACAGGAGAAGGGTCGGCAGGGAAACAGACAGGCCCCTGACCACTGAGAACAGAGAGCATTGTGGGAAATGTAGTTTTGATTAATTGGGCATAATGAGAAGCAATAGGAGACTAGGTGTTATGCAAGTATGACTATGAGATACTAACCTTGTATCAGCAACTCCAGCATATCTTCTTTTACTGCCACATCGACTGTGCGGCAGTGTCTAAATGCAATTAGAAAACTGTGCTTAGACAAAGGCATGGCAACACGGAGTTGATGTTTAATATAAAGTACATAATATTATATAATATTGTTATTTCTTGTTTATTTTTCACATTATACATTTCACCCCCTTTTGTTATTCCTATTTCGGTTTCTTATAAGGCAGTGGCTCTCCAACCTCTCCATGAAGTACCCCTAGCACTGCACATTTTGTATGTCTCCGTATTCATAGGTTCCATGTGACGTCACTGTTTTATCACCGCCATTTTTGTGTCCGAGTCACAGCTGCGCGACCTGTCAGTCTATGGTCACAGCAGCCACAACTACCAGAGGAAGATCAACAAAACACTCCCAGAAGGTTCACAAGATTACGATATGCCCGGGATATGTTGTTCAGTCATCAGAAAAACCCCAAACTACTCGTTACTATCGTAACCTCGGTTCCCTGAGATACGGAACGAGTACTGCGTCTTGTAAGACGCATATGGGAAAATGTCCATTTTCTCCTAAACTGAAGACTTATTTAATCACGCAGTGAAACTGCACGACTATTGGTTCGTGCAGTGGTAGAAAAACGAACCAATGAGTCGGCAGCGGAGCTGCACGAACCTATGGCGACGATACCCGCCAGTTCCCGCCGAAATGGGCGGGGTATCTGGCTATATAAGCGGTCGTTTCGCCATAGGATCCTCAGGTTTACTTCGACTGAAGCGACGACTGAGTTGTGCAGCTACCTGGCACGGCAAAGTACGCAGTACTCGTTCCGTATCTCAGGGAACCGAGGTTACGATAGTAACCGAGTACGTTCCCTATCGATACTCCACTCGTACTGCGTCTTATAAGACGCATATGGGAACTGAATTTAATCACGCCGTGCTAGGGTAGATGAACGACTGTATATACCTCCATAAACATAAATGCCCATAGGGAAGTAAGTAGTATACTTCAGGCTAAAGCGAGCTAAACTCATAGAGGTCATGCTCGGCCTGGATAATCGTTCCATATGACTCCTGTATACTCAGTTAACCGGAGTATGCAGGGTGCCAATCAGAGAGCCTGAGCGCATTGCGGTCAAGAATCTCTGACAGGATTGTTCCCACAGCGTATGTGTACAAGCTCATCTAAGCAGAGAGGACTCTGGCCTGTAAGGCCGGTATGTCCAGGTTATAAAACCTAGCAAATGTGGACGGAGTGGCCCAGCCAGCCGCCGCACAAATCTCTGTAATGGATACACCGCTAGACCACGCCCATGACGAGGCGATGCCTCTAGTCGAATGGGCTCGTACTCCAATGGGGCATTGCAGGCCCAAAGAAGAGTATGCCAGCATGACAGCATCCACTATCCACTTAGAGAGTCTCTGCTTCGTGACCGGATGCCCTTTGGCGCGGTTACCGAAGCTAACAAAGAGCTGTTCCGTATGCCTAAAAGGGCGGAACGCTCAAAGTAGATTCTCAGAGCTCTGACAGGGCATAACAAGGATAACTCCCGGTCCTCCTCAGACGGAGGAAGCGCGGAGAGCGTGATGACCTGAGCTCTGAACGGGGTTGAAAGTACCTTAGGTACGTAACCATGCCTTGGTTTCAGGACGACCTTGGAGTCGTTAGGCCCGAATTCCAGGCAGGCAGGGCTAATAGAAAGCGCCTGCAGGTCTCCAACTCGCTTAACCGACGCTAGTGCTAGTAGCAGAGCAGTTTTCAGCGAAAGTGACCGGAGGTTCGTAGACTGTAGCGGCTCAAAGGGAGGGCCCTTCAAGGCCCTCAGTACAGTGGGCAGATCCCATGTAGGGACAGTAAGGGGCCGAGGTGGATTCAATCTCCTGGCTCCCTTCAAAAAACGGACAACTAAGTTGTCCCTGCCTACCGACTGGCCCTATAGGGCATGAAAGCCTATAGCTGCTACAACACCTTGAGTGTAGAGTGAGAACGTCCTTTATCTAGCAGTTCCTGCAGAAAGGACAGAACCACCGCTAACTCAGAGGTAGAGGGGTTTTCACCACGGTTGAAGCACCAAGTGGAGAAAACAGACCACTTAAGGGCGTAGAGAGCGTCTCGTAGACGGGGCTCTAGCCTCAGAAATGGTGTTTAACACTCGCTCTGGGAGGCAGTAGGCTCCCGTTGAGCGGCCAAATGTAGAGAGCCCACAGCTCGGGTCGAGGGTGCCATATCGTTCCGTTCGCCTGAGAGAGGAGATCCCGTCTCAGGGGCACGGGCCAGGGGGCTGCTGTCAGTAGCTGAGTCAGCTCTGACAACCAAGGTTGGTTCCTCCACAAGGGGCCACCAATAGCACCTTGTGACCCTGTTCCCTGATACGCCTGACGACCTGTGGAAGCAGGGCGATCGGGGGGAATGCATAAAGGAGGAGGTTGGGCCAGTCGTGGGCCAACGCGTCCCTGTCCTTCGAATAATAAATTGGGCAGTGAGAGTTGTCCTTGGAGGCGAAAAGGTCTACTTCTGCCTTGCCAAAGGTCTTCCAGATCTTCTGAACCACCTGCGGATGGAGCATCCACTCCTCTGAGGGGACATTGCTCCGGATAACATATCCGCTCCCTGGTTCAGTCTGCCCGGCAGGTGTGCTGCCCTCAGCGAGCGCAGGTTGAGCTGAGCCCATTCCAGAAGGCGCTCTGCCAGAATAAAGAGGCGCTTCGAGGAGACACCTCCCTGGTGATTTATATAGGACACCACGGACATGCTGTCTGAGCGAATCAGCACATGGCGTCCTATTAGGTCCGGCAGGAAAAACTGGCAGGCTCGACAAACTGCTAGCATTTCCAAGCAGTTGATGTGCAAGCCGCTCTCCGCCTCCGACCAATGGCCGAAGGTCGGTTTGCCTTCGCACAGCGCCCCCCAACCTGTGTTGGAGGCGTCTGTCGTGACAACTTTCCTGGTGTGGACCAACCCCATGGCCACGCCCTTCTCATCCACTGTGGGTTCTTCCAGGGGGTCAGGGCTGTTACACAGGCCTGATTCACCCTGATATGCAAGCGTCCGTGACGCCATGCGTTGTGTGGAACCCGTGGTTTCAACCAGCGTTGAAGAGGGCGCATGCGGAGCAGGCCCAGCTGTAACACTGACGAAGCTGCGGCCATAAGGCCCAGCATTCTCTGAAACACTTTGAGTGGGCGAGCGGTGTCGCTCTTGAAGGTGGCCGCGAGTTTCTGAATGGCCAGAGCGCGTTCTGGCGCTATCACCGCTCTCATGTGAGCCGAGTCCAGGACTGTACCCAGGAACGATACTCGTTGGCTGGGGGACAGTGCGCTCTTGGCGAAATTGACCCTGAGCCCCAGGCACTCTAAGTGGCTGAGGATGAGGGTTCTGTGTGAAAGTAGTTCCACCTCTGACTGGGCCAGAATGAGCCAATCGTCGAGGTAGTTGAGAATGCGGATTCCCATCTGTCTCAGAGGGGAAAGAGCCGCGTCCATGCACTTCGTAAAAGTACGGGGGCCAGAGACAGCCCAAAGGGAAGGACCGTGTACTGGTAAGCCACTCCCTCGAAGGCGAATCTCAAGAATCGTCTGTGACGGGGGGCTATCTGGATGTGAAAGTATGCGTCTTTCAGGTCCAGAGAACAGAACCAGTCCCCTGTGCGAATCTGCGAGAGGATCTGCTTCAGCGTGATCATCCTGAACGGCCGTCTCATGAGGGCGTGATTCAGGCGTCTGAGATCGAGGATGGGCCGGAGGCCGCCATCCTTTTGGGGACGAGGAAGTAACGGCTGTAAAAGCCTGACTCGCTCAAAGCTGGAGGAACCATTTCTATGGCTCCTTTTTCCAGCAACGTCATCACCTCCGAGCGCAGAACGCGAGCGTTCTCGCCCTGCACCGAGGTGGAGACCACGCCGCTGAAACGCGGGGGTCTTCGAGCGAATTGTAGTGAATAACCTCGTTTTATTATCCCCATAACCCACTCTGACACTCCGGGGATGGCCTGCCAGGCCTCGGCCCGCGTGGCAAGGGGTTGGATAAACTCGAGTGGCCGGCTGCACGGAGGCAGGGCACTCGTGAGAGACGGAAGAGGAAATTGCTCTTTTTGAGAATGTTTGTGTTTTATTTTTTCCACTATCACAGCGGACAGTTGCATGGTCGCTTGTACGGAACCTGTAGCAACAGACACAATTCCCTCTGCACCCGGAAGAGAACGGGGTGCCAAGAGGTTTCCCATTAGAGGCCTTTTGGTGGGCGGTCCGGCCGTGGCGGGACTCGACCCTCTCCTCTTCCTGTCCTGCAGATCAGGAGGACGCTGGAGGCGCAGGGTCCAACACTATCTTGGGTCGGGGGCCCTGGCGCTTCGGAGGGGGGTGGCGTCTGGCTGAGCGTGAACGCCCTCGCGGCTGCTGATTTTGGCAGGCTGAGGGCGTGAACGGCAGGTGCAGGTTTCGCAGGCTGCTGAGTCGGCGCAGTCCTGGGGCGACTCTGAGCAGCTGCTGGGTTGGAGCGCTTGGGCAGGAAGTGTCGCATAGCCTGTGACGCCTTCTGTGCTTCTGTGAAGCGCTCAGCGAATCCTTCCACCGCAGGTCCAAAGAGGCCGCTGGGAGAAATTGGAGCATCAAGGAAGGAGACCCTGTCCGCGTCCTTGATCTCCGTCAGCGTGAGCCACAGGTGGCGCTCGAGCACTACCAGGCTGGCCATAGACCTTCCTATGGCTTGGGCGGTAATCTTGGTGGCTCGCAAAGCCAGGTCCGTTGCGCTTCTCAGCTCCCTGAGAGTCGCAGGATCAGGCTCAGACTATGGCAGAGAGGAGCTTGGCCTGATAGACCTGAAGAACCGCCATAGAGTGGAGCGCCGAAGCCGCCTGTCCAGCTGAAGCGTAGGAGCGTCCAGCGAGCGCTGAAGTGGTCCTGCATGGCTTGGACGGGTGACTGGCCTTCGCCTTCCAGCCGATGGCAGTGGGTGGGCAGAGATGTGCAGCCACTGACTCATCTAGTTGAGGCATCCTCTCATATCCCTTTCTTCAGCGCCGTCAATGGTAGTGAGGGCGGATGAAGCGGAAGTACGGAGGCGGGCAGAGTATGGGGAGCGCCAAGATCTCGTGAGCTCGTCGTGAACTTCAGGGAAGAACGGCGATGGTCGCTGTTGAGGGGCCTGACGGCGCCCCGCAGAAACCACTCATCCAGACGGCTGCGAGAGGGCTCCTCTGGTGGAGACCACTCCAAACCCAGTTCTTCAACCGCTTTTGAGAGGACACGGAAAAGTTCGGCATCCATCCCGGCTTTGGCGGCGCTGGGCGCAAACCTGAGGGGCGGGGTCAGTCACAGAGCCCGACAGCTCCTCAGCATCTGAAGCTATCAGTGACATGCTGTCATCGGTAGCTCATCATCACTTCCCCCGAACGAGACCAGATCGCTCATGTTGCAGAGGGACGCTGGTCATGGTTGGAAGAAAAGGACGGGAGACACCTCTTTGTGTGGTGAAAACGAGGCACGCGGGGTCTGAGCCGGCGTGAGCTCGCTTTCAACCGGGCGCTGAGAACCTCTGCCCCGCTGTTTTTTCCTCACAGGTCCCTGTGGGGAAGAAAACGGGAGGGCGCGAGGGGCGGCATCGCTCTCTGAAAAGAAAGCGATGCGCGCTGCGCAGAGAGGCGAGACTGATGTTCTCGCAGTGAGAACAATCAGAACCAGCGAGCGCGGCATCCGCATGGGATTTCCCCATGCAGAAAACACACTCGCTGTGACCGTCATCGGCGTGCAGGGGAGACCTGCACGAACCGCAGTAACGGCGCGGCATTAAAACGCCGATTTGCTCTTTTAGAGACTTACGTGATAATCGCCGGATGGCGGCAGCGAACGGGACCAGAACTGCTGCGATGCTGGGGCGCGTAGAAGGCGGATCAGCCGAGCAGATCGAGGTCGCTGGGTCCTACTGCGAGGCGTGTCAACGGCGAGTAGTCTTCCGGTCAGTGTAGACGAAGTCGTCGTCGCTGAAGGAGAAAAAATCTGAGGATCCTATGGCGAAACGACCGCTTATATAGCCAGATACCCCGCCCATTTCGAACTGGCGGTATCGTCGCCATAGGTTCGTGCAGCTCCGCTGCCGACTCATTGGTTCGTTTTTCTACCACTGCACGAACCAATAGTCGTGCAGTTTCACTGCGTGATTAAATAAGTCTTCAGTTTAGGAGAAAATGGACATTTTCCCATATGCGTCTTAAAGAAGACGCAGTACGAGTGGAGTATCGATAGGGAAACTACAATTTTATTAGATCCCAAAGAGGTTAGATCGGCGGAATAAATTGTTGGCTTCAATCAGAAGTACGCGTGTGCACGAATAGTCGAACATTCGGTCTAATTATTATTCTAACAATAAAAAAACTTCAAATTTTACTGTGTTAATTTGCTGGCCGTAAATGCAGGGAATCCATGATAAATCCTACGCAGTTATAACTACATGCACTGGGTGACGCTGTGGAGCATGTTAAGTTGATAGTATTTCACAGAACGTCGTCATCTGCCTCGCGAAGTTTGGATTTACTTTAATCTAAATTATCTTACTAAATGATCTGACAAAATGTTATTACTTCTGATCAAATTAATTAGTGAAACTGATTTATCATAATATCACCACAACAATGAGAAATCATGAAATACAAATACAGTCGACTAAGGAAAGACTGTCCATCACTGCATTCACGACTGCAGGTGAGCGCTATAAAGTTATAAAGCCATATAAAGGTTCCTCGAAGGAGAGTGGTTTAACAAAGCACTAAGAAACTGTTAGCACACGTTATCTTTGTCAACGCGTTCTTATTGTAACCAGACTGAGGAAAAAAAATGTACCCCGAGCATGTGGATTTTATTGTTTCTCTCAGAATACGTGAAACAATTTAAACAATAAATATAGGCTGACTCGAGTATATGTAGCCTACATTCTGTACTGAATTGGCACAGTCGTGAATGCTTTTTTAATGTATTTTTTGTTGTTGACATGTTTTCAACCAAAAAAAAGAGTTTGTTTTACATTTTATGCGCAAATTATACTGTTGCATACAAAATTGTGTACATTGACAAACAACTATATATATATAAAAAGATTGTTATGGGAATGGGTCCACACTTACTGCAAAACACTGTATCCTGTGTCAAAATGTTCCAGGATGCACAGGGGCCCTTGACTTCTCAGAGCTGCTTTAAAACCTTCAAAACATGCGGAAAGGGGAATTACACCAGTAACGTTACAGAAAAGAGACAACACTGAAATACAGTTAAAACGATCTCAGTACTTACTGTTGAGATGAGAGGGAAGCTGTTTAACAGACAGCACATCTTGAACCACATACTGGTTTACAGCACCAGACTTCACGAGATCGCCCAAACAAAGCGGTACGATAAAGTCCCACGACATCTCTGCACGCCTAAACAAACGAGTAATGTTAAATTAGTGAATACAAACATGCTGATCTGTAAGGAAAGTCCGCCACCGACCTCTATAGAAGTCTAGTCTAACACTTAAATGTATCATCTCGGTTAACAGGATCACAAAATAAGGAAAAACTGTTTCTGCTTATATTAAACATGCTTGTTTTGTTTGACAGGGCAAGCTAACATGCTACGCTAACCACAGTGTAAACAAACAAAAACGTAATTTATCTTAGTATACGACACTTCCTACGGTTTAAATAAGAAATACAACATATCCAAACACTCACCGTACAAAAAAAGACGAATTTATCCCGACCAAAAGAACTAACCCGTAGAAAGAGAACTAAACGCTTACTGGTCGGTTGGAGCTGCGGCTTTGAATTTCGCACAGTGCCCGCCAAAGGAAGTACGCCATCACCCCGCCCACTCACAAACGCCACGCCCAGTTACACAGGGCGCCAGGGTTTGGATTGAAACTTTTAAATGAAATGAAGTCAAAAGAACGTGAAAATGCTACATTTAAAAACATATCAGATAGGGCAATGTGGTAAAAAGACAACGTAGACCATACAATTTTATGTACAATGTTTTTAAAAGTAACAAACTAAATAAAATATGTGTTGTAAAAAAAGTATTAATTACAAAAGTATTTACTGACATAGAACGCATATGCTTTTGTATATGGCAATTTTTGTTATTAAAATGTACTGAAATTACCATTCTCCACCATACTTTATTTTAGTCTCGCACTGTCGTTTTAAATGTTTTTGGAACGTTGTATCGGCGTTTTGGCAGGAAAACAATGGCTGAAAGCCTAACCGTTACAAGCTGCGAATGGTGCAGATGAATTATTCAGCAAAGAAGATAATAGTCTCAATAGACAGGAAACCAAAGGATGATGTAGTTTGATTAAAACGGTGCTATTGATTGCAGTTGGAAGCCAACCCACAGTGAAACTGGACAAGTAACCATGATCATAGAAACGATAATCGTTCGACGATAATCGTAACATTTTGCAATATTATGATCAATATAAATATGTCTATGAAATATACTTTAAAATAACAACTTTCCCGTCATCAAACAATACAGTTTGGTTATTTCCCAATGTCAAGCAAACAACCTCTTGTGTTTGGTTAAACTTTTATTTTGACACTGCATTGAATTCCCATTCTTGGCGTCATGATGACCACGAGGTGCATGAAAAAACACGTGTGGGCTGTCTTGTTCTTTCAGACCCAGAATGCCGACAGATCTGTTTTAAAATACCCACTTGTATAGTTTTCTCTATTCTTTTTCAGTGTTTAAGTCGCACATGTAATAATTCACAGTAAGACTGATTGAGACATTGAATTGGTAAGAGCCTCTAGGAGCCGATTTTTATTTTATAGTTTACTATATGATCTGGTTCAAAGCGTATTTAGCCAAATTATAGTTTAATGTAATCAATCAACATTATGCTAAATATTTACATATCTGACCCAGACACAGCTGGCTTGTTATTGTGTTACAAACCATCTCAACAAGTGATGTTATGACAGTAATGCATATTTAAATTACAAGCTGACACGCAGGGCTTTCTTTTATGTTTTAAAGTAGGATGGAATATTTGCCGGACTCTAATGCCAGATATAAGGATGTGGATTACTGGGATGAACGGTACCGGACGGAGGAGAGCTTCGAGTGGTTCGGGGACTTCACTAAATTTGACTATCTGCTCAAACAGCACGTGGGAACGGAAGAAAACATTTTAATGCTTGGTAAGTAAGGCACTTACAACACAAAACCTGGTTTACAATTTGAAATGTGCAATATGAGTAATCGTATATAGTTGTATTTTGTATATTACGTATGGTCAGCAGGGGGCGCTACTGCACTATTTGTGAAATTTTGATCTGCCTAAGGCAGTGTTACCCAACCCTGTTCCTGGAGGCACACCAACAGTGCACATTTTGGATGTCTCCCTTGTCTGATCAATATATTTCTGGTCCTGGAGTCTCTAATAATGAGCTGATTCAGGTGTGTTTGATTATAGGAAAAGTTGGAAAATGTGTAGTGTTGGTGTGTCTCCAGGAACCGGGTCGGAAAACGCTGGCCTAAGGAATAGTTCACCCATAAAGCTCAAAATGTACTTTCATCCTCAGGCCATCTAAGATGTAGATGAGGTTTTAGCATTGCAGTGAATGGGTGCCGTCAGAAAGAGTTCAAACCGCTAATAAAAATATCACAGAAATCACAGGACTCCATTGTGACCCGGGTTCAAATCCCAGAAGAGTCCCCACTTGTCACTTGAAACAAATCCATCGTTTAAACCGTTAATAATAACGCCTCCTCCAGTGAAAAAGTCCATCTACTGTTGTCCTCTGATATCAAAATACACTGACATATGTGACCTGGACTGGACCACAAAACCAGTCATAAGGGACATTTTTTTTCAGAATTGAGATTTATACATACAGCTTTCCATTGATATATGGTTTGTTATGATAGGACATTATTTGGCCGAGATGTAACTATTTAAAAATCTGGAATCTGAGAGAGCAAAAAAAATCATTAAATAATTTTTACCCATAGAGTGTATTTTTGGCTATTGTTATAAACATACCCCAGTGACTTAAGACTGTTTTGTGGTCCAGGGTCACATATTTGTTCAGAACTGTTTTGGGCTGTTTTCCCTTGCAAATAGTGCATGATCTGTGCATATTTCTATCCTGATTCAGACTAGAGTTTTTCCACTGGCAAAGCAATATAATTCTTGCTAGAGGTGTTTTGGCCAGAGGTTTTGCAAAAGCACGTAAGCCCAGATTTCTCCAGAGGAACCTACAAAATATGAAGAAGAATTCTCATGGAGAAGCTCATGCATAAATGATCTTCTATCATGTGGTTGGCCTAGATGAAGAACCTTGGTTTCTTGGTGCATTTTCAACATTTGTAGTTCCAGCTTTGTTATTTTAAAGCGTGGACAAACATTGAGCTGAATTATTTGTGTTGAGCATTCATTCCGCTGGTCTGTAACACATGCTCTTTAGGTTTACTGTAGCTGTAGTGTTGTAGTCAGACTCAAGGGGACAGTATTGGTCAGTTCACTCACAATAGTGATTATGTATTCAGCTGGTGCCGTATTAGAGATGAGTGTGGACCTCTGACATGCACTCTGAGCTCTAGATCTGTTCTTCAATGCAATGACACAAGCTCTCATCCCCCAAGGACGGGTTCAGCTATATCTCAATCAAATGACCAATCAAACAGCCACCATTCACACACTTAAAGCAGCATAATAAAGGCACATTGGTTTAGGTTCTGGTGTGCGGTAAATGTTGAGCTTTACTTCATGCAGCTGGGATCAATGAAGAGTATTCCGAGCCTAGTGTTTAAAGACAAGTGATTAACCTTAGAATTGTAATGTTGTGATTTAGTCCAATGTGGGCGATTAGTTACTGGATGGTTGACTTTTGCAAAATAAATAAAAACAGATTTGATCTCATCATCTTAGTGAGGAAACACCCTTCTTTTCTTCTTCTCTGTTTCTCCCTTTCGTTCTCTCTCCCCACACAGACACCCTTTCTGCACCCACGTCATGTTTCCTCCGCAGTCCACCCTCACAAACAAAACAGCTACAATTTCTGTGACCTTTCTCAACTGGGGAATAGGGCGAGGAGTTCCTACACACCCTTCTTTCATGTGCTTCACTTATGACAAGTAATAAATGTATTTTCTTTATTTAATGCTCCAGTCACGACCCTTTTACCTCTGAATTGAATATTGTAGATCTTTGTTCATCATGTGGTTATGAAATGTTTGTTCTCATTCAGCTTTTTTTCATCCACTAAATTGCTGCTGAATTGTTTGGGATTGGGTTATATTTTACACTGATTCTTTGGTTATGAAATGTCTCTCTTCATCAAGTTCTTTCCTGGTCTTCATATTTATTTTTCAATGCTCAAGGATACTGCCACAAAAACATAAGTGTCCTCCCTTACCCATAATGCAGTGGCTCAGGGCAGATTCCTGAACGGGGCTGTTAAGGCGGCACGTGTCAAGTTTCTGTGGTTGTGTAACGGTTTGTTGCATGAGAAGTGGAATCCCTGCAGTTATCGTTAGCAGATTCTGTCACAAGGAGAGGCAGTTCAGATCCCATCATGCTTGTTTGTGAAATGTAGAATATGGACCATTAATTGAAACAAAGCTGCAAAAACGACTCATTTGGAAAATGGCTATGGTTATCATGGCACAACTACCACTATATTTGCATATCAATGTCTGTTCAGCAATCTGGCTCGCCCTGATGAACGATGCGTAAACTATGCTATCATATGGAGGTTATTTGTGCATAACAGTTCATTTACATATAGTGGTACTGGTCTTAAAGGTACAGTAGCAAAAACTGTTAGTTCTATGGTTAGTAAGGGGGTGGAAATGGTTCTAAAAATAAAGTGTGGCTGTTTTTGGTGAAATAAGCTTAATTAAACTATGCAAGGACACTTCTGTATTTTAATGCGATTATGAAATTCTGATTGCCATTGTAGTTCAGTAATGTGACTAGGGCTGGGCGATATATCGAGTTTGTATGATATATCGATATATTTTTATAAGCGATACGGTATGAAGCAATACCGTTAATATCGAGTTTGATATGAGCGTGTCTGAAAAAAAACCCCGTCTTTAGGGAGGAGGACACAGACTGAACTGCTGCGGAGAAAGTGCATAATCCACTTTGTTCTAAACATGTGACAAGCTTTATATGAAGGGCTTTAAAAAACTCATAAAATATAGTAGCCTATCGTTTATAGTTTCAGTTTAAAGCGACTCGGCCCTGACAGAAAGGCTGCGTGTGCCCTGACAGAGACGCGCTGTTTTGAGCTATGTGCTCTTTTCCTAAACGAATAACTTACATTTCATAGTTATATTCTCCATATGTAAATGTTAGAAAGCCATGGAAAATGTCCATTTTGCTGTCAGACGTGCATGAGTTTTGCTTGGCGATATTCCGCTAAACTTCACAGACTTAGTTCAGAATGTGCGCCACCGCACACATGCGCGCCAAACAAACAGAGCGCAATGAAATAGGAGAGCAATCACTCTGACTAAAATTTTGCTGAAATATTTGTAGTTGGAAAATATAAATGTGACATGTAGAATTTTAAACCTGCTATTAAGTGTATTTGTATGATAGCACTAACTGTAAAGTGACTGTAATGGGGGAATCAAAACAGCCTCAATTAGTCTGTGCTTTTTTATTTTTAGTTTACTAAATGTAACTTCTGTTTTAAAAGCATTATTTTTGTTTTAAGATTGCAATGTGACAAGCTAGTTGAAAAGTTTGGGGTCAGTAAGTGTTTCAAATGTTTTTGAAAATGTTATTACGCTCTTCGTGTCTGCATTAGTTAGATTAAAAAAAACAGTAATATTGTAAAATATGATTGCAATTTAATATAGTGTTTTGAGAATGTAATTTATTCGTGTGATGCATAGCTGAATTTTCAGCATCATTACTCCAGGCTTTAGTGTCATATGATTCTTCAGAATTTATTCTAATACACTGATTTGGAGCTCAAGAATCATTTCTTGTTATTGTAATGTTGAAAACAGTTGTGTTGCTTAATATTTTTGTGGAAACAATCATGCATTATTTCCTGCAATCCATTTTACAGGATTCAACGATGAATATGAAGTTCAAAAGAAAAACATTTATTTGTAATGGAAAGCCTTTTTAACCGTATAAATGTGATAAACTAAAAAAATTGTATTAAAATATTACTGACCCCAATTTTTTGAACAGTAGTGTATTTTCAAGTCAAACAGGATATTTAATGTGAAAATGTTAAAGGGGTCATCGGATGCAAAATTCCCTTTACAAGTTGTTAGAACATAAATGTGTGTTGGAAGTGTGTGTACACATCCGTCCTATAATGATACAAATCCACCCAGTGTTTTTATTTTTATTTTAAAATCCTCTTTTTAAAATCTTCTTTCTCAAATCAGGGTGTTCTGAGATTCCTGTCAGAATTACGTGGTTCTGCACCATAGACTGTAAAAAAAAAAGATGGACGACGCGTCTCCACTTCCTTCCAATATATTAAAGTGAAGCCAAAGCATCTCATTATGGCCGCTGCCATTGTGAGTAAATGACGTAATTTGGAGCCAGAGTCTGCGCGGTAGAGATTCGTTTGGAGCCCGAGAGTCTGAGCGGTAGAGATTCGTTTGGAGGCCGAGACTGCGCAGTAGTGTCGTGAGGTGGAGCCGCGGAATCAAACTCCCGCAGACCCAATCAATCCATAATGAGATGCCCTATTTTTATAGAATCAAATTACTAGCTAAAATCAAACTTATGACAAAAACGAACAATTGAACATATATCAGCGTGATAACAACTACCTTAAATGACCAAAACCATATTTCTGAAAATTATATTGGAAGTGTAATTTATTTTTTTATTTTGACTCATTCGTTTACATGGAGAGGGCGGGGTTTATGACCTGTACTGCAGCCAACCACTAGGGGGCAATCAAAATGCCATGTTCTGCACAGACCACTTCCATGATAGTTGATTGACAGGACCGTCTTAACTTAGACCCGCCCTGAGAGCTGTCCGCCATTGTGTCGACTCCGGTGCAGGGGAAGACAAGATGTCTCCGATTAAGTGATTGGGGTGTTTTGTTGTTGTATGTAAAAATGAACATAGCAGTCCTCATTAACTCCCAACATCTAAGCCGCTGAAGACACAGAGGATTAACATTATTTTCACTTTGAAGTGAATGCGCTGATCCAGATCTGCCTTAATGCGTTTATGTTCGAGCGAATCATTCATGATCCAGCTTCATCTACAGTGTGTATAAAGTTTTTTTTATGAATCTTTGCAAATCGCCTTTCCTAATATATGCTAGTTTGCAAGTTTCGCGGCTAAAGTAAACAGTACTGCTCGTCACCCCTTGGAAGAGAGGGGCGGGGCGAGCAGAGCTCATTAGCATTTAAAGCAACATGGACTAGAATGGCTTGCTAAAAACAGCTGATTTTGACATGGTAGAAAGGGTGTTTTTTACTCTACCATTGAGAAATTTTAACCAAAGTATGTTATAGACTTTTCATGAAGACCCTGAAGAATCATATCAACTTGTGGAAAATGGGCATCCGATGACCCCTTTAAGGGCATATCAAATAATTGCTGTGAGAATTAGTGTTCACAGATAAAGTTTGCAAGACAAATTTACCATAGTTACCCAATAATATGACAGAAGATTCATTTTTGAATGAAATACCACTTCAAAGCTGTTAGGCCCCTGAAGTTGATGTCGATCTGTTTTTAGGAATGAGTCGAAACCATTTTCTGTGGAATTTGATAGTATGTTGTTGATCAACACAGAGCATTCCTTTAATGTTTTATTTCCATGTGTATAAGTGTCTGTATTTCTAGCATATCTTCTTAAGTGTTTTTTCCACTCAGTGGACAAACTCACATTCATTAGAGTCATTGCTGACAGAGTGGAAAGAGCAAAGAGAGGAGAGAGACAAGAGGGTGGTCAATAAAGTCATACTATCAACAGGGTCAACATACCATCAACATTCACACTCTCTCTCGGTTGCTAATGGCTTCACTGCAGTACCCCACTACAGTGAACAAGCTAACAAAGAAAGAGAGGAGCATTCAAGTGCTCTTGTTGTGCGTCAGAACAATCACATTTCATCTTCAGTGAAGTCTTGAAGAGTTTGAGGCAATTGAGTTTTGAATGAACCGTCTTGAATAGAGAACTCATGAGTCACTATCGGTCAGAATGAGATGTGAGTCAGCTCTCTTCACACGGCGAGCATCAGCTCTCTTTTTCTCTCACTCTCAGTATTCATTACCCCCCAGAGACATGTAACATGTTCTGAACCCGGACTGCGCTGTGATAAGAGCGAGCCCTGCGGTCCTGATCTTCTGCAGCTGTGTTAAAGTGAATGAATGAAACAGTGAAGGGATGAATGAAAGAATGGAGCAGATGAATGAACGGTGGGGGAAGGGAAGGCTGCGGTGTTATGCGGTATCTCCTTGGCACGCCCAGCCTGTTTTGTTCTTCCTTCCTCTCCCCCTGCCTTCTGATTGGCTGAGAGGAGTCAATGCTTCTGGAAGGTACTGCAGTCATGTGGGGCTTACTCCCCTCCCTATCACAACCTCTGCAGTTTATGAATGAAAGTTGGAAAAATTGAATGAAGAATTGGGTTGCATGCGAAAGAGTTGTGTGTGCTCTGCCAGTGTTGTGCTCTAGTGGGAAAATCTGTCTTGCTTTGGTTTTATGAATGCATTTCTTATGCATGCTATATACACATAATCATGGGCGACATTTGACTCTCAATCAGGGGGGGCAAGAAAAAAAAAAGCAATTTTTTTTTTTTACTTTATTTGGGATGTAGCCTATGCATCAAAACAATGCGCTACATTGCAACGTATTGTGTCAATACAGCGCAGTGAAGAATAACTTAAAGAGGTTGGCTGAGTTTACTAAACTGTGGAACTTTGACGCTTGCTGCTGATTTGAATGGCGAAGCTTCCTGTTTTATGTGTCAGTTGATGGCCTTTTATTTTTAACCAGAAATGTGCGTGCTGCTTTTCTGATGTTTATATAAGTTTTCCATGTCTTTTTCCCGTGTCACTTGAGGTGACACCTTATTGTGGTGAGACACGTGAGGAAAAAATAAACGATCAGTTGTGGGACTATTCTGTCATAAATCGCATGCCATTAATTTCTCAACTTTCTGGAAATGAAATTACTGGTTGATATGTCCCGATCTCAATAAAATGTACACACTCTTTTAGTCTCGCTCAGGACGTGCGCTGTCTGTGTGGAAGTTTGGCCAGGACCGCTTCCAGAATAAATCACAGACGTGAGTTTATCACAGGCCAGAGTTTTTTGTCCCGTCCATTGTTTATCATGATATTTTGAGAATGAATCCAGCATCATTCCCAAACTTTGCAGCATGTATGTGTATGTGTGTTCTATCTGAATGCCTAGAAAACACACAAAGCGAGCTCCCTTTATTATCACTAAAATAATCAGTCATCAAAGTTCATTGTGATCTCACAAAGTTCCGTTATGATCAAGCTCTCTAAACTACACAATAAATCTCTTATTTACATCACATCTGCACTTATTTAGTCATGAGATGATTCACGAGCGTGTAAAACCCGGCTCTTTCAGCGATGAGTGAATTCTGAAAACTCTTAACGTTTCTGATTGGCCATTGCGTTGAAGAAATCAACATATATCTTTGATTGGCTAAATTGCTCAACGCTGCAAAAACACTTTAGATAGTTTGCCAGATCTTTTAATTGCTTTTACTTTCGTTTGAGGGTATTTGGCGTGGTCTAGTACCCCCGCAGAACCGGGCCTGCGCTGACATCAGAGATTCCATGACTGCTGATATGGAGGGGGGTAACTAGAAGGCTTTTTTGTGTTGGACCTTGTTTTTTGGTTATATATTTAGCATTTGTACAGTTTATTAAGTACAAAGAATATTTTTGACTGTTAAATGAGTGTGCGTTAGTGTAGAAAGGTTTGTGTGTTTGCCCTTTGTTTTATTGTATGTACATTATAAACCAGAATATAGGTCTAGTGTGTTTTGTTTGTTTTCATGGTGACTTTAAAAAATGCTTTCTGTCATTCTGTGTAGTAAAATTGTTGTGTGCTATACTTTCCTACATATTTTGTGTGTTGGACCTTGTTTTATTTGGGTTATATTAGTATATTTTGTATGTTTATGAATTTAATGTCTTTTATGCAGTGTGTTTCACTGTTTTGTCATGTAAAAATGTGCATATGTGTTTTTATACACTACCGTTCAAAAGTTTGTGGTACATTTTAAAATGTAAATTGATTCCTGAAATGGCAATTTTTGCATTACTCCAGTCTTCAGTGTCACATGCTGATATGCTACTCAGAAAGAAACATATTTCTTATTATTATTAATTTTGAAAACAGCTGTTCTGCTTAATATTTTTGCATATTCAGTATATGCATACAAATTATAAATTTTATGAAGTCTTTGATTTGGTAAAATACGTATTTTGAATGCATAAATGTATTTGTGCTGTATGTTTTTGCGGATTGGATCCTGTGTGGTGTAGATTATATTCATGTATTTTGAATGTATACAGTAGCATGCATAACTGTAATCATGTAGAATTCACATATGCATTATATGACCTTGTAGAAAATCTGGCTTTGTGTGTTGGACCTCTAACTGCATTGCTTATTTGTTTGCAGATCAGGGAGAATTCCTCTTATTCTCTCTCTCTCTCACTCTCTTCTCTTTCTTTCTTTCTTACTCATGTCTGGAATATTAACTGGGTTACCCGGGCAACGGAGCTCGGATGATAGATGGGCTCGCCTCCGATAAATGGGGCAGTGGATGCACATGAAAGAAAACTGTTTGTGTATGTGTGATTTATGAAAGTTTTGAGTTAAAGGGGGTCATATAATGCCCATTTTCCACAAGTTGATAATATTCTTTAGGCCCTTAATGAAAAGTCTGTAACTTAGTTTGGTTAAAATGTTTCATTGGTGTAAAAAACCGTAATCCTCTTCAGCCGCTCTGATGACGAGAGTAAATGACTACTGCTATGTTCATTATTACATCCAACAACAAAACACCTGAATCGCTTAGGAGTCATTCTTGTCTACATCTGCTCCGGCGGTGAAACAACTGATGACAGCTCACTCAGGGCCGGTGTTGTGCCCATTTTCGACCCCCTGACAAATTATTACCCCTCTCGTTAAAATCGTTATATGATTGCCTAATCCTAATCCCCACCCCTAATCCTAACCCTAAACCTACCAATATCAAGGGGGTAACAGAATTGGGCACAACACCGGTCTGAGGTAAGACACCAGTGCAGTCTGTGCTGAAACGCTACTGTCAATCAACAATCGTGGGAGGAGCCTCCGTCCGTGTGACGTCACATGGACAGACAGCTCGATTTGAGAATGGGGTAAAGATTTTAGTAGATAAAAAAAACAACACTGGGTGGATTTTTATCATTATAGGGTGGTTGTGTACACACACTGCCAACACACATTTCAGTTCAAACAACATGTAAAAGTACATGTAGCATTATATGACCCCTTTAAACTCTGTACCTTATAACCACACACACATACGCACTCATGTTCAATTCCCACAAGGATCTGATCCGACTAAATGTATATTTTCTCTCTTAGGTTAATTTGTATTATCTTGCACATACAGAGTTTGTGCGTTGTTGGTCTGCTGAAACCTTTAATTTGCTCAGCACATAATCACACAGAATGAATTTACGGCTCCGTGTATTAAATACCGCTCCATTTGAAAACAGGTGATGGAGATTTAGCGCTAATCAAGGAACCGGCTTTACTGACGAGATGCGCATGCATATCGCATGAGATATATCGCCCATCCCTATATTGAGGATAACATTTCTTTGGATGTTAAAATTTGTTCTCAAAAAAGTCATTTATATCATTGTTCGTTAGACAGGAAGCATTACACAATGTTCATTTGCTTGTATGTATGTGTGTGTGTGTGTGAGGGACTGGAAGTTCTCTGGAGGTGTGTTTGAGGGCCAGATGGAGTTCGTCCACAGGAAGTAGGTTGTGTCTATCGACTCAGACGTCTTCTGTCCTCCTGACAGCTCTCGCCTCTGACTAACAGACAAGACAATCTCTCGACAGCAGCAGAACTGTGTGTGTGGGAATTAGTGTTATGCGTCCCATCTCACACTTCGCTGTGTGTTAATCTAGATGTGAAAGGGTGTGTGAAACCTCAAGTGTTTCGGTCACGACTGACTCTCGTGCCTGTTTAGCGTATTAGCAGTGTGTGATTTTGAGACAAATTCCTCCTGCACCTTTTTGCTAAGTAGGATCACTAGAATGTTTTATTCTAATTCTAATACAAAGGCTTTGTTTATGCTCATAAATGAATATTTCTCATTAAAACACTCTTTAATTGTTAACTCTTTAATAAGCATTACTGTCGCTGTTATATTAGCATTATTTTAGCAGCACTCAATGCCCCTGTCTTCCTCGT
Organism: Ptychobarbus kaznakovi; assembly: GCA_027422405.1. NCBI lineage: Eukaryota > Metazoa > Chordata > Actinopteri > Cypriniformes > Cyprinidae > Ptychobarbus > Ptychobarbus kaznakovi. Next base: position 4,337,854 of record CM049805.1, on the reverse strand, counting down.
AGGCTCTTCACCTTTGTGAGGGTGTCACATAAGCTGACATCAGCTTCTGTTTACTTGTGTCCGAACACACAGAAACAGTTTCTTTTCACCGTCTGTAACTGGAAAACCCTGAATGACGTGTTGAAGATGTGTACGTGAGTGTCCACATGCTCATTATGATGTGCTGGGTTAGAGCTAAAGAGAGCCTCTGTTCCATCTGGAGGATATCTATCTATCTGTCCGGTCGGTCTATGGCTCTATATGTCATTCATTTGATCTATTTGTTGTTCTATCTATCCGTATAAACCTTATTATCGGACAGAAAAGACCTTTATACTTTTTTAATGTCTACCTTTCTGATTCCCAATTTATTATCTGATTGTCATATCTGCATGTCTGTCTATTCAACTATTCATATCCATCTTTTCATCTTTCAGTCTATTTATCTGTATCTTTTTCCCTGTCTGTTTGTCTTACTGGTCTGTCTGTCTTCTCCTCGATCCGCTGCAGTGGTCTTAAAGCGTTTGTTCTCTGCACATGTAATCCGATTTTAATGACAATGAGAGAGAGGAGGAGGACCCCTGCTGCTGTTATGTAATCTTGTTCAGCATGCACCTCTGTCCGCCAGCAACTTTACTGTCACCTTCTAATGCATCCATAAGTCTTTCACTCTCGTGTTCTTTATTTCTCCCCTTTTTATTGTTTTCTTTTATAATGGCTGTATGTGATAGCCCTTCTATCCTTTAACAATAAAGTTAATTAGCAAAGCAGCAGCTGCCTTCCCTAATAAGACATACTTTACATACACACACACACACAAACGTGTGTGGGGCAATGTGTGGGCCTGGCATGCTTTCATCTGCATGTGACTGTGTCTGTGTGCTCATACGCAGAGCTTTGTCTGTCGTGAGCGGATCAGGCATGGAATGATCTGTTCCTAAGCAACAGTCGCATCTGTAGAGGTTTGGTTCCTCTGCCCCTCTTCGTTCCACTGCAACCTCTCCAGCAGATTCATACCGTTGCCAGATGGAGCTGTGCTAACACTTAAAAACTTTATTACATTTTAATGAAGTCTAAAACAGTGGTCGTTAGTTCATTAGCGGGGTTCAGAATCAAATGCTTTTCTTACTCGACAGATCGCTCATTTTACAGGTTTAACGGTAGATTTAAACTGAAGTTGCTTTAGTTTTAGCTCAAGTGACACATCACAGCTGCAGAAAGATTTAGGCTTCATGAAGCAGATGTCATGTAGGAATGCAGGGCTCACAACATTTCTAAATCCCTGGTAGCCCTTCGGGCAGGTACTCTTCAGATTTTGGTAGCCCGAAAATTAATTTAACTAGCTCAAATAAAAAGAAAATCAGATAAGTCTAAATGTCAATCAAAAATATTCTAAATGCACAAATATCAATGAAATATTTGTTTCTCTATTTAGGGTATCTGCTGAATTTATGAACCTTTTTAAGAGCTGCACAAGTAAAATGAACACTGTATGAGTGGGGTTGGACAATGTCTATGGTAACATTTTAAGCCAAAAATTTTGTAAAGATTATTTACAGTTTAGTTACAAGTTTTCACACACAAAAAAAATCTTATAAAATGGCATTTCAGCTTTTAAACCATTTTTATGAAAAGGGACAAGTCAAACATATTATATTAATTCAAAACATAAAAAATACTGTCTTAATTTGTTAGATTTTTTGAAGGCATATTCACTTCTTTCAACATTTTCAACTATGTTTGCTGCATAAAAACATGGGTCGATATTCACACTGATCTGAACATAAGATGCAAATTCACTCTCAGCCACGAGGTGGTGCTTTAAGAGCAAATAGCGGCTTCACAAAGCAGCACCGCGCTCATACGCCGCTTTAACAGGTATTATAGGCAAGATGACATGAAAATGCCAACGACACGTTTCTGAAGACAGACGGTTCCCTTCAGTCACATTCACATAAAAACATCTGCGCCGCGTTTTGACTTTGAAATGTGCAGCGCTCATATTTATTCAATCACATCATTGCCTTTTGAAGTTTAATCCAGCTGTATCACGATTATTTCTGTCACCAACTGCAAGACCTCTTGACATTGTAATTAAGACATTTCTTGTACCAATTAACGTATTTAAACCTTTTTATGGTCTTAAATTTTCTACAATTAAATTGAGAGTTTTAAGGACCTGCAGAAGCCCTGTATTTAAGGTAGCCCGTCGGGCAGTGGGGTAAAACATTTTGGTAGCCCAACTGGAAAAGCAATAGCCCTGGGACGTCGGCTAGCAATTTTGTGAGCTCTGAAATGTGTCAGTACAAATGGTACGTTCAAGTTGAAAAGATTCTATTTACGAATTTAATGCACATGAATGCTACCACAATGTCATAATTACAATAATTACAAATACGACATATATCTTCAGGACCTAAATATTAGGTGGTATTGATGGTCATCAAATGGCAATCCAAAATTACACAGAACAAAATTGTTTATCATGCAAAAAATGTATAACAGACTACTACTGAAATGTATTAATTACATTGTAAAAAACAATCCGTAAAATCTACAGTAAAAAAACGGCAGCTGTGTTGCCAGAATTTGTTCTGGCAGTTGCTGGAATTTTACTGTAAAAAAATACGGTAGCAAACTTTGAGGTTTTATGGATTTAATTAAAATGTACTGTTAAAAACTGTAATTTCATTAACTGATATAATGTTAATATACCAACCTAATGAAGTGCTGAAATCTGTTTGTACCTTTTGTAATACACTGATAACCACCAGAAGCAGGTTGTGACGAGAAAGTCATGCGATGAACCAAAAGCCCATCAGAAGCAGCTTTTAAATAGTAACATAATTCACACAAACACTAAACACCGTCCATCATGGTGACACACATGGAACAGAAATAGGGCTGAACGATTAATTGCATTCTCGATATGAAAAAACATGATTTTTCAACTGCAGAGGCTGCAATTATACTCTGTCACGTAACACGCAAGAGTAATGTATGACGACCACCACACACAGGCGTGTCAAGGAATTTGGCTACAGTTGTCGTCAGAGGCGTCTTACCTGGGCTAAGGAGAAGAAGAACTGTGTTGCCCAGTGGTCCAAAGTCCTCTTTTCAGATGAGAGCAAGTTTTGTATTTCATTTGGAAACCAAGGTCCTAGAGTCTGGAGGAAGGGTGGAGAAGCTCATAGCCCAAGTTGCTTGAAGTCCAGTGTTAAGTTTCCACAGTCTGTGATGATTTGGGGTGCAATGTCATCTGCTGGTGTTGGTCCATTGTGTTTTTTGAAAACCAACGTCACTGCACCCGTTTACCAAGAAATTTTGGAGCACTTCATGCTTCCTTCTGCTGACCAGCTTTTTAAAGATGCTGATTTCATTTTCCAGCAGGATTTGGCACCTGCCCACACTGCCAAAAGCACCAAAAGTTGGTTAAATGACCATGGTGTTGGTGTGCTTGACTGGCCAGCAAACTCACCAGACCTGAACCCCATAGAGAATCTATGGAGTATTGTCAAGAGGAAAATGAGAAACAAGAGACCAAAAAATGCAGATGAGCTGAAGGTCACTGTCAAAGAAACCTGGGCTTCCATACCACCTCAGCAGTGCCACAAACTGATCACCTCCATGCCACGCCGAATTGAGGCAGTAATTAAAGCAAAAGAAGCCCCTACCAAGTATTGAGTACATATACAGTAAATGAACATACTTTCCAGAAGGCCAACAATTCACTAAAAATGTTTTTTTATTGGCATAACACACACAGTTTCACCCAATCTCATGTTAATCTTAAGTACCTATAGAGTAGTACTGCATCCTTCATATCTCCAAAAACTCTTTAGTTTTATCATATTTATAAAAGCAAGATACAGCTTTACAATTCTTTCCGAAAAAAGCCGAGCTCCTGGAGGCGTGCCGTGGGCGGAGCTAAAGAGTGACGAGCACTTGAGCGCAATCACCAACAAAACACATAGATTTGATGCGTTTCACTTACATCTGCAGTTCTGAATCATGACCGGGATTTTATAGCTGGGACTGCTCCATCTTTCAGTATCAAACGATGTGCAAATACAGCGTCGACCTGGGCCTGGTTTATAAAACGTTCGTCAACAAACACATTTGTGAAACTCCATTGCTGACCTGGAAAAACAAACTGCATCCACTGTTCACGTAATGCTGTATACTTTTGGGAAGCTGAACAAGGTTATCTTTCCCTCACAACCAAAAACACACTTCTTTAGAGACATTCTTCCCGAACGAGTCCCGTGCAGCCGGATGAAGCGCGTTGATGGCCGCGCTCTCGTTCCGGGTCGATGTGTGCATGGGCGCGTTCTTCCGGGAGAAATGCCCATATAAGGAATTCCACCGTCGTTTACGTCAGCAAGAGCCACGTTTGAAAAAAAACTTCCGAAAACTTTTTGAACGTGGAAGTGAAATTTATACGTCCAAATTGTTTTTTGAAACTTTGTCCATGCTTAGCATGATAATCCAACTCTTTAACAATGTAAACAACTCTGAATGCATGAAACGGCATTGTACCTCCCCTTTAATGAAGATACTTCATTTTAGCACAAGATCCAACCAATTTTTAAATATAGTTTTTAACTGTAACTTTTTAAAACACTCTCTGCTTCACGGATGTCTCTTTGACCTCCCTCAGGTAATGGATCCTTCCTGCTGTGTGAAATGTGTTTACCGGTTAGTGCTTGAATTAAAATGCTGGATTTTCATGACAGTCAGCTCAAATTGATGCTGCTGACTCAGTAAGTCATTCTGCTGAGATATCAGAGGTCATTGACTTTGATCGTAGTCTAGTTTTCAGTCCTAAAAGAAAGAATTGGACTTGAATAGAAGCAGAGAGGAATCTTAAAAATGTCAAACAGCTGGATGAACTCCCAACCACTGCGTGACTCATACAGGCTGCTGGTGCCAAATTAAAAACTGAACCCCTTTGTACTCAAGAGAGATGGTGTTTTCTATTTGTTTTTTGATTAGAGGTCCTAAAATGGATTCTTCTTAACAATCAAAATGTCAATTCATATATAAACAGTGTATATATATATATATATTATATATATATTACACGCACAGTTCTGCTCATAAGTTTACATACCCTTGCAGAATATGCTTGATGTTAATAATTTTAACAAGTAAGAGAGATCTTAAAAATTGCCTGTTATGTTTTTTGTAAAGTTTTGAAAAGGATGATGATGTGTACATATTTAAAGATTATATTTTTTTAATGCAGTATGGCCTTCAGAAGCTACATACTTCAATTTAAGATTCAAGATTTTAATTTACATTTTTAATTATACCGAATATAACCAGCAGTGAAATGTAAGTCAGGCCCGCTCCATGGACAGTGCAATTATATGTAACACAAACACAAGAGAATATACATAAATATTGGTATGGGAAAAAAAATGAAGTAAAAAAGAATAAAATATAAGATAAAATGTGCAATAAAATAGAATGTGCAGGACAGTATACTGTAGACTTAATAAATAATAATATAAGCAAGGATGTGCAAGAAGAATGTGCAAACAGGAATTCTCTACAGTATTTCTATGTTTCCCAGTAGACAAAATAAGCACATTTTACCTTGATCATCCAATTCAAAAAGTTTCCACCCCCCTGAATACATGAGTTTTTGCAGCTTTTGTAATTGTTGTGTACGAGTCCCTCAGTTGTCCTCAGTGTAAAAAGCTGGATCTCAGAATGATATAGTCACTCACTCTTAAAAGGGTTCAAGGATGCTAGAAAACCAAAGAGTTTGAAGGACATGGAGGATTTTTCGGAAGGATAGTGGTAAGTTTAACTGCTCTGGACAAACAAGGAGCTTATGAACAACATGAAAACTGTCATTGATCATCCAGGTAACAACACAGTATTCAATTCAAGAGTGTGTACATTTAAAAAAACATAACAGGCTTATTTGTGTGAATGTAGCTATTATTTTGTCTTGTACTACATCTGTTATGTGAAACAGCTTATACGGGGCAGTGCTAAATGAAACATAACATGCAGTTTAAAAGATGAGCCTTATTTTGTTGTTATTAAACCCCTTGCATAATCTTCAAGGGTTATGAAACCGTATTATCTTCACATTTCTGTGTTATTATAACACATTGCAGTACTGTTTAATTTACGATATGTATATAATAAATCAGCTTTTTGACTCAGTGTTACACTCCTTTCCTTTGAGGTCCAGATGGGTTCTGCTAATATACAAAAGATCATCATGGGTCTGATTTTTCTGAAATATGTCTTTTGCTAATTCGGCAAGGCAGATTTTCACTGTCTTTGCAGAGGATTTGGGGTTTAGACCACAAACATATCTTCTAATAAAGTGCTGTAGTGAAACTTTATAGAGTTTGGGCTGTATCTCTTGTGGGTGCACAGTGTTGAAGTGTGTGTGTTCTTGTGCTGGATTTGATGTCTGTTGAGTTCAGAATAAAAACTTTCCTGTGGGAGTTCAGAGGCTGCCAGAGTCCTCTGCCCTTTTCAAAAAGACAAGCAGAGGCACAGAAAACACACACACCCTCCTTCCCCCTCTCACCCACATGCAGGTGTCTTGTCTTATACCCTGTCTCCCTTGACATTGCTTTGAAATCCAACAGATGGGCAGAGATGTGCTTTTCATTTCCAAATCCTCCGCAATTCTTCGGCATACATGCAACAGGATAATCAACTCTAGAAGCTTCTCTCGCTCTCAGTGCACGTCGGAGTAAGTTTGAGCCGTCTATTGCTCTATCACGTCGTCCTCTGCTCACCTTTAGCTCAGGTTTGTTTTGTTCTTTTGATATTTGTGGAGCAGGAAGGCGTTTGGCAGCTCTGACCCCACACTGGCTCTGTGTAGGGTACAAACACACCCACTAATTAGGGAATTCACTTTTTACTAATGAACACAAATGAAAAGCTATTGGTATTGTGGTAATGTATGTCCATCGACAGATCTCTCTCTCAATTTCAGTTTAGTGGGATTTATTTGCATAAAAACTGTACATGTGTGTTGCCAAAATTATGTAAAATGGAGCAAATAAAGTCTCTATCTCTCTCTCACAGATAACTTGGAGAAAGATTAAATCAAATCCTTTTGCATGGAAGTATGCCAGAGACTGACTTCAGTTCAAGATTAAAGATATCAAGGAAAATGTTGTCCTGTCCTTCCATCTGTAGACCCTCAGCTGAAATAATTGAGACTTAACTAAAACTGTACTTTGCAGTAAATTAGATTGAAAGAATGGATACAATTGAAAACTTTAAACCAGCAAATTGTTTATATTTGAACATTAATGTTTACATTTGACAATGGAAACATTACAAATTTTACAATAAACTACTGAAGGATCATAAGAGTTTTGTGCAATAAAATTGTGAAATTTATTGTAAACTATATACACTTCTTACAAATTTAAAACTGTACTGTAAATAAGCTTAAATTTTGCTTTAAAACTGAAAAATGAAATTTTACAGCAAAAATTGTTAATTCTCTTGAAAGCTTCGAATGTAATCTTGTACTGTAAACAAGCACAGATGTCTGTTTTAAATCTAAAATATGAAATTTTGCCATATGCATGTGACAAAGAGCACTAAAACTGTAAACAAGCCAGCGAAGTTAAATAGGCCAAAGGCTAAATGTTTTAACATTTTAAGCTGAACGTCTTATTTGACAGCAAGGTGAGACATTTAAGGCTTTAACATTTTGAATTGTAAACTTTAGTATGGAAAAAAATGATTGTGGAAGAATTCGAAGTTTAAACCTTAAAACAGTAAATATGTAGCTTCTCTTAAAAATGAATCTTTCCGTTTTGGCTCAATTTGGCACAACACTAATATAGGCTGATTACAACATTCTTAAGGTTACAAGGTCAAGGCAGAATCATGATCCCATGTGTAAAAGTCAAAGACTGGATGTTAGGCTCAGCGTTAGCACTCTGTGTGCACTACATTCATACTTCAATGGATTGATTCAAAACTCTCTTCAAGGTCAGCTGACATAGCCCTCGGTATCTCATTGTCTTTTCTCTTTCATATTGTCTCTTATTATTTGACTTATTATTATTATCTTCAACAGTCTTATTTGTGTTAGACACACTAAAAGAAAGAATGTGAAAAGGCTTTGTGTGTGTGTGGTTTATGATTCTGAGCCAGGCGAAAGCATTAAGGATAAGATTAAGTTGTTCGTTGGGGATCTCTGTGTGTGTGTGTGTGTGTGTGTGTGTGTGTGTGTGTGTGTGTGTGTGTGTGTGTGTGTGTGTGTGTGTGTGTGTGTGTGTGTGTGTGTGTGTGTGTGTGTGTGTGTGTGTGTGTGTGTGTGTGTGTGTGTGTGTGTGTGTGTGTGTGTGTGTGTGTGTGTGTGTGTGTGTGTGTGTGTGTGTGTGTAAAGCATTACATCATATCTGGTCAAGAGAGATGCTTTACTGAGAGACACACAGACCAGCTGTTCTCTCTCTCGCTCACTACAAGATAAATCAGTTATGTCCAAATATCAGTGCAAATCTTTCAGTATGTACTTGAAATAGTATTTGTCTGCATATGTTATAGCAAAAGCAAATGTCTCCTGTTATAGTTCTTGGTAGTTGACATGATGGGTCATTTTTTTTAAATAACCATAAGTATTATAATTGGTAACATATTATTTGTTGCAGATGTGAATGATATCTTGCAGCTTGAGGAAAAGGCGGTAAGGTGTAGCTTTTATAAACAATCAGACTTAAAATATTTGTGTAACTAAAAAAAAAAAAATGCTGCGGTTAGTTATCACAACATAAAATTCAACTTAAGTGTTTTTTGACAAAGTTTGACTGTTTAAGTTATTTCAACACATTTTTATTTGTTATAGTGTTGGTTTAATAATACACAGGTGAAAAATCCTATAGGTTTATATTGAAAGATTAACTTCAGCCATACAAGGACTTTTTTAAGCTCATTTTAATTGAGAAGCTAAATTAAATATTTATATTTTTAAAGATTATTTAACATCTTATTGCAATTTAAGTGAACTGCAAAAAAAAATTCTGAAATGTGTTTTTATGTAATTGATTTAAAGTAATTTTATATTTATATATATTATTTATGTATCGGTGTTAATTGTATAGATTAATTGTGCACATCTATACAAATAGTTTCATTTACAATGCTATTATTTAGATTTTAGGATGAACTAATAATGTGATTATAATGATAAACGTATGTGTTTTAATCGATGTATACTTGTATTATATTTGTATAATGTTATTTAGGTATATTTTTTAAGTTTATTTTATTGTTTATTTTTATGTATTATCTAAGTCGTAATTAAAAAAAAGTTATTTGTCATCTACCTGTGAACGCTTCAGGTAAAATAAGCCTCTCTTAGCTGCACAGGGACCAACCTGACTCAACCAATCAACTGGAATAGTAGTTTGGCCACCAAAGAGGGTCTATTCTGTTACATAAGCAGAGAGGATTCTGGGAGAGCCCGTCCGGCAGGACACAGTCTCTCACTAACAACAAAGCACTTAATGTGAGCAAGGGCCTGTGGGAAATACAGACATATTGACTTGAGTACACAAGTAGAGGGGAAATATGTAACTTTATCATCGCATATACATGAAATGACAAAGATGGCATAAATATTCATGCAAACTTCCACACAGTAAGGTCACAATGAAGTTAAAGAGGTCTGAAGTGTCCTCCACACCTCCTTTTCATCCTTCCATCCCTCTTTCTTTCTCTCTCTGTACAGATTGTGGTGAGTAAGCTCTTTAATCTCTCCGTCCTGCACTCATTCTCTCCTGCCGTGAGTCGACTGCTAACATCCCCTCCAGCTAAACCGTGTGTGTGTGTGTGTGTGTGTGTTCGGAAAAGCTCCTTGAGTCTCATCAGGAATTCACCTAGAGTTATCTCTGCACCAAACACACACACAAACACTTTCTCTCAGCACTCACAAAAATGATTCATATCACTTTACACAACAGGGGACATCCTCTCTCAAAACACACACACACACACATACTATGTGGCGATCCCCACTCAAGTGAAAGTGGTATTAACATGTACTTGAGAAAGCACGTAAAGGCTCCCTTGTGTTCTTGTGATAACTAGTATGTGAGAAGTTGTGATGAGTGTGTGTGTGTGTGTGTGAGCACAGACTGCAGCCTGGCAGGAGGGTGATTGGAAATGTCGCCTTGGCTGCAACACTTCTTTGTTCCCTTTTTCTTTGGGTGAGTTTGCGAATCGCTATGCTCTACTCACTTTATTTTGGGTAATTTTTGGGTTACCTTGATAACATGGCACTGAAATTCATGTGTATTAAAATGAGTGGTAAGCACTGCTGCTCCAGTACGTGCGATAGCGAATCTAGAAAGAGAAAGTGAAACTAAAAAGGATTGTGCATTCAAAAGCAGTTTCAATGCCAGGCATAATAGCGGCTCCCTGATGCCCGCAAAATACAGTATAATGTACATTTATATACGGGGGGATGGGGGATCACGATTTTGAAATCTCTGCATCCAAACCTACTTGCACAACCATGGCAAGGACAATCGCGGAAACAACCGAAGATGACAAGCATATTCAAGCCAAATCCGACATGAATAAGTTGTATGAATCAAAGCAAAATCAACACTACCCACCTATCAAGAAGAAATAACGTATTATTGCAACCTCGGCGTCCGATTGGAACCCTTCCCGCTCCTTGAGTTCTCTTCACTGCTGGAAAGTTGCTGATTGGCTACAACTTTAGTGTGTTTTGGGACTCTGCGGTCAAAAGCGTTTTTCAAAAATCAATTAGTGCACGGTTAAGGAGCGGTGGGCCGGGCCGCCACCAGGCCAAAGTATACTTCAGCCGTCCACATTACGTCATTTTTTGTCATAAAGAGGGCTCGTGAACAGCCGTGCACCCTACGAAGCAATTGGATAAAATGCTTATTGATTTTATCTGGAAAAATAAGCCTCATTACCAGAGAAAATAAATTTAATGCAACTCCAAAGATCATGGTGGTTTAGAGGTGTTATGATACTTTAAACAATGTATTTAAAATAAATGGGTAATTTTTTTACCAATACTTAAAAAATAAAGACAGTATTTGGAACTCCTTTCCCAAATATTTATTTGGGTGACCTCGAATTTTTGTGCAATTATTAAATTGAAAAAATACCGGATTAAACTTGCAACATTTCAGAAATAAGTTTTTATGGCATGGGCGCTGGAAAAAACAAAGCAATTTCACACTAATGAGGTACTATATTTGGAACAACCAAGACATCTTATACAGAAATAAATCTTTAAATTTTGATTACTGGTTTGAAAACAATATTATAGTAGTTAGCCAGCTCTTAAACAATGATGGAATTTTTGAATAAATTAACGATACTTTTACATTGTTTTTGGTTGTATTGACCTAAGGAATAAATTGCAGTTGTAATGGATGCAATCACCTAAACTAAAAGTTTTGACCCTAAATCTCAAAAGTGCATCGCAGGAGCATAGAATTAGGGCTGAATTAGCTTACATTTTATTTACTCATTACAATAGAGTTATGCTAAGAGTAAAATATTGACTCATTATTGCACTCCGTCTGTTTAAAGCACAAATACAGCAAAATAGATATATAAAATAGATGAAAAATATACTCGTGACATCAGTTATGCATAAAAACAAAACTATGTTAAGCGCACAGATATATTCGCTTAATAACATTGTTTATCCTGATCCAGCTCGCTTTTCCTGGTCTTCTGTGGTCATTTGGAGATGTCCTTCAAAAAAGAATTGGTGTAAAGCTTGGCGAAATTGCCCATGTAGACCAAATTATATATTTGGCTTCATAACTCTGTCTCCTCTCCAAGTAAAAGTGGTTGTTCTGGCGCAAAAGTGTGTGGTGGTGGATGAGGAGATCCCCCCTTACAATGTAAAGCCTTTTGAGTGCCTAGAAAAGCACTATATAAATGTAACAAATGATTATTATTAAACAATAAAAGTGTAGCGCGCCCACTAGTAATAAATATAAGTAAATAGTTTTTTACCGATGCAAGTATGTTAGAAACGATGCATCGCGATTCAAATGCAAACTTTTTTTGCCGATGCACCGAGCGAATCGGGGAATCTTCCCTTCCCTAATGTGTATAGTTAAGTTTGTTGTTGAACTGTTTCAAATAGCTTCTTTGTTTTTATAATTTGTTCTTTATATTATTTATTTTGCAATTTACATCTCGACACACATCTCGTTCAAAAGTCTGAGGTTGGTAAGATTTTATTATTTTTGAAAGTGTTCTCTTATATTCAACAAGGCTGCATTTCTTTTATCAAAACCAAAGTAAAATCTGTAATATTGTGGAATATTATTACAATTTAAATAAACTGCTTTCTATTTTAACATGTTTTAAAATGTAATTGTATTCCTTTGATGGAAAAGCTGTATTTTCAGCATCATTACTCTAGTCTTCAGTGTCACATGATCCTTCAGAAATTATTCTAATATGCTGATCTGATGCTCAAGAAACATGTATTATTATTTTCAATGTTGAAATGTTGCTTGCTGTATTTATTTATGAATGAATGATACATTTGTTTCCATGATTATTCAATTTGCTAAATTGATTTAGCACTTATTTAAAATATAAATCTTATTTTTTTTTTAGAAATGCTTTGACTGTAACTTTTGATAAATTGAATATATCTTTTCTGAATAAAATGATTAAAATGTCCTTTTAGTGACTTATACCATTTATTTATTTATTTTTGTGTATACCTTTTTTGTTATAACGGCCTTATACCTCACATAAATTGTATTTAGAACAGTGGAAGTGGAAGTGTTTTTATATGAACACAGAGAAAGTGAATTTGTACTTAGTCTGGGAACTTTGGCTTTGACCTCTGACCTCTGTCTCAATGATTTGAAACATTTCACACTGAGACTAATATCCTGACAGTCAATTTCACACACAGTTCCATCGATTATGTCTTGTTGTCGAAAAATAACAGTCATGCATTGATGTCCATGTAACAATAAAAGTTACATCTGAGTTCATTAGCGATGAGTTTAGTTTGGTTGAATGGTTCATTGGAGAATATTTCTGATAGTGTGTGACAGATGATGTCAGAGTCTTTGTATGTGTGACAGAGATAAACAGATGCATCACAGTGGAAAGAACATGTTTAGAGCCATACGCACATGTACTCGCCGCTTCTCTCATCCTATATGTTTGCACTCTCGTGACCTAATTACAGCACTGCTGATGATGGTTATTTTCTCTCTCTCTCTGTTCTTGTGTGTTGATGTGTTTTTGTGTATCTGCTATTCCCAGCATGCTTTGGGAGGCTGGTAAACAAAGCCCTGTGGGAGACTGTCTGCTGCGCTCTGTCTCGTATCACCAAGGCAACAGAGCCACTCCCTCCGTGAAGCTGACATTTCCGGGAACTATACGAGTGTGTGTGTGTGTGTGTGTGTCTTTATGGATTTAAGATCAAGGCGAATGTTAATACTACGGAGAGAAAAATGCATGGAGGTTTTCCAAGAAAACACATGCATGTTCAGAACACCAATGTCAGAAGCAGTTACAAATTCAGAGGAAAGTGTTTTTCCTATCGCTCGGATGCTGATCTATATCGCTTCTTGTGTTTCTGTCTTGTACTTTCATTACACACCTGCAGTGCAGTGAACTGCTTTGTGTCTGTTGTGAACAATCGCTAAAGGGTTTTCAGTGACCATTCATGGCACTTGTATTTATAGTTATCAGATGGTTTTGCCTCATGATCCGTATTTTACAAATCTTTTTCTTGTTTTTTTATAGCTAAGTATCAAATACTGTTATTTGCTTGTCTGCTTGTTGCCTGTATAAAAGACAACCTGTCCACAGAAGCAATCAATCAATCAATCAGATTCCAAACTCTCCACCATGGCCAAGACCAAAGAGCTGTCCTAGGATGTCAGGGACAAGATTGTAGACCTACACAACACTGTATATATATATATATATATATATATATATGTGTGTGTATGTATATAAGGGCCTTGATTATCCATTGATAAGGTTGCAAGTAGATTCCACTTTGATAATCAGCTAATCGGGCACTGCTATTGCTATAAGTAATTTCAAAACATTGACCAAAAAAAATTCTGACCAACATATCTCGTGACTAGTTTATTTTGAGTGGCTTGTAGTCATGTCTTAATTCTGCTGATGTTGCGTAATGCTTTGAAGTTTCATGCTCCACTTGGTATGACATCATTGTGCTAAATCATTTACACCATCTCTGCAGCACTGGGGCATTATGGGAAACATAGATGAGCCACTTTCAACTCCTCAAAGATTCAAAACTTCAACTGATCCTCACTCACAGTACGGGTTTTACATTACGTTCTGTTGTCTGCACTATGTTTTTACTTTCTATTACTGAAAGCTCCTAACACCAAGACAAATTCCTTGTGTGTGTGCAAACACACTTGGCAATAAAGCTCTTTCTGATTCTGAATCTGTTTAGTTGCCTGAGATGTGCAACATGTTCCATTTTTACCATTTACTTTCAGAAAAATTGAAAGAGAGATGCTTTTATTAAATTGAACCCTGACTGGTGAAAGAGTTCACAGTGAATCCTAGAGCTTGCTTTCTGTTCCGGAGACATCTGGGAATGGCACGTTCTGCTCGAGTCTCCTCACTCTCCTGGTCTTGTGATGTTTGTCCGACGTGTCTCGTGACTGTCTGAGACGCTGGAATCATATTTTCCATCTCCCTATGTGGAGAAGGAGAGAGTGAGAGAGCAGGGAATGAGGAATGCTATATGTGATATGCTAGACTAACTTTAGCATTCTGTCCTGTTAGTAAGTGTCTCCGCTCTGGAAATTCCCAGGTCCTCGTTGCCACAACGAAAGCTCTGAAGAGGGGGATCCAGGCTGAGGCAGCGGTAGTAAAGGTCAGAGGCCATGTGTAGCTGGAGATGTCAACAGGTTTCCTAAAACTCCAAAAACAGTCCAAAAGTTTATATTATTACGTCCAAACAAACACTGCAATTCCATTTGGATACTAGTACTGGTGCAGAAATTACAAATATATATTTTTTTTATTAATTTAATTATTTTAACTGTAGTTTTCAGCAAAAAACATAGTTGCCATAATTGTTTCTACTATAAATCCAAAATAAGTTAATAATTAGTATTTATCATTGTTATTGTTAACTAAAACTATTGAAAATCATTTGGATAAATATTATTGATAAAATATTAGATGAATTAAAATTAATTTGATGAATTAGAAATTCTGCTGTGGTTAATGAAATACGTTTAATTTGAAGAAACAAAAATGCTAAAACTGAAATAAAATTAAAGTAAAAAATATGATTTAAAAAAGAGAGACAAAATCAAATAACAAATTACTTTAATATGAACACTGATAATTAAAAAAAATAAAGCTAATTAAATTGAACCAGTAATATAAATAATACTGGATTGTCTTTTAGTATCCAAGTTGGATTGTGTCATTTCTTTTTGGATGGCATGTCACCACAGTTTTATTGTAGTGAAATAAACAAACTGGCACACTTGCACAGAATGGTTTTGTAATGAGATCTGGGAGAAGAGTGGCAGCATGAGCGAGATAAATGCTCTATAAAGAGCTATAAATAGAGTTTGAGACGCTCTGGTTTAAACGTACTGTTAGGTGCCTCTAGGGAAGTCCTGCTGAGACTATGGCATGCAAGCTTCCAGATAACACAGAGAGAGCAGCAACGTTCCTGTGAAAAATGACTTCATGACTTTATCTTTACATGCAGTGTTAAGTGAGAAGAGAGACGTGTTGACTACAGACTGAGGTGAAGAACTGTGTAAAAAAACAGAGAGAAAGAACTACTTTGATTAAACACCCTCTGTAAGATTGCCAATTAAGCACTCTTTAATTAGACTAACGAAGGAGGCGATAATTAAAGTTGCTCTCGCCTCAAGAGCTGAGATGCCCAACCCCTGTGCCACAACAGGAAGTCACAACATGTGACTTCCTGTCACTCACACCTCTGGCTAGATTGGTGATTTTAAATCATCTGACGACTTTTTATCCACAAAGTCAAACGGGTGGCACATTTTAATATTAGGACGTTTTGATTATGAGAAAGTTCAAGACTTTCATGCTTTTTGGCCTTGTGCTAAGCTAACTTAGCATCTTCATTCACATAGAGGATGTTTTCTTGCTTTCAGTCCTTTTTTTCCCTCTGTTTGTCGTTCTATGCTCTGTCATTTGCTGTTTTTCAGTGTCTCATTTTTAAATATTTCTTTCTGTTCTATTCTGTTGTGCTTGGCCTAACAGTTTTTGAATGCAGTAGGCTTAAGTTGAAAGTGACAACCACATTAATTTGCGAGAGTGACTCCTAAATTATCAGTAAAAGAACTCTCAAACTTTTTTCACTTACCAGACTCTGTTTCTCTCTCAGGTTGTGGTAACAGTGCTCTGAGCTATGATATGTACCGGGCCGGCTACACCTCCATCACTAATGTGGATTACTCCAGTGTTTGTGTGGAGAGCATGGCGGAGAGACACAAGGACTGCGCTCAGCTCAGCTGGCTGTGCATGGACGCCCGGCGACTGGCCTTCCCCGATGGTGTGTTTGATGTGGTTTTGGAGAAGGGAACTCTGGATGCCATGCTGGTGGAGGAGAGCGACCCGTGGAAGGTCTCAGAGAACGCGGCCCGACTGCTGCACCAGGTTCTCTCGGAGGTGAGGAACAACACAGAGTCTAATATGTTGACTTTGAATGGATAGTTCACCAAATAATGAAAATTCTGTCATTAATTACTCTCCCTCATGTTGTTAATTCGTTAGACCTTCGTTCAGTGGGAACATTTCAGTTACATTGCTGTCTTTGGAGGGTCAGAAAGCTCTCGGATTTCATCAAAAATAGCTTAATTTGTGTTCCGAAGATGAATGGAAAACTTATGGGTTTGGAACGACATGAGGGCGAGTAATTAATGACAGAATTTAATTTTTTGGTGAACTACTCCTTTAACTCCTGCCTGAATTCTGGAGGGTTCTAGAGAGATAAAGTTGAAGAGGTTAATTACTTCTCTGCTAGTTTCACTAAACCGAATTGTTCAGCCAAACTGGTTATCCTGCCCCAAACTTCTAACAAAAGTTGTCGAACAAAAAAAGAGCAAGCATAATTGTAGATAATTTTGAGTTATGTGCTTTACTTTTAACATATCAGACTTAAGTTTGCTTATGTTTAACATCCTCTTCACCCTTCTGAACCAATATTCCAGTAGTTCTCATGGACTATTTATCTGATATGGTATTAGACTGAACTATTTTCTTATTCTTGTCCATCAGAAATCTAAAAGAATGTTTTTGAATATCTTCAGTTTCTTTTTGAGAGTAATATATTTATAATTTGAGTTTCTTCTTACAACACTTTTAACCCTCAATTGTGATTACTTTTATAAAAGAAAACACCATATTTTAAGTTTAAAAAAGCATTTTTAGGTCTGCTACCTGATGAAACTATTTGCACTGAAAGGATTATATTTTTTTTTTTTTAAAAAAGGTTCTCATCCGGATCCGGTATAGCAGAACTTAATAAAAAATCAGTTCTAAAAACAGATGAAGTTCATAATATAAAGAATATCAAGTTTGATTAATATAAAGTTCAAAAGAAAAGCATTTAATTGCAAAATAATTGTATTTTAAGATGTCCTTGTTAGTGTAATTATACATTTAAGTACTGAGTAATATTAATTACTATATGGTTAGGGTTTGGTTTAGGGTTACATGCTTGTAATTATGCATCAATTTATTTATATTATAATAGTATGTATATGTAATGTGTAACAAAATAAAGTGTTACCAAATGTATTTTTAACATTATGAATGTCTTAACTGTTACTTTTGATCAGTTGAATATCTTGGGAAAAAATATGAATAATAATTAAAACAACTTTAAATCAGAGCCTGTGTATTTGTGGCAGTCTGTACTTTTTTAAAAGCCTAATTTAAGAAAAATATTTCATGTTTTGTGTGCTTTGGCGTTTTATAGAAACATAATCTTGCCAAACAGTTTAAGAGAGTTCTGTATTTTTAGTAGGTTTCTATATTTAAACAGAGTCTCATTTAAGTAGAACTTTGCAAATAGCCACCCGGGAATATTAACAAGATGGCCACAAAGTGGACCGACTTTGAGCGGGACGTTGATGATTATAAGCAGTATATGTTTGGCAGATCATCAGGAGAAGCTTGTCATGAATGCCGTATGAGTCAATTTTTACCTCTTGGGTGGAGATAAATTCTAAATTTGAAGAACTTCCACATCCGTCACATCTCTTAATGAAGATTGGAAGAAAATCACAGTACAGACGGCGTGCTAAGAGCATCTGACTCATGTTTAGTCACATAAGGGGCCACAGATGTAAAGTGTTTTTCCTTTTATCCTTAAATGAGCAATTCAAACCTTGTGTTTTTTAAAATCATAGAGGCTGAGCAGCTTTCACTCAATCCCACAATGCACTACTGCCAGAATGATTCATCAGATGTCACAGCGAGGGCCAAAAGCACAGAAATAACCGTGTGTTTTTTTGCATGTTAAAAGGCCTGCTAATAGATGTTTTGACTCTTAAAGCTCCTAGGAAATATTTCTGTACAATCTAACCTTTCATCACAGCAGAAATCACAGAGCCATTTATATTTAATCTCTTTCTCTCATGTTAATAGTGTAACAGTCAGTTCAGTTTCCTCCCTTCATAGTTTATTCATCAGTATGTCAGAGCAGCACATATTAGGTCTGCAGTGTGTGTGTGTGTGTGTGTGTGTGTGTGTGTGTGAGAGAGAGAGAGTGTGTGTTCTCAACATTTTCAGGATCACATTAATGTCATTCACCTTCCAGAGGCATGATTTACATGATGACCACAACATTTAAAAATACACACACATCTTGTGTTGTCTTAGCCTCAAGAAGGAAAGATGCAGGTTATGAGCTAGAGAAGACAATCATACTGAGCACCAGTTTCTCCTTAGCAAAGCCTGTTAAGCTGTTTTATGCTTTCGGTTATGGAGAAAAAGTCATCTCTCCCTCTGTTCTGGTGTTTGTGGTAATTTGCAGCTTTAGGTATTAACTCAATGCTGAGAGGATAGAGGAGTCCAGATGTTGGAAGGTGAATAAGTTACAGATTCTGTCCTGTTTTCAAACATCTTGTTAATCTGTTTTTTCAAACACTCTCCGACCATTGTGTTGGTGTGTGTGTGTGTGTGTGTAGGTATGGTTAAGCGTTATCTTAAATGTCGTTATTAAAGGGAAACTTAACTAATAAATGAAAATGGTCATAATTTACTCAAAAGAAGATATTTTGAAGAATATTGGTAACCCAACAGTTAATGGTAGCCATTGACCTCCGTTGTAATTTTTTCCATACTATGGAAGTCAATGGCTACCATCAATTGTTTGGTTACCAACATTCGCCAGAATCATCTTTTGTTTTCCACAGAAGAAGGAAACTCATGAAGGTTTGGAGGAATTTAAGGGTTAGTATAAAATAACACATTTTATTTTGGGGTGAATCATCACTGCAACAATATATAAATATATATATATATGGACTTAGGATTTTTTTCAAACATTTTTGCTTTTTCATGTGTATGTTTTTAAACTCAATGACATGTATTTTCTTTAGAATTAGCACCAATAATAAATTAATTTGATATATATCAGAGTTTCTAAATATTCATAAAGATACATTTACTTGAGATGCACATTTTAAATTAAGTCTTGGAAAACTGAACAAAATTCAGTGAGCTTATGCTGATGATAAAAATAAATATCTGTATATTTCTGGGAATGAAAGCTAGTTTGCCCTTCGAGTTAATTTCATTTTTTAGAGCCCATTGGCAGATATTTGTTCTTGTTTTAATCATAAGCTCACTTAATTTCTGATCAGTTTCACAGAAAACGACCTCTTTACTTATATACAATAGCAATTTGCAGTATCGCAGTGTTGCGGTTATGTGTATAGACACAATCATTTAAAGATGATATATTTGAAGAGCATTTAATGAATATTTGGTACAATGTCAGTACTGCTCTCGTGACATACAAACACTCACACATTCATAACACTCTGGCATAATAAAACACTCTTAAACACTCAAAAACATTAAAGCATCACCATGCCCAGTCTCTCTCTCTCTCTCTCTCTCACACATGTAGGTGTGAAATATATTTTTCAGCCTGACACGCTCCGTGAATCACCCACATCCGTTTCCATAGAAACGCCGTCCGCACACACAGGGCTCCCTCCTCAAACACTCAGATTGCTTCAGTGAGTGTCACACTTGTCTGTGGTGAAGAAGAGAGAGCTGCTGACCCTACAGAGTACAAACACGTCTTCAGTCTGTCCTTCTAATGCGTCTGAATAAGGATTTACAATAATACTAATTATATTTTCTACAGACTAACCCGTATTATAATATTCTGCAATTTTACTAACTACCAGAACTTTCAGGCTTTTTACCAAAAGCCTCTCCAGTACACAGAACGTTTTTTGTGTTTTTATGTTTGAAATAAAATATTGAATCTCGCACTGCATTAATTTTGAAATATAATATATAAAATATTTGAATTTACATTTTCCCATCATAAGTACAACATTGGGCACCAAGCAGTGTTGCCCACTGCTTTCAATTGAAAGTAGCTAAATGTCACTAGATGACATCATAATGGCAAATTCACTGATCTATATAAAGATGAATATAGATTAGTGGGCAAGATGAAAACTTAGATACGGTTTGTCCAAGAGGTTGCTATATCTGTTCCTAAACTTCTGAAAAAAGTCTCAAAAGGGGCGGGAAGTCGCTAAATCTAGCTACAAAATTGCTAAATTGGCAACACTGGTACCAATTGAAAACTCAAATTTAATATTATAATTAGTGTTTGCCATTTTTATATTAGCACTTAATTAAACAATAACTGGTAGTACTTTATTTTACAGTGTCCTTTACATGTACTTACTATAATAACAATTAATTATGCACAATTACATGCAAGTAACCCTAAGCCAAACCCTTATCCCAACCCTAACCATATAGCAAGTACATGTAGTTAATTAATATTACTCATTTAAATGTATAATTACACTGTAACAAGGACACCTTAAAATAAAGTGTAACCCAATAATTTGATAATTATCAACACTAAATGTTATTGACTAATTTCTGTATTGGTACCATTTTTTCAAACAGAAATTGTTGCCCTTTTTCTGGTGGGTACAGAAATATTTGCTTTACCCCGATGAGAAGAATAGATGTGTAAATACATTATACATCAAATTTAACTTTTGAAAATTATTTATATTAATTAAAGTACTATTTTATTTTATTTAAATATTTTTATTTTGACTTTACAGGGTGTCAACGGTCGTTGGTCACAAGTCTTTATGTATTTGTAAATTTGTAAATTTTTATATTATTATTTTATTGTCCAATTGTGTTCCCAAGGTATGGCTAAGTGTCAGTGTCCACACACACAGTCCTCAGGATATTCTCTATTAATCACTTTAGAAATTGAATCTGAGCTCTGCACTATAGAATAGAATACATCAACAATTAACTAAAGATATCTCAAAATTTTTTTTTAATTATACACACAGAGTCTAATTTAATGGATCAGAGAAACACTATTATTTTTACCTGTAATTTGCATACACACACTCACAGGTCAGGAGTAATATTGAAGGTTCAGTGCTATCTTATAGAACGTCTAAGAGACATCCGACTGATCAAAAAAACTCCTCACTAATGGCTCAACCGTTATATATGAAAGTGAAGAAGGATGCCCACACACACTCCGTCTCTTACCGTCCCTTTGTTCTTGTCTTTGGTCTTCGCTAATACCTAAAGCTTCCTAATTACCATGCCTAGGGCCCGGTTACATAATACTTCAACAGAGCAGCCGAGGAGGTGGCTGCGGATTGGATGGTGAAATTGCACATCAACTCTCATTTTCTGTCTGCTCATTTTCATCATTTTCCCTCTCCTTTCTTTGCCCTCTGGCTCTTACACTCGCTCGGAAAAGCAAACAAGAGAAAGAGTAGAGAGTAAGGATCAAGACAATGGCCATCTTATCAAATTTATTCGCTTTTTACTAAGGATGAAAAAACAGTCAATCATTTATAAATGTTAATTATATAAATTACACGATATGCCGATTAATTGCATATGTCAATATTTGCAGAATAAAATCCCAAAATAGATTAAAAGAACAGATTTGAATTGACAAAGACACTTCAAATACAGACAAAACATGGCTTTAAAGTAAAAATATGATTTCTTTCTCTTCTCTTTCCTGATCATTTAAGTCAATGCAATCAAGTTTGAGATTTATGCATGTGGGTGAGCTTGTTTAACTGTCAGTTCATCAAAGTGTTGATAGCTTCCTTGTTAGTTTCAAACATACACAGCAGTGTTAACCAGAGCCGGAGTTATGTAATACTGCAGTCTCAGACAGTCTCTGCTCATATCAATCAGACATTGCGAAATGAAATTTGGGATGTGATGGTCTCAGTGTGTGGGATGAAGTCTGAAGTACGAGACACGTGGAGTGTAAGGTGAAGTTTGAGAGTGCGGTAAACAGTGCATGTCATTTTCACTGTTGTCTTCTAAGCATCTGCGTGTTTTGTAACAGAGTTGTGCATCATGCAGAATTGAATTGAGAATTCAGATTCAATTCTGGAATTTTACATTGAATTTCACTGGAGGTAGTAAATAGAATGCAGATTTATTAAAATTAATTAAATTCAGAGTCACATAACATTGTTTGCAATAACACATTTTGAATGATGACTTGGAGCACTGTTTGAAAATGTTGAAAGTATTAAAAGACTTGAAGTTTGCTGGTTCATTACAGATTACGGATTGACTGGATGGATGGATGAATGGATATGTAGATGTATGAATAGGTAAATGGGTGAATGAATATGTAAATGAGTGGATGATTAGATATGCAGATGTATGATGGATGGATCAATAGCTGTATAATTAAATGGATGGATACATTGATATATAGATGAATGAATTAATGGATGGATTGATTTATTGATTTCTGTGGAAAATTCTAATCAAATTCACATGCATGATTTAAGTGATCCAGTTTACTGATTCTAAATTTTGACCAATATTATCCAGAAATTAAATCTGTGTGGTGGCACACCACCATATTAGTGTTCTTATTATAACTTATAACTTTATCCTCATTTGCCAAATGGCAACTAATGTTGTTGATTATAGAATGAGATCAAGTTATACACTATTTTATTAAAAAAATAAAATAATTAGTGAATTTTCAATGTATTTCCTGCACTTTTTCTAGTTAATTCTGTTATGTATATAAAGAAATAGTTCAGGGGCCGAGCAATTATGTTACTGTGTCCCAGGCCGCACTTGTTTGTGGTTTGTTCTGTGTGTTTTCATGTGTGAATGCATACGAGTGCCTGTGTGTCTGTGAGAGAGAGTTGCAGCTGGGGATTTGGAGAGATGATTTTGGGACCTGTGTATTTTGTCTTATCAAAGATTTAGGTTTTCTGCTGACTGCCTGCAGGCTTTACATAAACACTGTTCTGACTAGCAGAGAACTGCTGTCACGTACAGATTAAAATGACATCATCTGACACCAACACCCTGGCTACATATTGCTGGAAATGAATTTGTTCATCTGAAAGCATCTGTTCCTGTCACCCAGCAAGCCTTGTGAAAAATCCAGAAACTTTCCCACAGCAATCCCACATCAAACTCTTCCTGCCCCTGCAGTTAGCACAGGGAAACCTTCATGTATAGTAATGTTAAAAGAGGCATATTTTACAATTTTGTTGCACTTCAATTTGAACTTCCATTTTCTGTTTTTAAAACTGTGCCTTTAAGATAAATAGATAGAACAATAAACAAACAATAGATGGACAGACAGACAGATAGATGGAAGAATCAATGGATGGATGATGGATAGACAGCCAGAAAGAACAATAAAATGTCAATGTCAATTTTATTTATATAGCACTATTAAACACAAGCATGGGTTGACCAATGTGCTGCACAATAAAAACAATTCAATAAGACAATACAAAATAAAATAAAAAACTAATAGAAACAGTACAATAGAAAGTTCTCATTGAAAAAACGCCAAATCAAAAAGGTCAGTTTTCAACATGGATTTAACAACAGATACTGAAGGTGCAGATCTAATACAGAGGGGCAGAGCATTCCACAAACTAGGGGCAGTAACTGAGAAAGCACGGTCACCCCCGCATTTCAGCCTCGACTTTGGGATGCTTAATAATCTCTGGCTTGATGACCGGAGAGACAAACGGGGCTGATGTTCAGTCAATAAATCTGATAGATAAGCAGGGGCCAAACCATGGAATGATTTAAACACTAAGAAGAATTTTAATATTAACTCGATAGCGCACTGACTATCAGTGCAGAGAACGTAAAACTGGAGTAATATGATCCCGTTTTTTGGTTCTCGTTACTCGTGTCTATGAGGCTCTGAATGGCAGAAGGATGAATAGATAGACAGACAGAATGATAGAATGGCAGATAGATGGATGGATAGACAGAGGGAATGATGGCTGGATGGATAGACCGACAAGAACGATTGAACAACGGATGGATTGAAGGAGAGTCTGAACGACGGATGGATGGATGGATGGACAGACAGACAGGGAATGATGGATAGATGGATGAATGCATAGATGGATGGACAGACAGAGAGAACTATAGAATGATGGATAAACGTATGGATGGATAGACAGAATGATAGAACGATGGATGGATGGATGGATGGATGATGATGGATGGATGACAGAGATGATGGATGGACAGAATGATAGACTAATTACACTGCTGATTTACTGATTAAAAACATGTTGTGCTCAACACAAACTTATTTTCATTGTTAATAACTCTCTTAAAACAATTCCCCAATTTTGCACAATTATATGGTTAGTTGCGCTGTATTTTCTGCCTTCAGCACTTTTCTTGGCTTCTGACCCTCCAGTTGAAAGCCAAACCATTGTGTTAGATTTCATCTACATATTACATTGAACTTAAAAGAATGAAATGGCTCCTTTGAGTGCTGTCCTACTAATGCATTTCAGTGTAGAGATAGAAATTAAGAAGGATATTTTACACACAGAAATGAAGAGAGAAAATTTAGAAAATGGAGGCATTATTAGAGGCTGAGTAAAGATAATGAAAGCTATTTAGTCCAGTGGAAAAGAGAGACATATGGACAGTAGGACAGAGAAACACTATTTCTGTGTGTGTGTGTGTGTGTGTGTGTGTGTGTGTGTGTGTGTGTGTGTGTGTGTGTGTGTGTGTGTGTGTGTGTGTGTGTGTGTGTGTGTGTGTGTGTGTGTGTGTGTGTGTGTGTGTGTGTGTGTGTGTGTGTGTGTGTGTGTGTGTGTGTGTGTGTGTGTGTGTGTGTGTGTGTGTGTGTGTGTGTGTGTGTGTGTGTGTGTGTGTGTGTGTGTGTGTGTGTGTGTGTGTGTGTGTGTGTGTGTGTGTGTTTGTGCCTGAGGCAGATTAGACAAGCTGTGTTTCTCTCCTCATACGTTCACCTCTCATCCCAAACGCAGATGGCTGACAGTATGTCCACTCGGTCCCTCACACACGCACACATATATACCACGTAAACACGCATTTGCATCTGAAGTGTGATATTAATGCTTCCAGTGGTTGATCAGAGATGTGAGATGGTGTATGTGTGTCCAGATCTTCAGACCTACTCCCAGAGGAAAATATTTAGAGATTGCTCTTTCATAGCTAATAGTTCAGGAATGTTTTTAGTTGTTACTTTAAATATAACCTCACATAATTCTCAAATAAAATAAAGTGTCTGTTGACAGAATGAATGAATTAATGAATGCAGTTTTTTTTCCTCCTTTAGAAAAATCGTTGTGTATATACTCATTTATTTTGATATTTTTTCTGTCCTAACTTTACATAACTAGATCAGGCCTACAATCTCAACAATGGGGTTCATCTGCCGAGGAGACCAATGGGACGTTACCAATACCTATTTTACCAGGAGAAAATAAAAAAACAGGATTCTCCATTAGTTCTGCTTTTGATGTCATTGCTTTCTAGGAGAAAAAGAGATATTAAAAATATTTGATTTGCCATTGTACATGTAATTAAAAACACACTCTGTTGTTGATATGGAAAGGAAGTTGAGTGTGGCTATATTTCAAAGTCAGCTGATCACTGTATCAGCACCAAGAGCTAAAATCCTCTCCTCTTCATGAATAACAACTCGCCATGTGTTAAGAGATGTAGCTGGCAAGATCACAGGCATTATTCAGTCCCGAGGACAAATTTAACAGCATGAGTGTACGCTTTTAAAGAAGAATCCAGGCCTGAGAACAAAGTCCGCTTTGAGTTCTGAGTTTGACCATGTCATCTTACCTTCAGCAGTTCAATAACATTTCACTTCAGTCCTAGAATGAGTGTGAGACTAATTTTAGATGGTGCGTTCGGTTGAGGACTTCAAGGTCAAACACAACCAGGCAAAGTGAAATGCAGAAATTTGCTAATGTGTTTGTCTCATAAATCTACCAAAATTTCAGCAACTGAATTTTTTTAGCACGTCTTCTCTGTACAAACACTTCACCTTCCTAAAAGTCAAGTATGTGCAAATCATCATGTGCATTAACAACAGTTTTACACACACATACACACTCATCCGCACACACATTTTCTCTATTTCCGGGCTAGTTTGATGGCCATTGCCAGGTCCTTGTGTTTTGATCTGTGATTAGCCAGTAAGATGCCTCAAGTGCTCATTATATTTCTAGATAACACACACACATTCTCATTTATCTCATCGCTCTGATTTCCTCGCTTGTCCTCTCCCTGCCTCTCTCCATCTTCTCTGTCTCTCCTTTTTCTTTTCCTACTTAGCTTTTCTTTTTTTCAGGGCATTACTCCTTTAATCCTTCATTCAGGCTTTATCTCCACTCACGAAAGGACAAAATCCCTCGTTTCTTTTCTCTTATTTTTCCTCCTGTCATCCCTTCAGCACCTGGTTAAGAAGAATTACTCGGTGTGCCAGCTAATTTTTTTCTGCTCATTGTTACTTTTCCTTTTTGTGTGAAAATAAATAACTAGACTGCATTTGTGTTCCAATAAGCAAATGTTTCCTATAATTGAATGAGTATATAATAGCAAGAATTCTCTTTTATAATGCTCATTATGATTTAATATTTTCTGAGTTTGTGTAAGATTGAGCATTTTTTTTTATTTCCACATTTTATTGACAATATGAACTGAATAAATACTGTATGAATATCGTATTCATACACCATCATATTTAAATGGTATAAAATGATGATTTGAAGAATATAATGGCATTACGACTATTTTACGTGTTATATTTTTATGGCACTGAGAACTGGTGTAGAAGCAAATTTCACTTAGAGTTGCTAGTAAATTTCACAAATAACTGCAAAGAAACAGCAAGTAACAAATTTAATAAATTTGACATTTTAAGTTGAAAAGCTGAAACGGTATTTTCTTGTAAAACATACACCAAGTAATCTTTGTATTATTTACAAATATGAAAATTCTGGTCACACTTTATTTTAAGGTCCATTTCTCGCTATTAACAACCATTAAGTATGACTTTTGCCTCAATAAACTTCTAATTTGCTGCTTCGTTAGTTAGTAAGGTAGATGTTAAAGGTGGGGTAAGTGATTTCTGGAAGCCAATGGTGATATTTGATATTGTATGTTTATATCTGCTAAATGACTAAATAAATACCCCAAAAGGGTCTCGCCCCTATTTTGATAGCTCCACCCCACACATACGTAGTCTACGCAACCCAGGCAATGATTAGTTCTCTGAAACAAAGCACAACCAATGTTACACCGTGTCTACACCGGACGCGAGCGGCGCAACAAAATACTCTAGAAGTCATTATAATCAGGGATGCTGTCTACAATGCATGCTGCGCGGCTTAACGTTCCGCAGGACGTTTTCCTCTTTTGTTTTTTATCCGGCATCTCTATCTTTCTGTTGCTCGCTCAGCTGTTCACTGAACGCTCTCTCTGCCATATAATGAGTAGACACGCCCCTTACTTCTGATTGGCTACAAGTTTGTTTTGGTACTCGGCCCCAACTCCGTTTTCTAAAGCGTTTTTGAAAAATGACATACCCCACCTTTAATAATGTATGGATTTTGTGTCAATTGGAAAAAGTTTTAATAAATTAAAAGTCTATTAGCATCTCTAAATATCTCCGCATGTGAGATTTTTGGTTTTGTGTCTGTGGCTGTTTATCTTGTCTAATTTGTCAGTATATGTCGTGTGGAGTGTTTTAGCTGGTATAGAGTGCATGTGTGTGTGTGTGTGTGTGTGTGTGTGCAACTCTTTCCCACACACTGCAGCCCAAATCACAGAGACAGAACCTCTCGCATCCCGACTCTGTTACCACGGAGACGAGCGGCTAGTATCGACTGCAGAGCAGCGTTTCTATGGAAACACTGGATGCCTACTGGGAGGGGGCCACCATTAATTAGAGCCAATGAGAGACAGATAGACAGGACGAGAGACAGAGAGAAGATGACAGTTTCTCTGGGCACAGTGTGTACAGTCAGAGCAGGTTCTGTACAGTTTTCAGGGAGGCGCTGCCTCAATTTCTGCACGGATGGACTTTAGCAGCATCTCTCTTGCTCTCTTACGGCTATTTCAGTCCAACTTTAGAGCTGTTATTTTTTTTGTTATATATATATATATATATATATTTATTAAAGGGATACTTCACCCAAAAATGAAAATGCTGTCATTAATTACTCACCCTGATATTGTTCCAAACCCGTAAGACCTCGCTCATCTTCGGAACACAAATTAAGATATTTTTGATGGATTCTGAGAGCTCTCAGACCCTCCATAGACAGCAAGGGTCCTTACACGATCAAGGCTCAGAAACGTAGCAAGGAGATCGGTAAAATAATCCATGTGACCCCCTGATGCCAGAAGATGAACGGAGGTGTCACGGGTTTGAAACGACATGAGGGTGAGGAATTAATGACAGGATTTTCATTTTTGGGTGAACTACCCCTTTAATTTGGAACCTGTGATACTTTTTTCAGGATTCTTTGATGAATAACATGGTACCAAACCACAGTACTTTTTTGTATTTCACTTACAAGGTCAAAAAAGACCATGATATTTAATCAGTTGTATTTTTGAAGTCTAACATGGTATCGCTATGGTAGTCTAGGAAGTAAAAACCATGGTACATTAAATTATGTACTATAGTGTGTTTTAAAGTACCTTAGTATATGTACCATGGTACTGCCACAGTACGTTTTTGGTTGAGTTTTTGTTGATGTAAATACCATGGTACTAGAATTTCAGTTTGATGAGATGTATTGAAATACCATGGTACCATGTCCAGAAAAAAATCATAATAATACAGTAGCTCATGTTCGTGTCTGTGTCATCAGTAATCTTGCTGGGCAATATCAGGTCTGCATGTGTAATCGGCCAAATGGAATTAGTTTTAAGTCTGATGTCATTGTTGTTGTGATTACAGTTGTCCCTTTGGTGATGTCAAGCCTCTCTAGCCAATCAGAACATACCAGCTTAAGTCCATATGAAGAAAACAAAGCAGGTTTGCGTCAAAATATTAGACAAATACTCATTTATGACAGCGGTTAGGTTTACAGTGAGGGTCAGAGACGTGAGTGTGTGTGTTTAGTGCAGTCATTTGGTAGTTCATTGAGGTTTTCTGATGCGGTCATTAGTTTTTATGGGCTGTTTATGTAAACATTGTGAGTCAAAGACGAATATTAGCGCACAGATGAACTTTCCTGATATTGCGTCAGCAGCAGCACTGCAGTAGAGCTTGGCGGTGATTTTCATAAAGCCAAAGAAACACAAAGTCTCTCCCTCTATCACAGTTGAAATGCTTTACTTGAACAGAGTTCAAGTCTGTTCAGTCATGATGTCTAAAGGGTTTTAGGAATATAAACTCTGCCCACTGAAGCTGAGAATGAAGGCATCGGCAGTAAACTTAGTCATCAAGGTTGAGTGTGTGTTTTTCCAAGTGCTCATCAAATTTTGTAGATACTTGTCATCAAAATAATCGCATGGTCTCTCTTTTCTCTCTGCATAGAGAGTTGCTGAGTATGCAGAGCATATTAGATTTGAATGCTAAACAGAAAAGTATGATGATGAAAGACTGAGGGTGTTGAAAAGAGGAAGATGTTTATTATCTCATCATATTGCTTCATCTTATATAGATAGAGTTGTCTATTAAGTGTCATCTTCGTCCTTTAGACTCTAGGGGCTCCATCTGGAGAAAGTCTATTAGCATTCCTGTTAATTTCAATGGAAGTTACTTGACACAGTTGTTTTTGAGCCAATCAGCTGAGCCATAAATGTCATGTGACTACTTACTCTGGGAAATATCGTCATCACTACAATTGGCACCACAAGATTGTACACAGTCCCAAAACCTTCATTAGCAACAAGAGCTGTGACGTTAATGGCAGCAGACAGGGAATGTATGTTTGGTTCACATCTGCTTTACTATTAAATATAAAAAATATTATTTTATTATTGGCTCATGCACACTTCTTTTCAGTGTTATTTTAGTATTATCTGTATACTATTATAGTGTTTATTAATATTTTGTTCAATTATTTCGTTTTAGTATTTATTTCTGTTTTGTCATTTTTATTAATTTTAATTTCGTTTAAAAAATGTTTTCCCATATTTAACTAATTTTGCTTGGGCTTAAACTTATTTTATTAATTTTATTTTTATATTTTATATTATGTGTTTTATATATTATTACATTTTTATTATTTTAATTATAAAAAAAATATTGTATTATTTTAATAATTATACTTTATTGTGTTTTATTTCAGTTTTATTCCAAATATCATATATATATATATATATATATGTGTGTGTGTGTGTGTGTGTGTGTGTGTGTGTGTGTGTTTCAAACCAGTATTAAGTAAAACTTAAACTATATATATATATATATATATATATACACATATATACACTCACCGGCCACTTTATTAGGTACACCTGTTCAATTGCTTGGTAACACAAATTGCTAATCAGCCAATCACATGGCAGCAACTCAATGCATTTAGGCATCTAGATGTGGTGAAGACGACTTGCTGAAGTTCAAACCGAGCATCAGAATGGGAAGAAAGGGGATTTAAGTGACTTTGAACGTGGAATGGTTGTTGGTGCCAGACGGTTGGTCTGAGTATTTCAAAACTGCTGATCTACTGGATTTTCACGTACAACCATCTCTAGGGTTTACAGAGAATGGTCCGAAAAAGAGAAAATATCCAGTGAGTGGCAGTTGTGTGGACGAAAATGCCTTGTTGATGTCAGAGGTCAGAGGAGAATGGGCAGACTGGTTAGAGATGATAGAAAGGCAACAGTAACTCAAATAACCACTCGATACAACCAAGGTATGCAGAATACCATCTCTGAACGCACAACACGTCGAACCCTGAAGCAGATGGGCTACAGCAGCAGAAGACCACACCGGGTGCCGCTCCTGTCAGCTAAGAACAGGAAACAGAGGCTACAATTCACACAGGCTCACCAAAATTGGACAATAGAAGATTGGAAAAACGTTGCCTGGTCTGATGAGTCTCGATTTCTGCTGCAACATTCAGATGATAGGGTCAGAATTTGGTGTAAAGAACATGAAAGCATGGATCCATCCTGCCTTGTCTCAACGGTTCAGGCTGGTGGTGGTGGTGTAATGGTGTGGGGGATATTTTCTTGGCACACTTTGGGCCCCTTAGTAGCAATTGAGCATCGTTTAAACGCCACAGCCTACCTGAGTATTGTTGCTGACCATGTCCATCCCTTTATGACTACAGTGTACCCATCTTCTGATGGCTACTTCCAGCAGGATAATGCACCATGTCACAAAGCTCAAATCATCTCAGACTGGTTTCTTGAACATGACAATGAGTTCACTTTACTCAAATGGCCTCCACAGTCACCAGATCTCAATCCAATAGAGCACCTTTGGGATGTGGTGGAACGGGAGATTCACATCATGGATGTGCAGCCGACAAATCTGCAGCAACTGCGTGATGCTATCATGTCAATATGGACCAAAATCTCTGAGGAATGTTTCCAACACCTTGTTGAATCTATGCCACGAAGAATTAAGGCAGTTCTGAAGGCAAAAGGGAGTCCAAGCCGCTACTAGCACGGTGTACCTAATAATGTCCAGAAAGTGTGTGTGTGTGTGTGTGATGTATATATGTATATATTTATATATTATTATATAGTTGAACACATTTGAAACACATTTACATTAAGTCATTAGCATTTTTTCAAGTTTAATTCTTTTCAGTTATCTTAAAATATTTTTATTTTTTATTCTTTTTTTTTTTATTTGTTGTTTTTTTTGTTTGTTTAAGTTTTTTTTGTTTTGTTTGTTTGTTTTGTTTTTTTTGTTGTTTTGTTTTTTTTGCTAGTTGTTGCTGTTGGTGTTTAATTGGTGGTGCACGCAAACCACTGTTTTAAACATATCTGTTGCCTTTTCACAGTAAACCTACAGCTTTCCCAGAGGACACTCTGTGATTGTGTGAGTGTGTGTGTGTGTCAGGTGCACAACCTCACACTTGAGACATGTGTCTGACATTAAAATTGATTTGACAACCTCCCTACAAAACCAAACCGGTCCACTGCTGGGGCCATTACTCCGAGTTGTTAAGTGGAGTATAAAAAAACATTTACAGCACTGTCCTCCCTCCCTCACAAACACGCACACATACACATATACAGAGATAGCTCACTGATCTCTGTTCCACATGCTTAGCAACCTTAGCCAGCGACAGCCGCCTATATTATTATGGAAAAATAGCTTATCTGTCTCTCACACATAACACACACACATTCGACTATCTCCTCATCAGAATCATGCTGACAGAGTGTAATGTAGTTTAGAGACTGCTGAGTGTGGAGTAGAAACAGATTTTCTGGAGTTTTCCATCTCATTAAAGGCCAGGCCAAGGTCACCATCCTCTTCTGCTCTCTTTCTCTCCCTCGCTCTCTCATTCTTTCTCTCAGGGGAAAGGTGCGCTGCATGCTGAGTGAGTTGTGCGTATTTGCTTGCTAATAAGAGTGTGTGTGTTTTCTCTGTAGACATGCAAATGATGCAGCGGAAAAAAATACCCTTCCATGCTGTGTCTGAGATGAGAGCTTTAAGTTTCCACGTTCAGGCGGGACCGTCATGAGACCCAGTCGTTCGTGACCTCTGCTCGTTCACCTTGGCTGTTCCCATGGCGCTGGGTAGCCTGCGGGACGCAGGTGAATGGGAGGAAGCCTGACAAGCATCGCCAGCGCTCTGATCAATGAGAGAGCATTGGAGTAAGCCTAAGATTGTGTGTTTAAAAGACGCTCCCATGGGATTTTCTGCCTACACATTATTGTGGGGATTGTGTTGTGGTGCATTTACTTGTTCTCTTGGAGAAAAAAGGAAACACACACAAGTGTACAAGCTGATATTTAAGATGTTGCTGTGAGCTTTTCTCCGTCAGCATCAAGATTTAGGTTGATATATACACTACTAAATTTCGGGGTCAGAAAGATTTTTTTAATATTTTTGAAAAGAAAATAATTCTGTTATGCTTACAAAGGTTGCATTTATTTATCAAAAATACGAAAAAGTAATATTATTATAATTTAAAATTGTTTTATATTTGAATATATTTTTTAAATGCTATTTATTCCTGTGATCAAAGCTGAATTTTCAGTGTCATTACTCCATTGTTTAGTGTCACATGATCCTTCAGAAATCATTCTAATATGCTGACTTGGTGATCAAGAAACCTTTCTTACCATTATTAATGTTGAAAATAGTTGTGCTGCTTAATATTGTTGTGGAAATAGTGATATTTATTTCAGGACACTTTACGAAGTAAAAAAAGACCAGCATTTAAAAAACAAATAGAACAAATATCCTTAGTAGCATTGTAAATGTATTTACTGTTGCTTTTGATGAAATGAATGTGTCCTTACTGAATAAAAATATACATTTATTACAAAAAATCTTACTGAACCTAAAACCTTTGAAGAGTAGTTTGTAAGAGAAAGTGTATATCTGGGTCCTATAAGTGTCACATTTTATCAGCCCCTTTTTCAACTTTTTGACTTTAATTTAAAGTTTTTTTTTATTATTATTATTGTTATTTATATTTGGTAAAAACATTTCTAATTAAGTCTTTCAATATGAGGTTGTAAAAGCTGAATTTAATATTGTAAAATAATTAGAAAAATGCTATTTAAAATGGTTTGCAATTCAACATAGAAATTTCCCAAATAATTTTGGCAACACTCACCCAGCCTCACTTCAACATTTATTTATTTATTTATCATAATTTGTATTTTTTTATTCCATATATGGAAGAAAATATCAAGTTTTTTTTTTTGGTTGCTCAGTTGTTCTCATTTCTCTGTGATATTGCAGTCAGTAGATATTGACTTGAGTCTGTCCTTTGGTCTGCATTAAGTCTATGGGATTTTATTATCTGCCAGGTGAAAAAGCAATAACACATGCAAGAACATATAAAGAAGAAAAGATGGTAATAAAAATGGGGTGGATCTAAGCACCTTCAAACCCTGCATACTCCTTCACAATCCCCTCACACCTTGCATTACCTCGGTCTACCTCACACCCTCTCCCACCAACCAAACACTGCTCACTCCCTTCCCACCTGCCCACTCTCTAATACCTCCACAGACAGAGAGCCAGCGATACAGGACAGAGTCACAGTGCATGAGGACGGGTATCTGAGTTTATGTAACTGCCTCAGCTGGTCCGTCTCAGTGCAGAGGTGGGGGGGGGGGAGGGCAGATGAAACCGTATTATTTTCTAGTTACATAATATGTAGTGTATGAAGAGCTGGCAGCAGTGACCAGAATTTCAATGAGATTGTATTTATTTTTTTGCTGTCTTTCCTCTTCATTTTTAAGGACACCACGCACACACTCAGACAAGCGCACACTTGTACACATGATGCTGCCTGAATCCTCTCAAAGCCTTCTCTAGAGGATTTCATGTCAAATAAGGTTGACCGAGCCTCACTCTCATTGCAGGACAGTGATTTGATCTCTGGCTCTCTACAGGCAGCTGATATAAGTGTGCTTTTTACATTACAGCTGCACTTCTGTGGACTCCTGGAGTTTCTTTCAGGTCGTTTCAGATCATTTACATTTTTCAAGAAGAGATTCTTATTAATCTGTATTGTAAATCACTCCCATGTGTTGTATAGTATAACCATGCTTATTTGGACGTGTCGTGTATCATGTTAATACTTGTTAAATATATTATTATGTACCATTCCAAAAAGTATTGTGGTGGAACCACGGTTACACTTTATTTTACAGTATGTGTACTTACAGTATACTTAGTGCACTTACTCAGGAAAGTACTGGTTTAGGGGTAGGTTCAGGGTTAGTACCTATAGTTATTAACCAGTTATTGTAATTGCTATAATAAGTACATATGCAGAACAGGACTGTGCTACCAAAGTTTCTTTGGGCATGGTACCATGGTACTACCATGGTATTTAGGACATGTTCTATGGTAGTACCCTGAAGTACATGTAAATTAACTTCAGTACTGTATATACTATCTTTTTTTGAAAGCAGTCTCACAGTTCTCATAAAGGATTTATTTATTTGAAATAGTAAAAACAGTAATATTGTCTAATATTATATACATTATATATGTTATTTTTTTACAGTATAATATAACCGTTTTATATTTTAATATATTTTAATTGTAATTTATACATTTTCAGCATCACTACTCTTTAAAATCACTACATGATTTTTTGTTAATCAATATTCTGATTTGCTGTACAAGAAACATTATTATTATTATTATTAATAATAATAATCAGTGTTGGAAAAGTGCTTTTATATTTTTTCAGTATTTTTTGATGAATGTAGTAGAACGTTCAAAAGAACTGCATGTATTTGAAATAAAACTAATCTTGTGCAACACCGTACATGTTTCTAGTAAGTACTAGTGACTAGTAAGTACTAGTAGTGACTAGTAAGTATTAGTAGTAAGCAAGCACCAATTACCCAAAACCCCTTTGCAACCACATAGCAACATTCTAAAAACCACCCACAACACCCTAGTATTGTGCAAGAGTTTTGCATGGCCAAGCATACTTTTCCTAAATGTATATTGCTTTTAATATATTTTTACATCACAAGTCTATGGATTTGATGCAGTTAATCCAGAAAGTGTCATGCAGCCCTCTACACTTTTCATAGAAGAGGAAGCGTTAGGCAGATGGCTGTTTATTCTGACATTTCATGCGATGGGACCTTTAGAAACAGAACCGTCTTGATTATCTTCTTAAAACCCGTCTGATTTGCCCCGGTCACCTGTGCCAGTGTTTGTGCATCCTCGCATGGCTCTTGAGCAAGAGGTGTTTCCATAGCAACAGGTTTCTATAGAAACAGGATCACAGGGGCTGCTGGAGGGCGAGCATGACTCATCCTGCTGAGGGGGTTCAGCACAGCCTCGGTGCCAAAAGCAACCAAAGTTTACACTTCTAGCAGCTGCAGCTGTGTTGCAGTCACTTAGAAAAATACTGTGTGGTATTACCATTCAAATATATCTCAGTAAACATGAGCTGAGGTGATGCAGTGAATTTGGACTTGTCTTTATCTTGGTACCATGGTACTTTTTTTGCAAGGTTTTACAGTTGATTTTGTTTGTAGCAGATATTTGTGATTTGTTTTAGAGTTTCTCTGTGTTGGACTCTTTAAGGAGATTGTTATACGCAATTATTTCCTGTTAATTAAATCTGAGAACAGTGAAGGTTTCCTAAATTAGACTTGTTTTCTCACTGCATGTGCTAGCTTCAGTCAGGTTTTCTTAGGAGAAAAGCAAAAGAAGGGGAATTAAATTGTCTGCCTCGCTTTCAGTTTTGCTGTTCGAGATGTCCAAACACAGCCAAATGGTCTATTTGTGTTCTTTTCTGTTTCATACGCAGAAACACATTATAATGAACTGTGAACATCCTGGTTTTGGAACAGCTGAGTGTGTGTGTGTGTGTGTGCGTGTTCGTGCGTTTACATGTTATTCGTGCCTCATGTGTGCGTCTGCAGAGGCTGTATGTAAAGCAACATTTTAAGAACATTTATTTATTTATTATATTTTTAAAATCAGTGTTCATGCATACATGTAAATCAAGTTGCTGTGCGTCTGCAGTGTATTTAAAGCCATAAATTTATTTATTTATTATATTTTTCAGTTATAAAATGTTATAAACAAGTGTTGTTGTTTTTTTTTGCATTTATATGGCTACCAGCAGGTGCTAAGTGTAGTCAACAAATCTATTTTAGCTTGCACTGGCTTGTGTAAGTTGTTTTCAGTACAAAGGCACAAAGGCTAACTGGGTCTGAGGTTTCTGTGAGTAATAGTGTATCTAACACACTTATGCCTGATTGTGACACACATAGCACTCGTTTTGTCACCCTTATTAGGCAAGGGACGTTCAAGGGAGGTGTCAGCATAGTCTTAACTGAGGTCAGAGGTCAAGAGAAGTCACTCTGCTAGTCGTATTGTCAGCACATAATGCTAAAAACACATTTCAGTGTAGATTTAAGTATGATTCACTTCATTAATAAATTCAGAGCAAACTCAGCAAGGCTTTAGATTGCAGTTCAGATGTTTTCATTGTATGTAAATCTTGCAGCATACCATAGCTGACATCACGATAATCCAATGGCATTCACAGATCAAACCCAGCAGGTGTTCAGGTCTAGGTCATGGTAGAATATGACCTTTGACCCCCTCAGATGATCTTTTTTCATTCTTTTACTGGAAAAGCTAAATTATTATATATTTTTTTTGTCTAAAACCATTAATTAACCAGCTACCACTTACAAAAACTTCTGGGATCACCTTTAACTATATGATTTTTTTTACCAGCAGGGACATCAAATACTTTTAGTTTCTTTTGGTTCTTTTTTATATATAAAACGTATTAAATAGTTGTATTTATTTAAAACGTATTTATTTTCAAGTGTATTATTTATTTATTTTTATTTATTCATTTATTTAATTTAAATGTATTTATTTTTGTACCTTGATTCCCCAAACCCCTCCAAAAAGCCCTTGGCCCTTGACACTGGGATAGCATATATATGTATATTTATATATAATATGTTTATTTTGTCAACTCTTTTTTTGGCTGTCAATGGAGAACATTGAAGGTGTCAGATTCCTTTAAACAACATGCTTTTCAAATGATTGCCAGTGTGCTGTAAAATGAATTTCGTGACAGCTCAGCATTACAGCGTACATGGTTAGTTCAGAGAGATGTTAGTGTGTTAATACCAGGCATCTGTGAGTCCATGTATGGATGTCAGTGCTGTCAAAATTGTTGCTCAGGGGTTATTCCACACCCTCCCTAATCTCTCTCTCCCTCCCCTTCCGTGGCTTTATTCCAGGATCATTAATTTTCCTGAGTGACTGTCACACGTCAGTGTGCGTCTGCCAGACTCGGTAATCTCGGGGTCACTTGACTCCTGTGTCAGCGTCCAAGGACGTTCTGTCACTGAGCTTTATGTGTGTGTGTGTGTGTGTGTGTGTGTGTGTGTGTGTGTGTGTGTGTGTGTGTGTGTGTGTGTGTGTGTGTGTGTGTGTTAGAGAGATAGCGATAGCAAGGGGGTTTGCATGACTGGGACCTGCTGGAATGGAAAATACCATCCACGATCCATCACAGGACAACACAGGGGGAAACCCAGAAGCCCTCCTGAGACGTGCAGCCAAAAAGAGAGAGCGTGTATTGAGATATTGTGCTTGATGTTCGGAAATTCACACGGTCGCACGGCCCAAAATAGAGCCCTAATCTTTTAACAGGACTCCGGTTATAGTAAATCAGCTTTGATTAGCATGGGTCAGGGATATTGATATTTAATGACCGATCCGAAATCAGCCTGACACAGTTTCTCATGCTCACATCTGAAAAACATGTCCCTATACGCCGATCCCAGACCAGCGGTTATGTCTGAAGTTCCCAGTGCAGATTAAAGCAGGTCACTGGACTCCAGACGCATAGTCATGTTATTTAATTAGTTTTTATCATGAGATAGCTTTGAAAAGCTCTATTGACAACATTATGTGTGATCGAGAGAGACAGACCATATTCAGAGTGTTTGGCTGGATGTTTTGGGCTATATTTATTCATGACTTCGAAGTGGAACCTTGGTTCTCAGAAAGGGTTTTCCATACAGATACAGCTTGGAGTTCACATTCTCTCTCTCTCTCTCTCTCTCTCTCTCTCTCTCTCTCTCTCTCTCTCTCTCTCTCTCTCTCTCTCTCTCTCTCTCTCTCTCTCTCTCTCTCTCTCTCTCTCTCTCTCTCTCTCTCTCTCTTTGCGGTGGTGATAGCAAACAGGTCGTTATCAAGCATCGTCTGTGTTGAGGTTTATAGATAAACAGTTTCCAGGGAGACCACTTTGTTTTCTGGCAGATCTGTGTTGGATCGTTTGCTGTAACTTATTTATCCAATAAATCAGTAGTCAAGTTGTTTGTCAACAAGTTATGTAAATAGTTACTAAATGAAATGTGTTTCCACCATGTCAGAGCTGCACCAAACAGCTGTTTCTTTGCTTTGGTATTAGAATAAATCATATTTTTGTTATGTGCTTTATACAGAATATCTTGTGTCTGTGTGTGTACAGAGAAAGCTTCCCTTCTCAGTCGAAAGAGGACTGACTGTTTCCAGGATCCAGCAGTCTTTATATATCCTCATCATTTATAGTTCGGAAGCTTGGGTTCAGCAAGAATGTTTTTAGAGAGAGAGAACGTCTCACCAAGGCTGCATTTATTTAATCAAAAATACAATAAAACAGCAATATGATAAAATATTAAAACATACAAAAGCTATTATATAAATAATATGTGAAGTTTATTTGCAAAAACAGATAACTCTGGGGTTTTTCAAAACAAATTTTGTGTTATCATGTTTTTCTTGTGTTATTTAGCTAGTATTGTTTTTGTTATTTTTTATAACTCAACTGCAGTTTGATTGAGATTAATTGGAATGCACAATGAAAAAAACAATATTTTGTTAATTGTTAAAAACAGAGTTATCTGTTTTTGCAAATGAACTCTTCATATAATATTTTAATATATTTTATTAAATATATGGTATATCAGCAGCCATTATGCTATAGTTTCAGGCGATGGTTCAAAATAATTTAATATGCTGATTTAGTGTTCAAGAAACACTTCTTTGTATTATTAATGTTGGAAACAGTTGTGCTGCTTAATATTTTTGTGGAAACCATAATGCCTTTTTATTATTTGATAATTATTGATTCTGTTGATTATTTTAAATGGAAATCTTTGTAACTTCATAAATGTCTATATGGTTACTTTTGATTAATTTAATGCATCCTATAAAAATAAAATGTAAAAAAAGTTTTACATAAAATTAATACTGACACCAATCATTTAAATGGTAGTGCATGATTTCTTCTCACTGACAAATTACAAATACCAATTTTTACATTTTCCACAATCATGGGCAAATTGGAAATATCAGGGATTTTTTAAATTGGGATCTCCAGGCCTGGTCAGGGAAAAACCAGGAATAAATTCTAAATTTATAGAAAAACTTCCATGTATAAATGCACATTTATATAAATAAGGAGCATCAAATAGCCTTCATACTAAAGGAGTTGATCGAGTTTGGGACTTGATCCACTGGGAATTATCATGTTCTGAACATAAATTGTTCACAATATGATGAGCATATTAGAGTAAATTAGGTCAATGCTGATATCGTTTTGTCTTCTGTCATCATTTCTGACCCTCATGTCATTGTGACCCTGTAAGACTTTCTTTCTCCTGTAGAAAACAGAAGATGATGTTTTGAAAAATGTCTGTTTGCTTTATCCAATCAACGGGATACAAAGTAGTTTGGACCCCACCATTCTTCAAAACATCTTCTTTTGTGGTCAGAAGGCTTGCAGCGACATGAGGGTGAGTAAATTACGGTTGAGATCTGAGCTGCAGGTTGTTTGTGTGTGACTCTGATGACCAGCGACCTGTTTCTCTAAGCAAAAGTGTGTCTTTGCCGCAGCTACGTTGGTATCCAAAGTGACTGCCATCCCATGGGCGTCCTCAGGGCTGCCAGACACACTGCCCCATATACTTAGTGTTATCCACACACACACTCTCTTTTGCCCTATTTACCTAGTGCCTTTAGCAGCTGTAAGTGTATTAATTCCTCTTGGGTGTAGTAGTACAGGAGGACTACCCTTTCTCTCGCTCTTTTTCTGTTTCTTTTTTAGCAAGAGGTTCAGGGCATAATTGCCTAGAGTGATTAAATGCTGTTTGGATGTCCACATAGTTTTGGTCGTGTGGTGTGTTTGAATCTGTGATGAAGTGGGCAGAGCAGATATGTAGGCGGCGGCTGTTTGTTTTGTTTGCTTGTTTGTGTGTTTAGAGAGGGGGGTGTGTATGTAGGCGGGGGTTTTTAGAGGCTACCACACTCATTAATTAAAATAAACAATCTGTCTGATACCCAGTGTGTGTGTGTGTGTGTGTGTGTGTGTGTGTGTGTGTGTGTGTGTGTGTGTGTGTGTGTGTGTGTGTGTGTGTGTGTGTGTGTGTGTGTGTGTGTGTGTGTGTGTGTGTGTGTGTGTGTGTGTGTGTGTGTGTGTGTGTGTGTGTGTGTGTGAGATGTTGTGCAAACAACAAGTTTGGACAAATAGATAGATCTGTGTTTTGCATAAAGTGTCAGGGCTTGGGAGGGCAACGATTCCAACCACCACGAACTAGATAGCTGTGTGTGATTTTTGGCAAATACAGATAGAAGAAAATGCCATAAAGCATTATTGTAATGCAGCAACAATTTCTCTGTTCCAAAACCTAGTGAAATGTTTTGCTGTCTACTACTTGCATACTGTATAAGACAGCATCCTTATTTAGGTTAGTTCACGCAAAAAAAAAAATTCTGTTGTCGATAAGAAAATTGACAAAAAAGGAATCCTATGTTGTTTCGGAGTAAATAATGATGAAAGTTTTATTTTTTAATGAACTATCCTCAGTTTTTAAATTAGATGCATTACGGCTGAAAAGTCAAGATTTTAAAAGTACGATTTTTTTATATTATTGAAAGAAAGCTCTTATGCTCACTACATTTATTTGTTTCAAAATACAGTAAAACAGTACTATTGTATTTCAATTTAAAATAACTCTTTTCTATTTTAATATATTTTAAAATGTAATTTATTCTTGTAATGCAAAGCTGAATTTTCAGCATCATTACTCCAGTCTTCAGTGTCACATGATCCTTCAGAAATCATTATCAATATGCTGATTTGAAGAAACATTTCTTCTTATTATAATTTTTTAGGATTGCTTAAAGAACAGAATCATTCAAAAGAACAGTGTGTATTTTAATTATAAATATTTTTTAATTATGTGAATGTATTTGTCACTTTTGATTAATTTAATGCATCCTTGCTTAATAAGTGTCAATATTAAAAAAAGAAACCTTTCTGACCCCAAACGTCTGAACAGTTTATATTTATGCACTGAACTGAATATATATATAATAGGTAATTTGACTTTGACCACTCTCTTTGGTGATTTTTTTCTTCTGCATATTTATTCACAATGCCACCTTTGAATTTGTCCAGAAGAAAGTGCCTTACAAGGCTGCGCACATCTAGCTAGGCTGCTTACTGTTTTAACACTGTTAAATCGATGTCGTCATAAGAAGTATTAATAGGAAATCACATGTCCTTGTGATAAGCAGTTTCCCACTAGAGAATGCGCTAGTGAGAATGGCTGCGTTTTGGGTGAAGTGTTGATGGGATGTGGGCACTTTGCTGATTTGTTGACAATTACATCACATAGCAATTTGTATCATGCTTTTTATTTATATAACCCTAAAAACAGGCTAAATTTTAATGTACTGTTCTAAAAAAATCCCATGTCCCCTGTAGCAAGATAAATGTGTCTGTCTGAGTGAAAACTAATTTACCACAATTCTGAATGAAAGCATACTGACAGCAAACCACATAAATTATACATCACCCACAATGTGCACTATTGACTGCGTATGTAGAATGTGCATTTTGTGCATATGTTGAGTTCATTCATGCGTATGTATATGTTTGCGCATCTGTTTGTGTATAGTGTTTAGTGTAGGTTTAGTGTAAATTAATGTAATGTAAATGTAAATTTTTTTTTGCAGGTATATGCTTGACAGTATTTTCAGACAATATGTGTGCTTCTTTTGTGTGTTACATCATGACCCGAATGAAATACTTTTTTTGCAGTGTAGAAACTTTCGTTTCCATGGCAACCTTGTGTAGGAAATTGCCATTCTTGGGAAAATGTTTTCACCCGAGT
This sequence comes from Ptychobarbus kaznakovi, assembly GCA_027422405.1. NCBI lineage: Eukaryota > Metazoa > Chordata > Actinopteri > Cypriniformes > Cyprinidae > Ptychobarbus > Ptychobarbus kaznakovi. Next base: position 4,294,480 of record CM049805.1, on the reverse strand, counting down.
CATTTGAAGAGCTCATAAAAGACACATACTTGAACATCCACCCAAACCTCCACGTCTCTGATCTTAAAAACACAAACACAGGCAGATTCAAGCTGTTATTGATGATCAGGAAACCGATGAATGATTTGCGAACCTGTGTGCATCTTGTATGCTGTGTCGAAAGGCCAGTGGTACCCATCTGTCTGCTGGCAGCCAATCAGAGAGGCTATTCAGCTTGTATAATTAAAGATACGTTATGTAATGGCCAGGTGCTGAGAAACAGATTGAAAGACTAAATGATCTTCTCATTTGTTCGTTGGCAGGATCTGACATGGAGGTCAACGGTCAGTCAGGTGCATTTGATTAATTGCAGAAATCAATATGCTGGAACAGCTTAAATCAGGAATCTAGCAATCAATATTTATGAATCGCACACAAAGGCGCTAAAGCATTAGCTCTCGCCCAGCCTACACTAAACACTATACACACAGATGCGCAAACATATATACATACGCATGAATGAACTCAAACATATGCACACGTGCACAAACATGCATTCTGGCGCTCGCAGTCAATAGTGCACATCTGTGGGTGATGTATAATTTATGTGGTTTGCTGTCAGTATGCTTTCATTCAGAATGTTGTGTACATTCGTTTGCTCACTCAGACAGACACATTTATCTTGCTTGCTACAGGGGACATGGGATTTTATTAGAACATGTTATTTATTTTAAAGGCATTGACTGCATTTGTGAAAATATGCATTATGCAACAGACCATACTGAAGAGAATTGAGGGCTGCGCAATTTGAGGAAAAATAACTAACATTAACAAAGATTCATAAACACTGTAACAAATGTATTGCTCATTGTTAGTTAATGCATTAAATATAGTTAACAAATGGAACCTTATTGTAAAGTATTAGCATTTGTAACATTGTTTGTAGGACTGCACAATCTGGCCAAAATGTGATTATATCAATTATAACAATCAAATAATAAAAATGTAAGCAAAGTTAATTATTATAATAATAATATTGTAATATTTAATTGTAAAATAAAATATTGAGTATTTAAAGGGGATATCGGATGCAAAATTCACTTTACATGTTGTTTGAACATAAATGTGTGTTGGAAGTGTGTGTACACATCCATCCTATAATGATAAAAATACACCCAGTTTTTAAATCCCTATTTTAATATCCCCTTAATGAAATCAGGCTTTTCTGAGGTTCCTATTAGGGCTGCATTGGGTTTGGGCTCCCACGCAAATCTCGCGAGAGTGGGCGGTTTTACCTTTGCTGCGGGCGCGAGTGGGTGTTCAGAAAATTTAGTGGGAGACCCGCGGGGAACGGTGGGATTTGGCGTGTAATAGAAATGGAGTCAACACATTAAGTTGAGAAGAAAATTAAAGCTGGTGTTTACTTGACAAAAGCGAAGCAAGGCAAGTCAGACATCTGGAAACAATTCTCAATTGACACTGAAAAAAATGGGAAAGAGTTCAACTTCGTAAGTTGTGATAAATGCAGTCTAATTGCGATCTATGCAGATGCATAGAAGAGCTTGTGTGGAGCAGCATACACAGTACTGTAAACCAAGCCGCTCTGAGATACTGAAAACTCTGGATCATCAGCTGCTCATGTGTAAAAGAACATAGTGACGGCTTCACTCTAAAACATGCATCGCGTGCATTTAATTCCGACAGAAAATACTGTCTCACATAATGCAATGCACTTAACTTGACTTTTTATTTTTGGTGTGGCAAATGAACTTGCAGTATTATTGGCTGCACATTTTTACATCTCATTCTTGGATTAGAAAGAGGTAGGGCTTTTTACACAAAATTGTTTAAAAAATGCTAAATAATCTTTTTTTTCTTAGAGGATAACTGTGAGGTCATGCAACAACAATATATGATGTATTGTTTGAAATCTTTGTTCTTTGTGTGCAGTTTTACAGTAGTTAGTATACCGTATATACTACTCAGTAGCAAGCAGTAATCTAGTATTCCATTTTGAATGTTATTTATAAACCACCTCTCATTTCAAGGATGTCTATAAAAGTTTAGCTACTGTAACCTGAGTGATTTTGTCCCAAAAGTATGGTAGCGTTAGAAACACATAATCAAAGCTCAATTCCTGCCTCAATGCCAGCAGCTAGGACAGCTTCTCTGAAATCTCAGGGAGTTTGATCATCTCCCACGATGTGCTTACTAACCACTTTGTACTACTCGAACACACGCTGCGGAAGCTGATCATTTGAGTTCAGTTTAAATGATGGTTTACTTCACAAGAGACACGTAGAAAGCAGCTCCACTGCAGCAAAGCTAATCAGTGTTCATAAACTCAGGCTATACAACAGACTCTTTATTTCAGCAGGGACTGGCATTGCTGTCGAGATCAAGAACTGATGGACAGTACATGCCATCTACAAGTGTTGTTTGTTTTACATGTGAGTGATAGAGTAAGACAGACAGACAGACAGACAGACAGACAGACAGACAGACAGACAGATAGATAGATAGACAGATAGATAGATAGATAGATAGATAGATAGATAGTAATTCACACTGTTAACTCTACATGTATTAAAATCAAAGCAGCAGCAAATAACCCTAAAAGAGTGTCATGTTTATCTCTCATGGGCATGAGTGTAGTGTAAATTCTGCAATTAGGCATTGCAGCTCAAAAGCATCCAAACCCCTCATTTCAAAATCCAGGTCACAGTCTCCCGGCCTGCGGCCAAATCAGACATGCTGAGTGCAGTTTTATCAGAGCAGGAGTGATTCTAGCAAACTGCTCTGATGCTGGGACCCACGGCCTGCATCGACCAGTCAGGACAAAACCCGAAAGAGTTCAAAACAAGAGGATTTTGCAATATTAACTTCATTCCGCCTTGTATGTAGTTTTGCAGTTTTCAATATAAGTACTACTTTGTCACATACTTTCAATTTGCATCTGGAATAGTCATCTATTTGGAAATAAGTGTAGTTGTTATGTGTTAATAATCATGTTTAACAGTAGAATTCATGGTGTAAACTACATTACCCATGATGCTGTGAAGAAAATTCCACTAATGAGAGATTTGCAGTAAATTGCGGCAAAAGAGCTCGACAGGGAACGGCATTTCCCATGAAGCACCATGACATAATCATCAAAAAAGTTTAAAAAAAAGCACTATTCTATGAGGTTTTGTAGTATAAATAGTGCGAGTAGGGTTCACACTTAAAATAAAAAGTGCACTTTAAATGCCCAGATGATGCACTTAAATAACCGAAAAAACTGTCGTAGCTTTAATTACATCGCAAAGAGGGAGAGGCTATCAGACTCCGATTATTAATGACAAAATAACCTAAAATTCATACACTGCACGGTTGAGTACATAGTGTATAAGTTCATAGTGTATGGTGCATCATTTGGGACTCAGTTACAGTCTTGTACCTTTATTTTTTTTGTCCAATTATCAAATAGATTTAGCTAAAAGTTTGTAATGTTGTGCTTCACCTTGTAGCCGGTAGTTTTGTTTCATGCTTTATAGTGCTTTAACAATTGCTTTTTGGGGGGTGTTATTTGCACACTATGTGCTCTGTACACACATAGATAGAACAAGTAGTGTGATAGTAGCCTAGGCAATTTTGGAGCATATAAAAGTTGCTGTTGGTTGCTTTGCAATCTACAATCCAGATGGCTTGTGTGATTCATGTAAGCCGGTTCTGTCCAGCCAGACAAAAAGAGTGTTAATAAGGTGAGAATGTTTCTGAGCCTCTTAATTAACAATGTCTGTGCGGTATGGGCCAAAGAAAGCAGCACCTTCTTTGCATAAAGACACGTTGTGATCTGGTCTTAACTCGAGGCGTTAGCCATAATGAGTGCTACAGCTGTGCGTTTGGTTAAGATGAACTGTTTAGAGAGCATTGAGTTTTTAAAGGTGAACGAGTTCACATCATATTCGCTGAGAAGCAGGAGAAGGCTGATTATGTGTCTGTTATTTTTAACAGACTGCATCATGTCCTTAAAGCTGAAGTGTGTGGTTTTTGTGAACTAAATTGCAAAATGAATGTAACAAAAGGTTTCTTGAACACTTCATCTTTCTGTCAATGGTTGTTCTTAAAAACCTTATTGAATCTATACAATAACAAAAGTTATGCTCACCAATGCTGCATTTATTTGATCAAAAATAGAATAAAAAACGTAATATTCTGAAACATTATAAGAGTTTAAAATGACTTTTTTCTATTTTAGTATACTATAAAATTTCTGTGATGCAAAGCTGAATTTTCAACATAATTTCTCAGTGCCACATGATCCTTCAAAAAATATTCTAATATGCTGCTCAAGAACCATTTCTTATTATTATCCTTGTTTAAAACAGTTGTACTGCTTAATATTTTTGTTGAAACCTTTATTCCAGGATTCTTTGATTAATAAAAAAGTTCAAAAGAACAGCATTTATTTGAAATAGAGATCTTTTGAAGCATCTTAAAAGCCTTAAATGTCTTTTTCTAAATCAATCTAATGTGTGCTTCCTTGCCGAATACATGTAGAAGACGATGAGGCATGGCAATTATCACCTTGACGCACATAGATCATAGTTGATGAAACCTTTTTGAGCATTTTTGTCAGAAATGTCTTTGACGAGATGCAGCATGTGAATCCTCATCACCTGTGCGCTTTCACAGACTGTTAGTTTGATAATTGTGTTTGCTGTAGAATATGGCATAGCAAAGGATCTTGATTCCCTGCTGAGATACACATAGAAACGCTGCAGATATAGAGTATCATCATCATTATAGCCTGTCCACAGTTCTGTGTGTTGGTTGTCTTCATACACATGCGCATACGTGCCCTTTGCTGCTGGACAGATGGTGGCTTTGAGATCAGAGTCCTTGAAGGAGACATTGACGGCGGGGAAGAGAAAATGCAACAGACAGATATAAAGATGAGAGCATGCTGATACTAATGCCCCTGGAGGATGCTGGGAGTTGCTTTGTTAAAGTACTTTCTGGCTGCTAACAAGCAGGAGGAAGATTCTAGGTCATAAAATTACAAGTTTCTGCACCCTCACATGCCCGACTTTGAGCATGGTTAGCTCAAATTAAGTAGCGCTGATATAAATTTAGTGTTTTTTTCTAATGTCTGCTATTTTTCGGTGTGAGACATAAAGATAAAGCAAAAAAGTAAAATATGACCTATATAATTGACAAAATATTTCTAGCATATCTTGCCTGTTGGCTATCTTGGATACTTAAGACCCCATGGAACCAAAAGTGGTGTTTTGCGGCTTTTAGGTACATTAACATTTATTGGTCACACTTTATTTTAAGGTCCAATTCTCACCATAAACAAACCATTAACTATCACTTTTCCCTGAATGAACTCCTAATTTTTTGCCTATTAATAGCTAGTTAGGTAGTTGTTACGTTTAGGTATTGGGTAGGATTAGGGATGTAGAATATGGTCATTCAGAATATGTGCTTTATAAGTAATAAACAGCCCATATGTTAATAATACACTGTGAAAAATGTTTATCAAATTTAGAAAACGTAAAAGTTTATGCAACCAGCTTCAGCATATTTTTGAGTTTTCTCAACTTCTTTTTGTTGGAGATTTTTGAGTTTTCTCAACATTTTGTTGTATAAACTTAAAACAACAAGTTAAGAAAACTCAAAAATCTGCTGAAGCTGGTTGCCTTAAACTTTTTATGTATGCTCAATTTTTTTTTTTTTTTTTACAGTGCTGTAAAAGAGAGAATTGGTCCCATATACTAAAGTTGAGAGAACCCATTTATTAACGTTTAAGGCAGAAGCTTTTAGCAGAAAACTTAAGCAAAAAAAGTTGAGAAAACTCAAAATATTCATAGAATGTAATGACAAGTTATAAGCTAAATTCTCTTTTAGCAGAGATAATGCTCATATACAACTCCCTAAAGTAGCTAGCAAGTGATGAAAAGTAATAGAATGTGCTAAGCTAACAACTCCCTAGCAAGTAGCAAGTCATGCAATGTGACATAACTAAAGCCTATTGGCTATTTCATTGGTTATTCAATAGAAAGGTATCAAGACATTGCAGACTGACTTCCACACATATATTTGTTTCAAAATAACAAACTCTTTATCACACACACAAATCCCCTGTCAGCCTTTCCCAATTTGCAGCTGATTTTCTTAGCAAGTTTCCTCAGCCGTCAGCAGTTCTTCATCCAATTATAGACCAAACAAAACCCCAGATAAAATGCACCAAGAGAAAGGCTGCAGCCCAAAACATATGCTATCCATACTAAATACGCTGTACTATTTAGCATGCTAGACTAGGATTAGTGCATATTAAAGTTTAAAACGTCCTACTGTCTCTTGTGCTATAGAAAATGAGTTTATGACTGGCATCAAATCATGTTTGTATATAGATTTTTTTTTTTTGAAGAGGAATGGAATATTACTCTACTGTTTGAAAATTTGAACAGTAAATAAATACATGTATTCAGCAAGTATGTATCAGACGGACCAAACGTGACAACAAAATGTGAAAATGTTGTGAAAGATTTTTATTTCAAATAAATGCAGGTCTTTTAAACTGTCAACTAAGAATCTTTTATCTAAGAAAATGTATCACAGCTTCCGCACAAAATATTAGACAACACAACAAATATTAGACCGTTTTCAACATTTATTATAGTAAAACATGTTTCTTAAGCATCAAATCATCATATTAGAATGATTTCTGAATGATCATGTGACACTGAAGACTGGAGTAGTGATGCTGAAAATTTAGCTTTGCTGTTATAGGAATAAATTACATTTAAAAATATATTAAATTAGAAATCAGTTCCTTTAAATTGTAATAATGTTTTACAGTATAAGTGTTTTTAATTTTTTTATCTGAATAATTATCAAATAAATATTATATAAATATGAATTATTACATAAATATAAGAGGCAAAAACTAAATAAGAGCACACACTATTTTTACTGCTGTGCACTTTTAAAGCTTTTGGTAAAAGCTAAAGGTTTATCTTCTCTGTTATGCATTTTTACATTATATGAAAATATATGGCTGCAATCAGGTTTAAATAGAAGCAAATTTGTTGTAAAACTACTAATTTTCATTTTAAATCAAGGCCACAATATGTGACCCTCTCTGTGAAAACAAAGAGAGGGTCTTTGTGATTTGCTTTTTTCTACATAAAATCATCCTTCATATGGTAAAGAACATTCTGTGAAAATTGTAACTTTATATCTTTAATATTGACTGAGTAAGATCATGCCAAATATTGAAATTATAGTGAAATTAAAGGTAGAAATCAAACGTTGATGCTTGTTATCTCATAATTAGATTTTTAGACTTTAGCCTGGATTTCACAGAGAGGGTCACATATGCTTGGCCTTGGCTATAAAACAGTTGACACCAGATTATCGTTTACAGCAGTGTGTAAATAATATTCAGTGATCACTATAGACCAGATGTAATAGTCATTGGTTTAAATGACCTGCTTGCGAGTGTGTGTAATGATGCCTTTGGATGGGGAGATGATTTAGCGAGCGAGTGTTTTGAACTAAAGGTTAGATGTAATTGTTGTAAGACTCATAACGTGGGAAGTGTGTGATGCTGACATTACCCTATACAGTAAGTAGAGCAAGATAATTATTATAATGATGACAGTAATGCTGCCTGTGAGGTCAGATTGTATTGACAGTACTTTTTCAGTCAGATGGCATGTGTGAAAGAACACTTGTCCTTCGCGCATTCATTCTTATGTCTTTTTGTGTCAGAGCAAAAAACAAAGGTGCATTGACGTATGACTGTATTGTGTGTGATCCAGGGTTTAGCGTTCACCTTGAGACTGGTTTGGTGATGTGACGAGTGGGGCGGGGCAGGCCGTGGGAACGGAGCGAGGCCGGTAGTGATTGCTAATGAATGACACCTGCGCCACTCACCGTCTCGTCCCACGGAGGAGCTACAGATAAAAGGGGAGTCACAGTGGAAGACGAGAGAGGACCAGGCCTAGTTTTATTTATGTTTTGTGTGCGGCAGTCGTCCGTGAGGCTGCCGCTTTTCTGTGAGTTTGTTTATTTGATCATTAAATGTTTGTTTAAATGTTCTCTGGTTCCGCGCCTCCTTCCTTCCCCATCAATGTTAAACCCGGGAGGAAGGAGGGACACGCTGAAAGAGCCCTCGCTGCTGAGGGGAATCGCGGTGCTGAGGAGTCGGGCAGCAGGAAGAGGCGGAGTCCGCCATCTGCCCGAGCTGGTGCTAGCGAAAGAAAAACGGTGGGACGAGCTGCTGCCGTGCTCCTGGGTCGAGATCTGCCATCCGAGAGGGAGCGGAGGAGTGCCCCGTTCGCCTGGACCGAAGCCTCGCCTCCGCCAGCTTGGGGAGGAGCAGGGAACGGGGGGCTCTGGCTGCCCTCGACCGAGGAGCCACCGCCGTCCGCCAGGAGCGGATCACCCGTCCAGGAGAAACGGTGAGCCGCTTAGGACCGAGCGGCAGTGTCCGGGAACCGGACCGAGATGTTTTTTTTTTTCCTCTCTCCCCTCTCTCTTCTCTGTCACTCCTCATCCTTCCGTCTCCTTTTCTCTCGTCGTTGTCACCCCCAGATGCCGCGGCCGCCCTACGGGCTCCCCCCGGGGAACGCAGTTGTGGGTACCTGTGAGGAGAAGAGCAACCGAGGCCGGTGGTTGCGAATGAATGACACCTGCGCCACTCACGGTCTCGAATCCCACGGAGGAGCTCGGAAGGATAAAAGGAGGAGTGACTGGAAGACGAAGAGGACCAGGCCTGGAGTTTTAGTTTATGTTTTGTGCTTTTACATACAAAACAGACTAGAAATAGGCAAAATAATAAACCTGATCATTAGTCTCATCAGCTGCTAACGGCGAGCTGAGATCATCTGACTCGCCTCAGATCTGGCACTTCACCCAGGAGAAACGGTTTAGTGTCATGTTCTCGGTGTTTCATGACGGAACGTTGCCTGTGAGGAGAAGCAACCATGGTTGATGGTTTTTACAGATCTGCTTGCTTTTACATACAAAACAGACTAGAAATAGGCAAAATAATAAAATTCGGTCATTTCTTCAACTGTGACTTTTCCTACTGTTTCCATAGGATAATTTTATCCTATGAAGCTTTTATTTGTAGAAAATACTTCACCATAGTTCTCAAATCTCTTTGCTTGCTTTCAATTCAAATGTGATGTGTTATGCAAGGTTTGACGTCAGTGATGCCAAATGACGTTATCTTGTCATTGAAGTCAAACCTGGTGCAACACATCCTTGATGTGCCGTATTTGAATTGAATAAGACAGCAGGAAGATTTTAAGTGAATCATTATCCATGTTTTGGTCATATGGACTATGTTTATTGTACTTTAATGATACTTTTTTGTCATTTTTGAAGTTCACCAGAAGAACTAACCCCAACTCATAATTGATGCGCATTAATCTAGAATTAAAGGGATAGTTCACCCAAAAATCATTAATTACTCACCTTCAAGTCGTTCCAAACCTGTAAGACCTTCGTTCATCTTCGGAACACAAATTAAGATATTTTTGATGAAATACGAGAGCTTTCTAACCCTGCATAGACAGCAAGGGAGCTACCACAGTCAAGGCACAGAAACACTGTTAAAACAATCCATGTGTACTTTTTATGTCAGAGTCAGAAAGCTCTCGGATTTCATCAAAAATATCTTAATTTGTGTTTTGAAGATGAACGACGGTCTTACGGGTTTGGAACGACAATGGCATAATTTTTATTTTGGGTGAACTATCCCTTTAACGTGTGCTCAGTTAACTAGATAACACGGTCATAACATGTTTATTTTAAACTGGGAGAAAGAAAGTGAGACTTTCAATGTTCTCGTCCCTGTAGAAGTTGTCAGTGGAAGTTTCTCTTTCTATTCTAGCTCTTTCTCTTTTCTCTCACACTCTCGGCGGATTCCATGTTGACACTGAAGGTGTGAATTATTCATTTCTTCAGGCAGATGAAGAATGGGTGGCAGGAGCACGTGATGCACTCACACTCATGCGCACACACACTTACAAACACGCTCATGAGCACATATACTGTACATATACTACCGTTTAAACGTTGGGCTCAGCAAGATTTTGTTCTTTTAAGAAATGAATACTTTCATTCAGAAAAGATGCATACTAATTGATTAAAAAATAACAGTAAACACGTTACAAAAAATCATGAAAAATGTAATGTTTTCCACAAACATATACAGCATGACTGTTTTCCACATTGATAATTAAAATAAATGTTTCTTGAGCATCAAATCAGCCTATTAGAATGACTTCTGAAGGATCATGTGACACTGAAGACTGGAGTAATGATGCTGAAAATTCTGCTATGATCACAGAAATTACAATTATACTAAAATAGAAAATAGTTATTTTAAATTGTAATAATATTTCATAGTATTCTTTTATTCTTGATTAAATAGAATGCAGCCCTGTTGACCATGACCACTAAGGTCATATTGTTCTTTTGTTTTAAATAGGCCTAAAGCTTTCTAGAAATACTACTTTTAGCATTTTAGAATTAAAACTTTATGAATTTTTTATTACATTTGAAAACGACCCGTGACATTTTTAAAGGGTGATTTTTGTCATATTTTTCAAAATTTTGGAAGACAATTTTGTCACCAAAGGACAATTATTAATCACAATATTACATAGAATTTACACAACAAATGCATCGCAATGAAATGTTCATCATAGTATTTTAATATCTCATCAAGATGGGCAGCATGTGGACTTGGATTTTGAAGAAATGTTAATTATAATTCTAGAGATGATCAGATGTAATGCTGATGATATTACAGGTAGCACTCATAATAACAATAATAATCAGATGATTTGTTTTTCCCCACAGGGCAGTCGTGTTTTGAAACCCGGTGGCCGTTTCATCTCGGTCACGTTTGCGCAGCCACATTTTCGTAAGAGACTCTACGCTCGAGCGGAGTATGACTGGTCTATCAAGCACTATCACTATGGCAGCAGCTTCCACTACTTCCTCTATGTTCTCACCAAAGGGGAGGAGCTTAGCTCAGAGGATGCTGCTTTGGAGAGGAGACTGCTTGAGGAAGCTGAGGCTCCGCCCACCGATGTAAGATTTCAAGAAGCGGATTCTGAGGACTTTCTGAATAACATTGGATTATAAGGATTTGTACAACATCTGTCAATCAAGAGACTGCTAACAGAAGTTGTACAGCATTCTTATACATTTTTTAGGCTCCTATCCTAGTCCACCCAAAAATTACACTTCCTCTCCCTCGTGTTGTTCTAAATTAATTAGATTTTTTTCTTTCTTGGAACAAAACATTAGAAAGTTGTTGTTGTAGTTTTTGGACTTTGACATGCCCCGTCTCCATTCATTTTAATTTACATTTGTGTTTCAGGGAAGAAAGAAAGTCATACAGGTTTGGAACAACATAAGGAAGAGTACATCAGAATAAAAGAGGAAACAATTACTCCAGTTTTTATTTTATTTATAATTTTTAAAAAACATGTTTGACTTTTATGCCACTCTGTATCGGTTTAGAATTGGTTCAATACTTGGACTTGGAATAACTATTTGCTTTTAAACAATTTGTTTGAAATATTTTGTATATTTTTTAAAAGCCTTTTTACCATGCTTTTTTAGGATGCTTTGATGTGAATTTGTACTCTGTCTGTTCTGCATTTTCTCTCTCTCTTTCTATCTCTGGCCTATTTCTCTGTGCGATTGTGTTGATTGGTATGAGTGCTTGAACACTTGCACACTTGTGCAGAGAAAAATCTGTCACAAACGCTTCTCAGACAACAAATAAACAGACAGACAGAAAACAAACAGCCCTGCTGTGTGCCAGAATATGACAGACGTGTCTGCGCTCTTTTGGATGAGGAATGGCTGCAGTGAATCTGAGGAGGACATTAATAAACCAGAAATCATTTATTTTTAATTTAGCTCTGGAATGTAATTACCGTCTATTTTTAAGACTTGAGGAAGGTGCCTGAATTTCAGACCAGCTTCCTGTGTGCCAGTGTGAACATAGATTGATTTTTATAGTAAATAGAGGAAAGTTATTCTTGAACCAGAAGAGACCAAAACATTTAAACCCACACTATGTTGTGGGTGGTTGCCATGTTATGAGTTCTTTTTAGAATGTTGCTAAGCGGTTCCTATGTTGTTTCTACACAAAAGGCAACCCAAAAAGAGATTGTTGTAAACCTAAATATGCATTGGGTAAATCTATGGGATATTTTTCATCGATTTTATTGTATTCCAGGCAAAAACCATAAGTTTGATTGTTTGGAAAATTAATAGCACACATATCATCCGTAACTTGCACAATTTGAGGAACTCTTCATGTCCATGTGGAATGAGTTATGCACCCATATTAAAACGGAAGGTGATGGATTTTGAAGCCCTAACATTGTTCAAAAGTAATGGTGAGCATGTACCATTAAACAGTAGCGGTTCAGTCATATACCTGTGTTCCTGTGGCTCAGTGGTAGAGCATTGCGTTAGCAGCGCAAAAGGTTGTGGGTTCGATTCCCAGGGAACATGCATAATTAAAAAAATGAATAGCCTGAATGCACTGTAAGTCGCTTTGGATAAATGTAAATATACCAGTAGCAATTTCATAAAGTTTTAGTTCAGAGTTGATTTGAATGTGTTATCTGTGAAAGCTGATGATGTAGTCACAGGTCTTTCCCCTTCACTGAAGCACTAAGCAATGACGTCAGGGCAGGGGCAGTATCAGATGGACGCTGGTGTCAGGTGAGCTGCACATATCGGATGTAGATTTATTCTGTGATCGTATCCTCAAGACATGCTGTGTGGCAGTTCTTCAGGAACCAAGTGCTGCCTAAACCCATAAAGCTACTGCGGAGAACAGGAGACCCTGATTAGTCTAATGACTGGTTATGTGTTGTTTAACCCCTCGCAATGCAAACCCACACGCAAGCTTTACTTCATAAACTTTTGAATAATTGATTGAGTAATTTCAGAAGTGTACTTGTGATATATTTTCTGAGCTGGAGAAGCTGTCTTGGAGAAGAACTGGAACAGTTCTTGTATGGTACTCCGCAAATTTAATTCTGCATGTTATGGACAGTTGGTATACTGACAACAATACTGCCTAGTTTGAAAGTTGAAAAAAATATTAAAAAGCCTTGAGGTTTAATTAATTTGGATGGATGGATAGATGAATGATGCATGGATGGATGGCCAGACGGATGAACAGGTGGATGATGGGTGGAGAGACCGGCAGATAGATGGCACATAGATGATTAGAATGGATGGATGGTTAGATGGGCAGACATACAGAGAGGAGGATAGATAGATAGATAGATAGATAGATAGATAGATAGATAGATAGATAGATAGATAGACAGGTGTAGGTAGTAGATGAATCAGACAGAGAGATGAATGGATGGGTGGATTAATACGGACAGATGAATGGATGGATGGAGAGAAGAGCAGATAGAGAGATAGATGGTTAGTCGGATGGATGAATAGATAGACAAACAGATAGATGGGCAGATAGACAGAGAAGGACAGACAGATAGGTGGATATAATAGACAGATAGCTGAATGGATAGACAGATGGTGGGTTGGGTGACAGACAGACAGATAGATAGATCAAATACAACTAAAATTCACACTCATCATGGATTGAAAGTGAACCTGTTCTTTAATTCAGAATTTTGCCCAGAGCTGCTTTGGGATGATTGTCAATAAAGAATAAAGCTGTTTAGGTCCAGATGGTGTAATTACGACATCTACCAGCAGGGGCTAACCAGACCGGCTAACCTGCCAAACCTTGACCCCATCGGTGCATCCCTGCCTCCAGTTTACAAACAGATCCTTTTCATGAGTCACTGTTATTGCACACACACGAATATAATCAGAAATGATCATTTGACCCCTCAGTATCATTAATCAAAGATTGAGATCCTCTTGTTCATCAAAGCTCATGTTTCTCTTCTGTTGTTGAGCAGGGGGGAGGGGTCAGGACACACCATTACATCATCATCCAGCAGCGGCAGCAACAACAGGCCGTGGTATTGATATCAGACACACAAACCCCTGCTCACTGCCAGCCAGCTCCACTGACAACGGTAGGGCAAACATTGCACTAAGCTGCATTACGCAGAGACGCATGTATATGTGTGTGTGTGTGTGTGTGTGTGTGTGTGTGTGTGTGTGTCCGTTCATAAGGTCAAAGCAGGGACATATTTGGATCAGAGGACAGCACTTCAAAATCTAATTGGCTGATTTCATTCATTTGTTTAAAACAAATGGTTTAGCTAATCGTTATACTCAGTACAGCATCTCTCCGTTATGTGCAGGGTTATGTTACGAGTTGAAAAATCTAAATTAAAGTGTAATTTAAATTTCGACTGATGCAAGGTTTTTTTATGGGCCATGCTGATCTCTAGAGACCTAGGTAATATAATGCTGATAAATAAATAGTATGGTAACATATTAACTATATTTTGGAACTGACATAAGCTTCTATAAAATTGACCCATTTCTGATGTTGTCGAATATAGCCAAAAATGGGTATATATTACAAATATTGGCATTCACACTTAATTTTAAGGCCCAATTTTCACTATTAACAAACCATTTACTATGACTTTTGCCTTAATAAACTTCTAATTTGCTGCTTAGTTAGTAACTTAGGTAGTTGTTAAGTTAGAATATGGTCATCCAGAAGATGTGCTTTATAAGTACTAATAAACAGCCAATGTTAACAACAGGCATGCTAATAAGCAATTAACAGTGAGAATTGGTCTATACTAAAGTGTTGCCATATTAGCAAATACTGGCACTTTTTATGGTAAATATGATATATCAGTCTGTTACTGTTGTTTAAAGAAATTTGGTACAAACTAGTTTTTGGTTTAAGTCAATTTGTTTGCTTTTAATGTGGTTTGCATGTGTTTTCTGGGTCTGGTTTTGGATGGATGGATGGATTTTAGATGGATAAATTGATTTTTGATGAATTAATTTGTAGTTTACTTGTATTGGTGTTCTTCAAACGTGTGTTCCAGGATTGAACGCCAACCTAAAACACCAACAATGCATTGCAATCCATTCAAATGATCTTTCTGTCATTTCCAATTCAGCTTCCTTAATGGTGTGGCCAGTTCAATTCAAATTCAATTGCTGTATATATTCAGTATAGTAGGGATTTCAGGTAATTCCTGATATCTCTTTAATTGCATAATGATGCAACATATAAAAGTGTATTTTAATGATGAGCTGCAGATTCTGAAACAACATTCCTATTCCTATTGCTACTCCTAAACTCAAAGCGAAATGTTAGGATGAATGTTAAGTCCCAAGCCGATCCCTAAACCCAATACTAAAACATGATTGGTTGACAGGAATGTTGTAACCAACCAGGATGTATATCCAGGATCATGTCCTATTTGTCCTTGTATAATCATGGTAAGCAGAGCCACACTGAGCCTTTTGCTCATCAGTTCCTGTTGTCTCTCTACAGTTCTTTTTAAAAGTATAAAATGCCAAAAGTATGAGTATTTGATTTTGCAGTATGACATTGACATTAATTCCACTGTGGTTGAATGTGAATCTGTGCATATTTATGGTTCAAACACTTACACTTTGACTCATAGTTGCGTTAAATGAGAATTTACTGCAAGGAAACATGTTATTATTGCTAATGATGGAGATCAAAGTAGCACCAAATGAAAGCTACAAACTGGGATGAATCAAGGACAAAGCTCTTAAATCAAATGTCTTTCTCTCTCTCTTGTGCTTTTCATTTCTTCCGGCAGAGAGCTCATTCTTTGAGAATCTTAGAATGTCATCTCTCCCTCTTTCTTCCATTATCACGCTGTCATTATCTGCCGAGAGTTGGGCTTTCCATATTGGGTCAGGCCGCAGTGTCACTCCAGAGCTGCCTCGGGCCGCCTGTCTGTTCAGATAGTGTATCAGTAATCTCCAGCTCTGAGCAGCCTGTGTGAAGCGCTAAGGATTCCCCTGGGCATTGGAGCCGTTCAGGAACACTGCAACAGCCATGAAGGTGTATTAATAGGCTTGAGATTGTGAAGCTGAGTGTCCTTGACTGCTCTTGAGTGACTGTCTGATGGACTTTCTGATGTGCGCGGACCTCGTCGAGTCTCAAGAATAAACACGCACAGATGTCAGGGTAACTGCTTGATCATCTGAAAATCGTTTGGAAATTTTAGTGGCCAACTTGAGTTTGGGTCAACTGGAGTTATAGAACATCATCAGGATTGGATGAGTATTGGAGTTTAAATTGATTTAGGTAAGCCTGTCTTGTTTCCAGATGGATCCTGAGCCTCATTGCACACATCGGACATAGCTGACCCAAAGCCCACTCACAGATAAAAGCCATTGATTCTCTTGCGGTTGAAACGCACACATTGGATCAGAGATGTGTGTCTGACTGTGTGAAGAAAAACATCAATATACTGCATTTCAGAGTGTTCAGAGTAAACAGGAAGCAGTGTGTGGCTTTATCCATGCTGTGTAGAAACAATAGCTTAAATGAACAACCTCTAGAAAAAAATTGCCTGAAATCACCACTAACATCCTGATTGTGTTTTTACTTAGTCTGTTTGCTAGCTTGATTTTAAGGTGCCATATCTTCTTTTAAAGGGAAAGTTCACCTCAAGATGAACATTATGCTATCATTTACTCACCCCCATGTCAGACCAAACCTGTATGACTTTCTTTCTTTGGGGAAACACAAAAAGAAGATATTTTGAAGAACATTGGGATCCAGACTAAATTGGACCCAGTTGACTTTCATTGAATGGAATAATCCACTTTAATGTCAACCCAAATCTGTTTGGCCTTCTTTCTTCTGCAAAGCACAAAAAGAAACAATATATTTTGGAGAACAAACAACACGGTACCCCATTGATTTTCACTGTATGCACAAAAAAATCAAATCCTTTAAAAATATATTTTTGTGTTTACAGTTAGGTGCAAACAGGAAGCAGCATGTGGCTTTAATCAAGCTGTGTGGAAGCAACATTCAGCTTAAATGACCTCACCAGAGAAAAAAACAACATTGTGATTTTTTTTCTCCTAGTCTATAGCTAGCATGTTTTATGTGCAAGTTTTTTTTTTTGTGCATGTGTTTATATTAAAGGGAAAGTTCACCCCAAAATGATTAATCTGCCATTATTTTCTTAACCATGTTGGACCAAATTTGTATGACCTCCTTTCTTCTGCAAAACACAAAAACTAAATTGTACCCAACAGACTGTCATTGTACGGACAAGACCAAAAACACTTTTCAGAATATCTTCTTTTGTGTTTTGCAGAAGAAGGTAAATCATACAGTTTTCAACAACACAAGGGTGAGTAAAAATGATAACTGAACTTTCTGACTTGTATCTTAAAAAATTAACACGAGCGTTGGACTGAATTGAATCAACATTAAACTGACTTGAATTGGATAACATGACTACATTTTGTAGAACTTTAACTTGATATTAATTTGATCTGAACTGAACCAACACTCAACTGACTTCAGCTAAATAATAAGAACTAATATCTTTTAGAGCGGCATTACAACATAATCTGAATTGTCTGCATAGTCGAGTTACCTTAAGTCATTCTGCTATTTTCCTGTTTATCTCTGCTTTGAGAAAATCTGTATTGTATAAAGCACTACAGAAATAAAGGTGACTTGACTTAATTTTGGGGTGTACTCCCTTTTAAGATTTCAAGGAAGCGGTCAAATTATTTTCTTGACCAAATACATCAAAAATCCATCTTCCAATCTCTATTTTATATCGAAGTGCAGAAGATCCTTCAGTAAAAGTAGTAGCACAGCTCAAAGCTCTCATAGGACCGTATGCCACAAGAACAATATCCCTGTCATGACTCTGAGCTTAGCCTGAATCACTATGAGTGTGATTACATGGCCATCAGAGCTGGTGCCAAACTTCGCTGCGTCCTTTGGGAAGTACAGGCCTGGAGTGCACTAGCACTCTCCAGCACTAAAGATCTGTGAGGAGATTACATGCAGGCTGAAAGAAGATTGCAGTTCTCTGAGCTTCACAGTAAGATAAAACCATTCTGACAAATTATATTGAAACATTAATATTTCATTAGACGACAACAGCTTGATCTGGTCATTTTAAACTGTTCGGGATATTTTTAAATGTCATCATACTTGTTTCATAATTTGAAGGATAGTAAAAAAAAAACAGTACACAGAATCTCTTGGATCACAATTTGCAACTAGACGGATGTCCTGTTACTTCCTCTACAGTCAAAAATCTGGGTGTTGTATTAGACAGCAACTTGTCTTTTGAAAATCATATTTCCCATGTTACAAAAACAGCATTCTTCCATCTTAGAAACATTGCCAAGCTACGGAACATGTTAACTGTTTCTGATGCAGAAAAGTTAGTTCATGCATTCATGACCTCTAGACTGGACTATTGTAATGCACTGCTAGGTGGTTGTCCTGCATCTTCAATAAACAAGCTACAGATAGTACAAAATGCTGCGGCTAGAGTCCTTACCAGGTCAAGAAAATATGATCATATTACTCCAATTTTACAGTCACTGCACTGGCTACCTATTAAGTTTCGTATCAGTTACAAAATATTATTACTTGCCTATAAGGCCATAAATGATTTAGCTCCTGCGTACCTAACTAATCTTCTATCACGCTACAATCCAACCCGCTCCCTAAGGTCGCAAAACTCTGGACTCTTGGTAGTACCTAGGATAGCAAAGTCCACTAAAGGAGGTAGAACTTTTTCATATTTGGCTCCCAAACTCTGGAATAGCCTTCCTGATAACGTTCGGGGTTCAGACACACTCTATTTAAATCTAGATTAAAGACACATCTCTTTAGCCAGCATTCATATAATGCATCTCATAATCTTGTACTGCAGTTATATCTGATCAAATGCACATTATTATGCTTTAGCTTGGGTTGAACAAATAATTTTATCTTGGATGGAACAACTGCTACGCTAATTATGTCTCTATTTGTTTCTCTGTTTCTGGATTAACATCCCATGGTAACTAGAAATTACACAAGCTTCAGTCTGGATCCAACCCTTAAATGATCTGAGATGACCGAACACCTGAGAAGAGATGATGACGAACCCCTCGGAGGACCTCAGAGGAAGCCAACCATCAGAGAGTAAACAGAATTAACCAAATTTTGCCATAAGTTAAATATATTAAGTTTCTGCAATATATAAATCTATTGTAGAGACTTAATTTCCTGTAAAGCTGCTTTGCACAGATTGTATCGTAAAAAGCGCTATACAAATAATCTTGAATGTAATATTTGTGCCTTGTTTATTAGTATAGGCCTACTGTAAATGCAGATGGGTTCACCAGCAGGCTGTGCGTGTTGTGATGACCTCAAAATCAATATTTGTGTCCGACTTGTTTACCTCTTTGTAATGCAGCCAAATGACGACAGAAACGCACATCTATATGTTCTTCCACCATTTATTAGTTCACCATATACAGTGAAAATGGTATTTTAATATGCAATGATTCATTCTTAGAATGTCATGACATTTTTGTTGCTTTTTTTGCTTAATAAAACGATGTTCCATTATTGAAAAGTATTAAGGTTTCATGCACAACAAACCATAGTCAGTTTCTTTAGATTAATGGTACAAAACAAATAAAAAAATTCAAATAAAATCACCAAAAGAAACGTAATATCCCAAAACCTGTCAAATAACATGTTATTTCGTAAACAGTGCAGTAGATTTCTAATATCGTAATTTTTCTAACAAATTCATCAACAAAGCTCAAGTCACAGTTTACAATTTCCATATAACAGTAGTTCGACACAGATGTGTGTGTGCAAAAAAACCCATAAACATTCATTCGTCTTTTTTTTCATTCCAACCAAACTGAATTATACTCTCGTCCCTGTCTAAAGATTTTTCTCTGAAATATAAACATCATTGTTGATGAATCTTTAAGACGACATACTAGCATATCATTTTAAATAACAAATATTTAGATATAAAAATACAAATATGACTTTTTTTGTTAAAAAGAAGCGTGTCTGGGTAAGGTTCATGGTGGCACCTCTGTTGGCACCGGAGTGAAAGTTCATGCAAAGAGATGGACACGACAAAAGAAATGCGAGGAGCTGCTGATTTTTTTTTAAATGTATAAAATTAGGCTTGGAAGAAATCAAGATGCATTCATGTTGAGTTAATTACAAGAGGTGGTAATGCACAAAGCTCCTCTGTGCTGTACTGATGATGTGAATCCGTGGCGCAGGTGCGCAAATCAGCTGCAGTGAAGGGCAAAACAATAGATCACCAAACGAGCTTCAAAGACTACACGCTTCAACACCTGTGGGCATGTGTATGATATCAATTTCTGAAAAAGAATATGATGCAAAATAGCTAAAGAAAATATTCACATTGCACCATCCGTACATATACCCTAGTTCATTTCTCATTATGGGAACTCAATGTCTTTGTGTGTGAAGTCTAAAATGTCTCTAAAAGCAGCAGTCGGATTGAAGTCGATGCTCAAGGCAGATCCATATGTGTGTGTGTGTGTGTGTGTGTGTGTGTGTGTGTGTGTGTGCGCGCGCTATGGGGAAGGTATTTGAGCTAAGATACTGTACATCTATAGTAACAGAGCGTAAGATGTGGTTCAGTCTTCGGTTGAACTTCGTGTTGCTTACAGCGCTTTTGGAAGATGATGGTCGTGGAATAATAATGGCAAGTCCATCCATCTTTATTCACAGATGAGCCGCGGCGCGCAGCCTCAATAACATCTCCGACATCTTCCTCATTGTCGTTTATATTGGAGAATCGCCAGCAAACCCCAAAGGAAATTCCGTCTCTCCCTTCTTTAATTCGCGTTTTCCCTTTTTAGTTTAGTCTCCTCGTGGTTCGAGTGTCGTGCCACCGCCTCTCCATCTCTTTGCAATCTTCTTCACATGCACAACCGACAAGTGCTTCGAATCGGTGATAAACATTGAAAAGTCTGCATGGCATCGCGCGGGTTTAAACGTCCGGTGATGATTTGTCGGCCATGCCTTTCATCACCTCATCTATTCGGTCGTCCTCGATGACCACTGGAAAGAAGAAGACAGATAGCTGATGTCAAGACTTCGCCAATCTAACATGTGTGCTCTGTGCGCTGTGAAACTGCGCAACAAGACTCGACACACAACAAACGCATTCAAATGCGTTAAAATGAATATTAAATGCGTAACAACATCACTTAAAAAGATAATTTCTCAGTCGGGTTGCATGAAATAGCCTATTATTTAGCCTAGATATTGAGGAAGACAGTTTGCCATTTTTACAGATGTTAAACTGACAACGTCAAATTATGCATGCATTTAAATACATTCTGTCATTTTCTCGCATTTAAATGATTTATGTTGTTGTAAGTGTTATGAACTGACAGGCTCGGTCACTATTCACTTTTACTGTATTTTCCCCGTGCAATGAACGCGAAAGGTGATCGAGGGTGTCATTCTCCCTAACATCTCCTTTTGTGTTGCACGGAAGAAAAAGTGAGTGAAACTTAAGTCTCTATTAATTTAACTTAAGTAAATTATCTTCAATCAGGATAACATTCTCACCTCTCTTCGCTCTGCCGATCTGTCCAAGTTTTGGAGGTCTTTTCCCCTGCGACGCTCCGAAGAAGGAGTTGGTGTCCTGCAGCCCGCAGCTGAAGGACATCTGACTGACATCGTTGTCCGCTCCGTATCCGCTCATTTTCCCCTCTCCGTACGGCAGAACCTCGGACATGACTGCTGAAGGACGGGTTCGCGACGCAGAAGGCGCAAAAGAACTGATGTATATAGGCAGCTACGGTGGATATGACAGCTATCACCGCAAAACAAGTGCACTGGTTTGTTTGTTTTTTGCGTAGATATCCCGCGTAAATGTCAGACTCCTCGCACCGCCAACTTCCAAACGGACTGGAGTGCTCGGTGCAGAAAGAGAGCGAGAGAGAAAGAGAGAGAGCGCAGCTGAATGTCCGACTACATCAGCGGACTGGTGAAGTCTGCTGTAAGATACGGGAGATCCCGCGATCATAAAGGAAACCCGGGCGGAACAGTGAAGTCATCCATCCGGGCGTGCGTGTGTTTAGGAGAGAGAGAGAGAGAGATGGGGACTCCAGGAGGTGCAAGGGTGGCCCCATCAGGCGAAAGCTGAAACTGGCGAGAGGAAACACTGAACGGCGCTCTGCAGTCGCTCCTTAGTATGTGACGCACGGTGGTCGCAGGGGTCTTTGGAAAGGCCGTGGTTTGGAACTTAAAAGAGGAAAAGATCGCAAGACCTGATTTATGGAGATCACTCAAGATCTCAACAACTCTATACTCTCTGCAACTCAAAGCACGCGCAGAAGGGGGGATGGGGGGCTTTGGTGGCTCAAGCCCTTGCCCTTTTTCCAATTTATTCAAAAGTGCCCCTCTCAGACAAATAGCAGTGATAGACAAAATGCAGACCTTGAGCCAAACATTCATCACCAAACACCAATGACATGGGTTCAGTCATTTCATACACTTCAAAACTGTTGCAACAGAGGTGGAAATAAAAATGTTAAGGACATGAATTATGTTTCCATCTTTGTTGCCACAGTTTGGAAGTGCCTTTTTCTCTTCTAAAGAAGTTGGTGTTCCAGTACTTTTGTCCATATAATGAATGTACAAGTCAATGGTGTTTGGTGATGAGTTTTTGGCTCAAGGTCTGCATTTAAAGTCACACCAGAGGTGTTCAGCTGGGATTAGGACTTGTCTTTCTGCAGACCAGTCAAGTTCTTCCACACTGACTGAATCATCATTTCTCTTTGATCCTTGTCTTATACACAGAGACACTGTCATGTTAGAATAGAAAAGGGTCCTGTCCAAACTGTTGCTATAAAATTAGAAGCACACAATTCCCTAGAATATCATTATATGCTTGAACATTAAGATTTGTACCCATGGAAATTACTAAAGTAGTCAAACCTTTTATTAAAAGGGGGTGACCCTATACTTTTGGCAATATAGTGTATATTTTAGAATATTACATAATTCATCAATGCTCGTTTTTCATGAATAATAAACCAACCAATTATTATCTGGCACAAGTTCAAATTTCATTGGACAATTATGTTAAGTGGAGCAGTCATTTTCCATACTTATTCATACATCGATTGAAAATGACATAGGACAGACAAGTTTATTTGTGGAGCGATCTGGATCTGCAGTGTCTCATTTTATAAATCAAATTACATCGCTGGGAAAATATATGCTAAATGACTACAAAAGCACTGCACAAAACCATGCAGCGCCAAAAGTTGCAATAATGGTAATCAGTAAGCTATTCAATTCACTTATATTTATGTATGATGCACCGTTTACTCTTTCATGAAACTAATGATGCCCAAGTGCCACCTACAGGCCTGTTATGTGAAGTGTAAGCTGGCGAAATGGTGACGTGAAAGGACTTTATGTTGCCAATAATGCATTATTATGAAAGTGTCTTATGATCAGAAATCATTCTAAAATGCTGATTTATTATCAATATTGGAAACCGTTGTGCTACAATTTTTTTTGTTATTATTATAATTTTTTTGGAACCCCTGATACTTTTTTGGGGTTCATTGCTAAAAAAACAATACAACATTTATTAAAAATAGAGATGTTTTCTAACAATATCAATATTTACTATCTCTGTTTCTATCAATTAAAAAAAATTCTTACAAAAATAAATAAATACTGACCTCAAGCTTTTCAACATATATTGTTACAAAAGTTATATTTTAAACAAATACTGAGCTTAAAAAAAATTAAATCAAATAATCCTGAAAAAAGTATCACAGGTTTCCAACATTGATAATAAATCAGCAGATAATAAATGAATAGCATAAAATGTATTTTAAAGAACATACAACATTTCAGAAAATAAATGCAGGGTTTGATGACCATAAGTGACTTCTTGCAAACATATAAAATAGTAATAATGTATCTAAACTTTTGACCTATAATCTTTTTTTTTGTAGGGGTTCATTTTTATTAAAATATAATATTTTGGAGATTTTTGATCTGCCCTAACGTCTCAACTCGTAAAATGAATTCATAAACTTCAAATTCATAAAGTTTTCCAATTGTTTAACGTAAAATAAAAGGATAATATAATTAAATAAAAAATCTGTCATTTGCTCAAATTTTTGTTATAAACCCGTAAAATATAATTAGTTATTAAAACTATTTTTTTTCTTA
Organism: Ptychobarbus kaznakovi; assembly: GCA_027422405.1. NCBI lineage: Eukaryota > Metazoa > Chordata > Actinopteri > Cypriniformes > Cyprinidae > Ptychobarbus > Ptychobarbus kaznakovi. The sequence goes on along the minus strand of CM049805.1, from coordinate 4,270,275 downwards.
AAATGTAGCCTATGTAGGCCCTATATTTTTTAATAAAGGTCACACAGGCTAGTACATATTCCTCATTACTTAATTTGTGTTGCCCCTTTTCAAATGCATTTATACATGCTTTATTAATATGCATTATTTTTTACCCTTATACCAGACCCAGATTTTCAATCTTAAAATAAAAAGTATTAAATTTAACTTTTTTGAAGCATTGCTTATTTAAGCAAAAAATTATGAAATAAACATGAAAATGGAATACACATTTATAGAAGTGATATAGTTTCAATACTAATTTGAAGGTTTAAAGGTTTAATTTCTGCCAAAACAAAGAGAGTCAGTGAAGAACATGACAAAAGAAAATCAAGTATTCCTAATTTCCAATCAATCTGTAATTGTTTCAGTAGATGCAAAAGTGTGGTAATATTAGCTATTTGAGTGTGTCTATTTAGTAGGCCTATACTAGCTGTGAAATTAGGGGCCGTTAAGGTTCACCAAAAACGATAACTATAATTATAATTAGTAAATAATCGTTCTAATTGTATGAGAACGGTACAGTCCACACCACAGCTATAGGCCTATAACTCTTATAATGAACAGAACGTTACTGTCCGTTGGTGTGGACGCTAATATTGTTTTTGGTCTCGGAGTGAACCGACATAGCTTTAACAAGACAAACGTTTTATAAGTAGCATAGGCTACAATTTTATTCCGTAAACGTTTAAAAGAATGCTCCAAATAGTAATTAAACATCTAAAATGATCTTTATTTGTACGTTTTCTGAGAGTACGTTTTGTTACTTTCCACTAGTTGGCCACATGAACACGGTTCCCATCAAAGCAGTGTTTACCTATAGTTTCTCTTCGCTTTGCGCGCTATGGTGGAGTTAAAGTTCAACTTGAATGAACTGTAGTCGAACAGTAGCCTGTTTTATTTTCATTTTGTTATTATGTCAGAAATTGTAATGATCATTGTCTTCCGGTTCTCGATAAGTGGAGGTTGAGTAGAATCTGGAAAAGGCGTTGTGACTATCAGTTGTTTTGATTCACTCAGTGTGATTAGATTCACTCACAGGCGGTGTACCGGGGAAATGTCACCGTAACACCGTGCAGACGTCATCAGCGCACGTCACGTTCAGCGTCGTCTGTCCTCGGTCTCCAGAAGCCGGACATTGTTCTTCACCGTGGCCCACCTGTTGTCTTTCCGATACTTCCTTTGAATCAATTCTGTTTGGATGAAGGCTAAGTAGAGGTTTGTGGTAATTATGCACCTGTCTCGCATGAATATGATCTCCCTCTCTCGATCTATATAGCATACTATATTTCAGCACCATGGATAGAGCTCAAAATGATCTTTAGTTGTTTTATTGATATTTTTTACTCTTAAAATACCAATGCAAAACATAAACCTCGAACCTATATTTTACTGTATCCCCTGCAGCATTATAACTAGTGAGCATGTAGGCTTTTTTCTGTGAATCAACTCAAGCCATAGATTGTTGGCATGGCAACACTCCTCAGAAGACTGCAGTTCTCAAAGCTCATTTTCATATCTTCACTGTCCTCCTGAGCAAAAGTATTTTCATAGTTTGTGCCGCTCCACTGCTCAAGTAAATGAATGAATGACAGTAGGCTGATCTATAATGACAAGTCAATTGAAAACCATAGCGGTCCGGGCTCTGAGTCTGGATTGAACCATTTTTAGGGATCTATGGAAAACTCCAGACACCGTGGTGTCGCAAATGTGGTGAATGTCTGTTATACTTCAACATCACAATGCTGCTGAACTTAAGCTTTTCAGTGAGATTACAACAGTTATAGCCATTTTTCTCCTATTACAGCGCCACCAAGATCCTCCTTTCTTTGTGTTTTTCAGTCTAGTGTCCGTGTTTCCCTCTGTCCGGTGTTGTGTTCAGTCACAGACGTGGGCTGTGTGTGAAAGTGTCCTCTGGGAGAGCGTTTGCGGTCACACTGGCCTCTGCTGACTCATGCGCTGTAACTGCTGACTCACTCTCTATCCAGCATTAAAACACACCAGATCACAGAAAACCTGAGTCAAAATGAAAAACTGAGAACAGAAAGGAGCAAACACTGCACAGTTTTCAGGGGTGGGCGATGAAATGTGCAGATGCAGTGTATATGGGAGATATATGAGCCTTCTTTTCAGTTGAAAGGTCAGCAAGCATCTGGTTAGGAAAAAAATATGATTTTTCAAATGTGACTTCCACCACAATAAATAATTTTACCCCTAAGAAAACCAAAAGTTAGTGTACTTAATTACAAAGGCAACAACATTGTCAGTGAAGAATATGCCTAAAATAAGATAAGCGATGAGTAAATTTAGCTTATTTATGCCTAAAGTGTAAAAATATTATTTGAAAAATTAACAGATATTATTGTGTGTATTTAGCATACTTAAAATGCTAGAAGTAAATTTATGAAATTACAAGTTATATTTTCTTTCATTTGTCTACTTAATTTAATTTGTCTATTTTTTTATAAAAAAAACACATTTGTTTATGGTTATTTGAATGTCTGGGTCTAGGAAAAGTTTTTTTTAATGAAATTAATACTTTTATTATTAGTTACTATTAAAGGATGCATTAAATTGGTCGAAAGTGACAGTAAACCAATATATAATGTTGCAAAAGTTTTCTATTTCAAATAAATGTTCTTTTTAAACGCTCTATTCATCATAGAATACTGAAAAAACTATGTATCACAGTTTCACAAAACAATATTAAGCAGCACAACTGTTTTCAGCATTTAGAATAAGAAATGTTTATGAGAAGAAACCGTTATTTTAAATTGTAATAATTTATTTACAGTATTAGTGTCTTTACTGTACTTTTTCATGAGCATAAAAAAACACAATCTTTATCAAATTAACCTTTCTAGTGTAAAACATAAAAGGCATGTTTTAAAATCAGCAAATATTTTTTGGGGAAGGTTTCAAGACACTCTTGTGACTCTTTGATATAACAAATCCCTTGGATATAACAGTAGTTGAAGAAACACCTGTAAAGTTAAAGTGAGAACAGCACCACCTTCTTCTTTGCCACTTTGGCTGTGCTGGTCAACTGTGAGATGCTGGCTCCTGCAGAAGATCAGTGTAATTGAGCCAGATTTATGGCAGTGTAATTGACACCGGCTGATGAGTGTCTTTGAGCATTGGTTGGCAGTTCACTGTATTTCCACACACGCACACATTCTTTCCTCTGGAGCTTTTACTCAAACCACTGAAGCAGGAACCCGATACAGACGGCCTGTTTAAGCCTGCGGCACAGAAGCAGGTCTGTGTTCTCATCACTGGAGATGAGACAGAGATGAGAGCGTACGCAGATGAGGCACAGGCCATGGGTACATTACAAACAGCTGCACGCCGAGGGGCATAAGGAATTATGTAGCTATGATAACACAATCATAACTTGTGAAATTCTCTGGCTTTTTGTGTTCCTGTCACACATCTGTCGCAGGCAGCAAATGCATTTTTGTTTGTGCTTCTGTTCTTGTTGTCAGCTATTTTATTTAATATAGATTCCACTTTATCACAGATTTCACTTACAAAAAAGAAGCATCACAGTATGCTGTCTTCTCTTCTAAAAATCTATTATCCTATTTTTTTGGACCTAAGATATTCCTTGAATATATGACCATGATATTATCCGAAATAAATTGGATTTTATGTAAATCTCAAGGTATACGTTGTATTGCTGGCGTATGAACATAGGCTAGTGTTATTTTTCTATAATAAGTAGTATTTATTCATATTTTGCATTTTTAACAGTTTTTATCTTAGCTTATGTTTTAGTACATTTGTTAGTACATTTACATTTTTTTATTTCTATTTTGCTTTACATAATTTTTTACTAATTTAGTAATTTTAGTACTTTGTAAAATTATTAATTTCAATTAGTTGCATTTCAACAAAAGCATTTTCTTATTTTAATGTTTTTTTAGGTTTTTAATCAACCTTTGTTTAATTTCAGCTTTATTTTAATGAACCAAAATATTTTTAGTAGTTTTAGTGAACAATAAAAACACTGGAATATACCATTGAATATATAAAAGCCATGGTATTATTATCTGATGCAATCACTCTACCATGGTGTCATCACAGTACTTCTCTGCACGTTTATTAATTACATTGATCAGGAGTTCAAAATAGAAACAAATGTTTTTCTATTAATTTAAATCATAAAATTAATTTAACCAGTTTCAACTTTTTTTATTTATATGAAATTTAACTTGATTTTTAACGTCAGTTTACTATAATTTAAGTTGAAATGACTTAGAGCAAATTTGAATACTTTAAAATTTAAGGCAGCAACTGAACATAAGTTTTCAAGTTGAAGGGCAAGAGGCAGAGGATGAAAAAAAAAAATTATGTGAATTAATTAAAATATAATTAATGCAGCGATCCATTGATTCATGCAAATAAATGTCCTTCACTTTACCAGTCTTGCCCTCCTTTGCCTTCTAGTGGTTTAATGTAAAACGACAAGCTTGACTGGGAAATGCAGCATCATCAAAAGTTCAGTTTGACCTTGGCAAAGTCTTTTTTCTTCAAACATTTATTCTGCATCTCATTTGCTTATATTAAAGAAAAAAAAGTCAGAAGGAGAGGGTAAGGTTGTTGTAGTTCATTTACAGAGGATATTTGTAACAGGATCACAGCAGCTGCTGCATAAGAACACATGCAAGATTCCTTGCTGGCAAACACACACGTCTCTCTCAGAAGAATTATAACTTCCCATGTCACAAGCATTAATAAATCAGCAATATCACTGAGTGTAGCAACAACTGAGATACTTATGATTTAGAATCTGTATGTGAAAACTTCAAATAATGCTGGAATAGAAGAACAGCAAGTACACAACAGTGTTTATTGACCAAACAAAGTAGTCCAGAACTTTACATGACAAGCTTAAAATTAGGACTTAAAGGAAATTGAAAATTCAAAAACAAACAAACTCCACAGTGCATAAATCTCATCCATAAATGAAGGCACTACCATATTAAATAACATTTTCATTTTAAATTAGAGGTTTATTTGTACCAGCCATTCAATACAGTATAGCTATAACCATCATTTTTAATGAAGCCCATTAAAAAAATATTTAACCATTTGATAAGTGCCAAACACTTGAATAATGATAAAGATACTTGAATAATAAACAGAAAGTCAAACACGAAGACATCTGTTTATCAGGATATTCACTAAAATATCGAAGCATGTTTGCTCTGACTTTATGCTATTTTCTCCCAAACTAATGTAATGAGACATGTTTGAGCGCCGAGAAACTCGACTTTTCACTTTTAAATAGCATTTGGAAGCTTATTTCTACCAGTGAATAAAAAACACTCTCTGTCTCCCAATTCATACATACTTTCATTATATCAAAGTTATTTATATCACAGTTCAGACCTTTTTTCTTCTGAGAATTGCAAGATATAAACTCAAAATTGCAATTTAATAACTTGCAAGAGAAGAAAAGTCTTATTGTGGGTTTAAATGTGCAATTATAAGATATAAAAGAGCTGTCGAGAAAACTTCATTATTGTAATATCACGCAACTGACAAGCCAACCGCAGAGTATGGCATGTATCCTCAACAACCACGATGTTCATGTTTTTTCACGAGGCTATGCCCTTCTTGTTTTACACTTAATGCGTGTGTACTGAATGTTCAATACGTTAATAATCATAAGAGTGAAGAGAGTGAACTGGCTCTTTTTTTACATATGGGATTTGTTTTATAAGGTTCTGTAGATTTGCACTGAACAGAGAGAGAGAGATCGTCAGAGCAAGCGCATCTATCTGCGTCTGTCCTTCAAGTCAAGTCATGCCATCAGTTGTCAAAAGATGAAAATGATATCTTTATCATAGCATCCTTTCAGCGTTTAAGGGGGTTTCCCATGAAAACGTCAGCACTGCTAAATGCACTGAATCAATGGTATTCTTCTCTTCAAAATTTAAAATTAGCTTTACCCAGGTAACGTGTTGATCGTCGATTGAGCCTTGTTAATGTTGAAATTAATTTAAAATGAATTCCATTCATGAATGAAGCATTTTTAAATGTATAAGTTGACTCACTTGTAAAGACATCCCTTGCTGCCACCTCCTGGCGTAATAATGTGTCTGCACTGACTAATAGTCTGTAAAATGAGCTTACTCATGAATGTTGAAATTTCTGTCAATAACCCTGTTGGAAAGCCTCTTGTCAAGTCAGATTTGGGAATCTAAAGTTACTATTATGCATATATTAATGTACCACTGAGCTTAATTAGATAAGATAGATAGATAGATAGATAGATAGATAGATAGATAGATAGGGTTCGAGTCTCAGGTGGTGCAGGGATTGTGGGGGGGATTGTACAGCACTCTCTTCCACCTTCAATACCACGACTGAGGTGAGACCCTTGAGCAAGGCACCGAACCCCCAACTGCTCCCTGTTAGCCGCAGCAATATGGCTGCCCACTGCACCGGGTGTGTGTTCACATTCAGAGCACAAATTCCGAGTATGGGTCTCATACTTGGCCACAACTTCACTTTTTTTTTTTTTATAGATTTTTTTTTATCGAATTACTGATTTTTTTTATTCTGAGGAAGAAATAAGCTTCCATAGGAATATGGAAAACCAAAATGGTAAAACTAAAGTGTGTATCAAGTATCTGTGTGTTGCTACTAATCGCAGGTGTCCTGTTCACAGTAAACATTGTTTTAAAGTTTCAGCCTATTTCGAGAAGTAAATCTTGTAAATGCAGCACAACTGTTCATTTGTATGAGATTAAACCATATCTCTTAAGCCTGATACAAAGGTACGACGCGTTTAATGTTCTGCCTGCAGATGGGACAGATGGGCTGCGGCAAGGCCTGATAGCAGCGGAAACAGCAGCACACGTGTCCGCAGTCCAGCAGTACGCAGCCTCGTGGGTTACTCAGGCATATCACGCACATGTTCTCCGGTACGTCCACGCCGTTCTCCTCCTCCTCTCCTTGTTCTCCTGTACCCATCAGTTCAAACTCCCTCCTCATGTTCTCCTGCTCCCACCGCAGCTTCAGCTGGCGATAGTACCTGCGTCCCGCCCACATCAGCACAGCCACACCTGCCAACGCACAAACACACGCCAGCACCCTCCACACCTCCGCTTGCCCTTCCTGCTCCAGCCGCAGGGTCTCAAAGTCGTCCGTGCTCAGGAAGTACTCTGAGCCGTCGGTGGGTGGGCGGATTTTTGGGAGGCGGTCTGTGTCCAGGATGAGCTCGCCCACTGCAGTCAAAGACGCGCCCACTTTCAGCATCTCCTCTGTTTCAAGTTGACCTTTGGGCTTCTCTCCGCTCAGGTACTGACCGATCAGGTCTGTGAAGCCGTAACTGGCCTGGTGGAACTTCTCATGGACAATATCCATATTTGGGACCCGTGGCCTCCAGGGGACAGAGCACACGCACAAATGCCTTGTTCACACCCAGCAGGTTAAAGGGCACAGCATTCACACGCTGGTGAAGCACACGCTCGCTGTCTGCCCTGAAAGATGTGACACATTTTCAGCATCATTACTCCAGTCTTCAGTGTCACATGATCCTTCAGAAATCATTCTAATATGCTGATTTGCTGCTCAAGAAACATTTCTTATTGTTAGCAATGTTGAAAACAGTTGTGCTGTTTAATGTTTTCGAAAAACCCTTTTTTTCTTTTTAGGATCTTTGATGAATAGAAACTTTGAAAGAACAGCATTTATTTGAAAAAGATGAGTGTTGGGAAAGTTACTTTAAAAAGTAATGCTTTACAATATTGCATTACTCCTTATAAAAGTAATTATGTTAGTTAATTTTTATGGAAAGTAATGCGTTAGATTACTTTTGAGTGACTTATTTTACACTATTCAGCAATAACAAAAATTAAACAAATTCGAAATTAAAAAGTAATGCGTTACTTACTAATTACGTAAAAAAGTAATCTGATTACGCAACTTACGTTACTTGTAATGCGTTACCCCCAACACTGATTATAATACCTTTATTGTCACTTTTAATCAGTTTAACGCATCCTTGCTTAGCAAAAGTATTAATTTATGTATATGACTTACCAAGTGCATGCTAAACTGTTCCACACAAGTTTGTGTTCTCGGAGGACCAGTTTCTGGATGACACCAACAGTGCCTTCTTGAAACTGACTCCTTAATGGTTCCCCAATGGGCTGCACTGTTCCTACAGAGAGAGGAAGTGAGAACAAGTCAGTGGAAATGAAAGAGAGATCCAGTTATATTCTACAGATCAGCTGAGACATTATATAATGGAAAATGAATGTTACCCTCGATGACCACATACTGCAGACATTTCCCTGGTGTGGCATTCAAAAGATCTGCTAGCTTTTCATCCAGCGCCAAAACTGGAGCTTCCTTACATCACAAACAAAATTGTTTATTTTTTATTTTTTGAAAATTCTCCTAATCTTGTGTAGCAGGCACTTTAAATCCAAATAACTAATTCCAGGCACTTATTCCACATATATAATATCTAAATCATCATTTTTGCAATGTTACTCACTTTAAGTTTGTCCACAGTTTTGCGTTTCTTCCTGTAGCTGTAATAAAACAGACCAGAGAGAGCCACACTTGAACCCAAACACACCATCTCTATTGTCCGGATGGGGAAATCCTCCATCTTCCACCTCACCCTCTTCCTCTTCTCTAGACTACTGAACACAGAATGACATCATAATGAACAGCTGTAAGGTCCAAGATGAATTAACAGAACCTATGGTGATTTGATTCAGCATTGATTTTCAGTTTGATCACCATCGATCATTTAGCAAATGCTTTTAATTACATTAACACAGGTTCGTTTCTTTAGCTTCCCTGAATAGGAGTTCAAAAAATGTCCAATTGAAATAATTTATGTCATGGGATTTAGCTGACATTAAAGTTTGGCAAGTTAAATAATCTCTAAAATGACTAATCAACTAACTGACACAAACTGAAATAAATACAAATCTGTGCCATTAACAACTACACACGTAGATGTTGGCTTGAGAGCCTGGTTTGAAAACGTTTGAAAAGATTGAAGGTTATAGTTTAAAGGTTATACAGGTCAGAATGAACCCCAGACCAACAGACACAGTTTTTTAGCTGACTGTGAAAAAAATGAAAGCCAGAGAGAGAAGACAAAGCCTTTGTTTACATTGGAATTGTTTGACAGTTGGCACATTTGAACATTTAAATTATGTAAGTCTAACGTTATGCAGTTTTGGGTGTTTTGATCGATGATTTAAGAAAAACAGACATAATAACACTACCAACACCACTAAAATGAAACATACATAACGATAACCGCAGATCACCAAATAAGGCAAAGCATGTAGGCTGTCAAAATTAAATATGTGACCCATAAATGACCTTTAAAGACTTTAACCCTAATACTTTGAACACGGTTACACATGCTCATAAATATGTATGAAACAACAGAAATGAATATCGCGTGTAGAAGCAGAAATCACCTTTAACACTCACGATACTCCCGAACTCATTACCGGAAACTGAGATGTTTGTTTAAGTCACGTGGTACGTCAACATACCTCTTGTAGGTAGTTGTGGATTTTGCCTGACTATGGATTTGGTGACAACCAAACGCAGTTTATCGTAAACTTTAAATGATGATATATATATATATATATATATTTTTTTTTGTTTATCCGTTTAATTAAAAAATCTCATACATTTTAAAATTAAAATTTCCCCAGGGACTTTTAATTTGAAACTCAGTGTTTCCGAATAAGGCACACGTTTGTGATAGAATCCGCTAACTTCACCAAGGTGGCCAACATGGCAGGAGGAAAGAAGAAATCCTCTTCTCTACCATCAACGATTCAGAAAACTCTTTCTTCCATATGGCAGGACAAACACATGGTGTTGTTCAAAGCAGAGTACACGCTCTTGGTCACGGCCGTTCTTTGGTTCCTGGAAGTTGGGGTTAACATATGGGTGATCCAAAAAGTTGCATGTAAGTGCAGTAGAATCAATCACTGAAATGAACAACTCGTTAATGGATCAACAGACTGAAGAATCTCCATACTGCTTGATTTCTGTGTGTTTAAATGGGATACCATTGCATGCTGTTAATGCAGTTGTTTATTTATTCCTTTATTTCATAAAAATTCAACTGTTACACCTACTTTCCAAAATTACAGTCTGGTTAAGTTTGTATTTGATCCGTCGAGACTCACTAAAAGGAACACGTGCACAGACCCACTGCTCATGTTGTCTGTCACGCGCACACCATATAGCTACAATGACGCTGCATCGCAGTATGCAGAGAGATGCCATCGTGATTGCTCTGTCTAATGATGCACGTGTTGTGTGTAGATACAGAGATCGACTGGAAGGCGTATATGGATGAGGTGGAGGGAGTTATTAACGGCACATATGACTACACACTGCTGAAGGGCGACACGGGGCCGCTGGTGTAAGTGTCCACATACAACATTTCTGTTGCAGTGCTTCCCAAACCTGTCCTGGAGGACCTCCTGCCCTGCACATTTTGCATGTCTCCCTAATCAGACACACCCAATTTAGTTGGATGAAGGACAGGACAGGTTTGGGAAGCACTGCTGTAAAGCAGGGATCCTCAAATCTGGACTATTCCTGCAGAGTTTAGCTCTAACCCTAATCAAACACACCTGAGCGTGCTAATCAGAGTCTTCAAGATCATTAGTAAATCACAGGTAGGTAAGTTTGATCAGGTTTGGTGCTAAACTCTGCAGCAGATTGGACCTCCAGGGAAAGATTTGAGGAACCCTGCTGTAGAGTATTCCAGCTTTTAGATGTCCAGTGGTAAATTACTTTTGAAAAGTAACGGATTACAAGTTACCCTATTGAAAAATATTAATGTAATGTAACTGATTACTTTTCAAATTTCTAATGTTTTCAACTGTTATTCATTGTCAAACATTTAAACCAGACAGGGTTAACCTTACAGTAGTGCTCAACACTGATTACTGTCAGACTTTCAAAATCCTTCATAATTTGATTTAAGATTATAACATTTTAATTTTAAAGCACAGCCACCACAAAAAAATTAGCCTTACTTGGAGAACATTCTGTGGTTAAATACAGTTAAAAAAAATCATAAAATTCATAAAATCCTAACAAGATATAGTTTAATGGCTATAATACTGTTTTTAAAATCTAGTCTTTGCATAGCTATGACAGAAAACACTGGAATCTAACAATTCCTTGAAAAAAAAAAAAAAAAACAGTACTTAAAAAAAAATAAAGCAAGTACATAAACCCATATAGGAAATAAAACCGTTATTGATTAGGCATGTGTCCTAAACTCCTCACATATTTTAGAGCAGTCAGTGCATTTTTGCAAAGAAATCAATCAAATATGTATGTGTAAAAATCTTCAAATGTAATCATAAACATTTTCATAACTTTAATTTAACTTCACATTTTTTTCTCAGTAACTGTAACTAATTACAATTACACTTATTTTGTAATTCAATTATGTAATTCCATTACATGTAACTAATTACTCCCCACCACTGATTCTATATACTGAATGTGTTTCAGGTATCCAGCTGGTTTTGTGTATATATTCACTGGGCTGTATTATCTTACTGATCATGGACAGAATATTCGTTTGGGTCAGTATGTGTTCGCTGTGTTCTACCTCATCACCCTCCTGCTTGTGTTCCGCATTTACCATCGCACCAAAAAGGTAACGACCCCGTATAATGCAGATCCATGTAGTTTACCTTTCTACATACTGTTCATTGTGTTCAGTCACTTTTTGTTTTACCCAAGAATTGCCAGGATCTTTTCACTGAGAATTTGAAAAAAACACTGTTCAAATGTTTGGGGTCAGTAATATAAGAAAAATCAGTTTCGCATAAATTCTGTTCTGAACATTCTATTAATCAAAGAATCCTGAATAATGTGTTACGGTCAAATGTTAAGCAGCATAACTGTTTTCAACATCATTAAAAATAAGACATGTTTTTGAGCACCAAATCACATACGTGTTAATTGATTTCTGAATGATCATGTGATGCTGAGGACTGGAGTAATTGCTGCTGAAAATTCAGCTTTGCATAATAAATTACATTTTAATATAAAATAAGATTATTTTAATTAATAAATATTAATTCACAATATTTCTGTTTTTACTGTATTTTTGATCAAATAAAAGCAGTCATGGTCAGCATAAGAGATTTTCAAAAATCTTACTTACCCCAAACTTTTGAATGGTGGTGTATGAACTATGTAATGCAGTGTACATTAATTCTACAACATGTATTAATTCTATTACTTCTAAATCCAACTAAACAACTATTGCTAGACATAAACCTCTGAATTTAATAAACCATATAATCCCGCAACTACTCATCTCTAGGTTACAATTACAAAAACCTTACTAATAATGCAGTGCATTGCTATTTTCTGGATTTATTGTGTTTTTGACATTTACAGAAGTTTGTTTTCATGGTTCCGAAAGTGTCTTAATACTAGTGCTTGTCTGTTTATTCTTCTCTAGGTTCCTCCGTATGTGTTCTTCTTCATCTGCTGTGCTTCATATCGGATTCACTCCATCTTCATCTTGCGTCTCTTTAATGATCCAGTGGCCATGATGCTGTTATTCGGAGCCATCAATCTCTTCCTGGATGGCCGCTGGACTCTAGGATGTGCCCTCTACAGGCAAGTAGAAATGTCTTCATTCTATATGGCATGAAATGTGACTGGTAAAATAGATTTGTAACTTTTGAACAATTTTTTTCCTCTCTCTGCCATTCATGCTATCCACTACTTCTGTACAATGTTGTGATGCCTGATCTCTTCAACACTGTATAATATAAGAATAATTATTGTTTAATAAATGACTGGTCATTTCAGCAGTGTGTGTGTGCATTTAAAGTATGTGTTTGTCTGTGCTGTGGACAGTTTAGCTGTGTCTGTGAAGATGAATGTTCTGCTCTTCGCTCCTGGCCTCCTCTTCCTCCTCCTGTGTGAGTTCGGTCTATGGAAAACTTTACCCAAACTCACTCTCTGTGCTGTAATTCAGGTTAGACACATAAACAAACACATTTACATATTTATTAAGTGAATCACCAATTTATTTTTTTTTTTTTGCCGTTTTCAAGTACCACTCTGTTTTTCTCTTTTTCAGCTGGTATTGGGACTGCCGTTCCTCTTGGTGAACCCGGTTGGGTATGTGAGTCAGGCGTTTGACTTGGGCAGGCAGTTTCTGTTTGAGTGGACGGTGAACTGGCGTTTTCTTCCCGAGGATGTGTTTTTGAGTCGATACTTCCACCTGGCTCTGCTTTTGGCTCACATTACTACATTGGTTCTGTTTGCACTGAAGAGATGGAAGAGGTACACAAATCAAAACACTACAATTAAGCTTGTCATTAGTAGTGGTATTTTACATGGTTAAATCACCTTAAATGTTTAGGGAAATTGTGTATCAAAAACTATTTATAGGACTTGCAGCTTAATTTGTTGAACAAAAACATAAGGACAATGTTAAGACTTAATGATAAACTAAATATGCCAAAGGTCTTTTTGTTCTTCTGACTGTATCATTTAAAAATTGTCTTATTACAGGTCTGGGAACAGTATTTGGTCTATTCTAACAGATCCGTCTGAGAGAAAAGAGACTGTACACAAGCCCAGTGCTGATCATATCCTTTTGATGGTTGTTGAAATCAAATGTATGATGGATTGGATTCAAATTATTTAGAATAAACCAGGCATTCCTGAACTTTGCACTATTAGTTCTAGATGATATGATGAAAATGGTTCCTTAACCCGGATCATACAGACAGTTTTGGTTCTTTTCACTTCTAATTTCATTGGCATGTGCTTCAGTAGGTCACTGCATTATCAGTTTTATGTCTGGTACTTCCATACGCTGCCCTTCCTGCTGTGGAGTGGAGGAGTCAAGAAACTTGCCCACCTGCTCAGGTAAGACAGACTCATGGGTTATTTTTTGTTTCTTATCTGTGTCTTATTTAGTTGAGTTTGTGTTGTTTGTGAGTAGAATTTAGTTATTCAGTGAGTGTTATTATTCACTCTTTTTTAGGGTGTTGATTCTGGGTCTGATGGAGCTGTCCTGGAACACGTATCCGTCCACCAACTACAGCTCTCTATCACTGCATGTCTGCCATTTCATCATCCTGCTCTGTTTGTGGCTCAACCCGACCCCAGCTCTTCCATCTCAGAAGTCAGACAACAAGGCTAAGCGCCATTGAACCCCAACCTGACCAGGGCACTGGCTGTGTGGGATGATCCCTGGCCAGGGACCTGTGCCTGGAGTCGGTATGAGGGGTTTTTGTTAATGGAGGTAGTGTGAGGTTACTATATGGGGGTTTCAGAGAGTACAATGATTCTCAGGATTCTTAGACTAATGCGATGCACAGTCTAGGATGTCGAAGTGGGAAATGTGAATGGATCTTTATTATTAAATATTCATTTTTATGCAACATATCAACACAGTTGACCTTTGAGACCCCAATGATCTCTTCTTGTTGGCCAATGGACTCATTCAGGACAGTTTATTTGTACAAGATGTTAGATATAATAGAATATCTCTGCATTTCAACAGTACAGGGTTAGTTCACCCAAAATTCCTGTCATTAATTACTCGCCCTCATGTCGTTCCAAACCTGTAAGATCTTTGTTCAAATTAAGATAATTTTGATGAAATCCGAGAGTTTTCTGACCCTCAATAAACATCAACACAACTACCACATTCAAGGACCAGAAAGGTAGTAAAGACATTGTTAAAATAGTCCATGTGACAACAGTGGTTCAACCGTAATTTTATAAAGCTACAAGAATACTTTGTGCACAATCAAAACAAAAACGACTTTATTCAACAATTTCTCCTCTTCCGTGCCAGTCTTCGATGCGCGTTAACGACAGTTCTGACGTTTGATGTAGAACCTGGATGCACTGCAGCTTGTTTACAAGCAGAGGAACATGCATGCTGTACACGTATAACGGTTTAAGTAAATATGTCTGAAGATTTTGACAGAGAAGATGACTTGGCCATAGATTCAGTCGCTTTGAATCGTTTACTGGGAAAGTGTGAATGGTAAGCCTTTTATCTGTTGGCGTTGGTTATGCACTTTTACATACTCTCTCTAGTTTCTCACAATCGGGGATCCAGGAAATGCACACTTTAGCAATATTTTAAAGAATAAATAATTAAATGGCTTGCATATAGCAGGTGTCTTCCTCACCTTGTAAAATTGGCACAACACATCCCGGTTCTACGTCAGAACGCCGGCACCTGCGTCAAAAAATATTAATGTAGCTTCATAAAATCAAGGTTGAACCACTGTCATATGGACTATTTTAACGATGTCCTTACTATCTTTCGGTGTCTTGAACATAGTAATTCCGTTACTGTCTATGCAGGGTCAGAGAGCTCTCGTATTTCATCCAAAATATCTTAATTTGTGTTCTGAAGATGAACGGAGGTCTTATGGGTTTGGAACGACATGAGGGTGAGTAATCAATGACAGAATTTTCTTTTTTGGGTGAACTATATCTTTGAGCTCATTCATAATTATTCAGGGATTTGTTTTCATTGAAATAGTTCAATCAAAAATGAAAATTGTCATTATTTACTCACCTCATGCCGTTCCAAACCTGTATGGCTTACTTTCTTCTGTGCAACTAAGGTATTTTAAAGAACTAGTATATACCATTTGTATGGAAATAAAAAAAAACTACTTAAAATATCTCTTTAAAGAAAAACTCATAAATGATTGCTGAATGTTTGTTCTTTTTTTTGTGAACTATCCCTTCAATTGTTGATTTTTCCAGCCATGCACAATTGTCTATATGCTCAAAAGAATCATATAGTTACATTTGTAGGGCACAAAGGAACAGCCTAGATCTGCTTTTCCATTTCTGTTTAGTAGTTTGTTTTGTCTTTTAGTTTTTCTTTTTTTCTATTCTCTACTTTTTTTTCTTTTCTAGCATGAAGAGAGACGGATTCAATGCTGAAATGCTTCATATTTAGTGTCATTTGTATTTTTCTGTGATGAAGAATGAGTGATTCTTATGCATCTTATTCTTATGATCTGCTTGCTGTTGGATTTATTATATATACATGTTTTGCATTATATGAATGAATGATGCATTTATATAGTGCGTTGTGTATTGCTGTACACCCAAAGCACTTTATAATACGGGGGGGGGTTGTCTCTCCTCAACTACCACCAGTGTGCAGCATCCACTTGGATGATGTGACGGCTGCCATAGGACAACGGCGCCAGTGCGCTCACCACACACCAGCTACAGGTGGAGAGGAGAGAGAGAGACAATCAAGTGTATGCACTCACCACACACCAGCTACAGGTGGAGAGGAGAGAGAGACAATCAAGTGGATGGGGATTATTAGGAGGCCATGATTGACAAGGGCCAGTGGAGGGAATTTGGCCAGGACACCGGGGTTACACCCTACTCTTTACGAGAAGTGCCATGGGATTTTTTAATGACCACAGAGAGTCAGGACCTCGGTTTAACGTTTTATCTGAAGGACGGTGCTTTTTGACAGCATAGTGTCCCTGTCATTATACTGGGGCGTTAGGACCCACACAGACCACAGGGTGAGCACCCCCTGCTGGCCTCACTAACACCTCTTCCAACAGCAACCTAGTTTTCACCGGAGGTCTCCCATCCAGGTACTGACCAGGCTCAACCCTGCTTAGCTTCAGTGGGCAAACAGTCTTGGGCTGCAGGGTGACATGGCTGTGTGGATATGCATTTACTTAATCCAAAGTGTAGTCGGTAATCACAATACAACTGTTTTCATGATTTTATTCAATTTCCAAGTTTTGTGACAGGCTCATGGGTATGAAAGTCTTGGCAAAACTAGGCTCAAGGTACAGTGAATGATTAAAGCCCTTACATTTTCGAAACAACAGTATCTTAAAATCTGAAGAAGCATAATTTCGAATCATTCAGAGCATTTTATTGTATAGATTTGTATAAGATTTAAAAATAGTCATAATTTCATAACATTCATAGTTAACACAGTAATGATTCTTCCTATGATTGAACATGAAAAATATAGCCCCAAGTTTTGCAGATTGTTTTTGTAAATGACTAAATAAAAAAAAAAATCAACAAAGCTAAAAGCAAGCAGTTATTGCCAAACACACAATTCAATTGCTGTCAAAACGAAACCAAACACAAATAAGCCTACAAAAATACAATTTACCAATGTTGTTTAGTCTTTACATGGTTAACAGCTCCAAGTCCAATTTACTCTAAAACTTGACTAAAGTAAGAAATAGATTCATTAAATTCAAGCAGCTGTTGTAGACTACCATTCAAAAGTTTGGGGTCAGTAAGATTTTTTAAAATATATAAAAATATATTCGATCAAAAATACAATATTATTACAATTTGAAATGTTTTCTATTTTAAAATGTAATTTATTACTGCGATTGCAAAGCTGAATTTTCAGCATTACTCCAGTCTTTAACGTTACACAACCATTCAGAAATCATTCTAATATTGCTAATTTGCTACTTAAGAAATATTTCTTATTGACATTAATGCTGAAACCAGTTGTTGTACTTAATATTTTTGTGGAAACTAATGCTTTTTTAAAGGATTTTCGAATGAATAGGAAGTTCAAAAGAGCATTTTATTGAAAACAATTAAGTGTAACATTTCATGTGACCTTGCTAAAAAAAAAAAAAAACTCTTACTGACCCAAAACATTTGAACAGTAGTGTAAGTTAAGGCAAGAATGTGTAATTTTGGCCTGCTATACATGTTGGTGATTGTTTTAACAAAGCATCCCATACTAGTTATTTTGCTATTGCTAAGATAACGTGCTGTCAGATTTGCAGTGAACTACATTCTACTGCATAATTAGACTGAGGCCCAAAGATTAAGGCAACGTTTGCACAGTATTGTGGTCTGGGCATGAGGAAAAACTGGAACACAACTTACAATCTCCATTTTGAAGGATGTCTTTATGTGAATTCTATTCTGCTATAAAGTTGAATTGTGAGTCTAGCCAAAATTGGGATAAATTAAATTAAAAACTTCATCTTTGAGGCTTCAAATCCTGGTGACACACATGTTTCTTGGGGTCCTCTCTCACATGTTATTGGGGTTGTAGCAGAGCACGTTCAGTTTGATGTTTTCATCCCAGTGACGCAACAGTAAGAAAAGCTGCCTGGCCGCTGCCTTCAACCCTGCCAGGTCAACGCCTTCTGGCAGCGATTGACACTTCAGCCAGAAATCTGCCTTGGCAGCCAACAGTTCCCACTCCACAAAAAACCCAGCGCAACGGTGCTCCAGCCAGGCCAGAGCCACGGCCGTGGCCCAGCTTGAGCTCTCTACGTCCATCTGCGCCAGTTCTTCTCCATGGGTTTCTGCAGGATCCAATGGAGGACCTTCACAAGTGTCAGTCTCAGAGCCCCGCCCACTGTCAGCCTGTGCGACTCCACCTACCGATTTAGGAGAGCCTTCCTCCAAGGGGTCGGACCATGAGTCTCGCATGTGTCTCGCTGACGTGGGTGGTGAGGTACAACGGAAAGGGGGGCTCAGACTGCTGCGGTGGCTCAGGTACGGGGATGCTCTTTTCAGGCGGTCCAGAGGGATCTTGATGCACTCCGAGTAGGATTCAGACAGCAGAAACGCACCTGACGCCAACTGTAGGCGCACCTGTGGGGACACGAAAAGAAATGTAGTTGATTTTGACTTTATGTTGTGATTAGTTTTGTAAATTGGTATACAATTACACCAACCAGGGGCAAGTAGTCAGGCGTAACTGTCTCTATGTGTCTGTCAGTCTCTGCAGAAAGACAGTGAGCTTTGAGAGGAGCTTGTTTTCCATTATTGCCCTTTAGTCTGCCCAGATTGAACCTGGAGAACACAGATATTCAGTGTGATATAAATTAATTACTAAGTGTGATACTTATGCAGGTCAGCACTGACTTGGACCCGAAGAAACTCTCCACAGAGCGCTGAGAGCGAGAAGACACCGCTGATGGACTGATGCTTCCTCCTGTGCCTGAAAGACACTATTATTACTCCCACATTTCACCAATGAAATGTTGGGTCATTTTTAAGGTATAGACAATCATAAAGGTGCAGTCACACTTTTGTGAGTGATATAAAGGTGACAAAGTTGCCCACACAGATTTCACTTGTGAAGCTGGTAATGCAAATTCACAGCACTGATCAACAGAAAGCTGTTAATGCTTTATGCACAACAAAACTATTGACAATGCACATTTTTTTGGTGAAAATTCACTGTCACAAATGTGACTGCACCTTAATGCATTTTTTCTTTCTCCTATACTCACTGCTGTCCCAGGATGTCATGCTACAAGGGGATGCAGGTGTTTCGTCTCTGTCTGGGTCCAAGAAAACAGAATAGAAATTCAGTTGCACAATTTTCATGGATTACTTTCTTCGGAATTGCATATTATAAAATCAGAATTGCGAAATTTAAACTCCCAATTCTGACTTTATTTCATAGAATTGCGAGTTTCTATCACAACAATTCTAGCTCACAATTGTGAGTATATCATGCAGTTCTGAGAAAAAAAGTCATAATTGTGTTATACAAAATCACAATAATGCTTCAGAAATCATTCCAATATGCTGATTTATTGCTCAAATAATATTTCATATTATCAATGTTGAAAACAGTTGTGTGGCTTAATATTTTTTTTAAACACAATACTTTTTAAAAGATTTTTGATGACTAGGATGTTCAAAAAAGCAGCACTCATTTCAAATATAAATCTTTTGTAACATTATAAAGGTCTTCATCAACATTATAAAGGTCTTGGTCAATTTAATTTGTCCTTGCAGTAAGTATTCCTTTCTTGCAAAAAAAAAAACAAATTACTGTGGCCAAACTTCTGAATGGTAGTGTATGTTACTTAAAATGTACTATATGCGGGTGTGCATATTTAACTTTTATGTTACCTGTCGAGGTGTGTGTAGCTTCTGTTTCTTCACTGGCTCTGCTGGAAGGATGGCGTCCGAATCCCACCGAGCACAACTTCTGTCTTCTGCTGCCAGCGTGAGACCTGTGTCTGGTCTCAAACCACACACCTAACACACACACAGGAGAATGTCATTCCTCCCATGTAGTTCAGCTTGTCTGTTTTGTGTCACAGTCTCTTTGTGAGATTGTGTGTGGATTGTCTGTGCTGCAGTATATGTGTGTACCTGTGTGTCGTATCTGTGTGCTCTGAGGTTGATTTCTCGTGTGGGTGTCTATGGTGGTGAAGCTTGTGTACATGCTGACTATTCCACAGCTTTTGCTGGTCTGGATCGCTTTCATTCTGTACCGTTTGAAAGAACCTACACACACATCCATACCAGAATACACACCCAAACACCAGGAAAAAAACATGGATTTAGCAGCCAGTTTATTACTTCAAACTCCATTGTTTTAACTGTCAGACCTCTTTCAACTTCAATATCCGTTTCTTTCTCCGCCATGTTTTCAAAGTCTCTGATGACAGATCGTGCGGTCAGCTGATGGATAATCTCATCCCAGGATCCAGTGCTGGTTGGCAGGGTTGTTGAGCTTTCCGTGTCCCACAGAAGAGACAGATCCACACGGACCTCCCAGGATACAGCCCTTCCTCCCAGCATGCCATGGATGACTGAGCGACACTCGGCCCCTGAAGCCTGGAACTCACCTGGGGGAGCGGCTGAAAATAGGCATTCAGGATCCCAGTCAAGTGGGGAAGCGGGGAACAGGAGGCCGTCTGGATAGAGAGCGGTTAGTAAAAAGAAAAGGATGATTTAATATTTGGACCGTGTTTAATATGCATCTGTGTGTATTTATGTTAATGCATAAACTTATAAGACCGCTTTCCCTCACTGGAGTCTGTCAGACTGGGGCGGGATAGACCTCCTCGTGAAGTACTCTGGGAGTCTGTGTCACCCTCCTCCAGTCGGCCCTCTACGGCCTGCTCAAATGAGACCTTCTCTAGCGCCCTCCTGAGCCGGTGCATGTCCAGGTCACCCTGCGGAGATGAGAAACTTCGGCCAGCCAGAGCAGAGCGAGCTAGTGCCTTCTGCCTGCGACGAGACTCGTCTAAGAGCTTGCTAGCCTACAGAAACATAGACTACCAGTTAGAATTATAGTTTTGAATTTTTAAATTTCTATTTTATGTTAAGTCTGTTCTGTCAGTTTAGTTTTTACTTATTTAAAAGAATAGTTCACCCAGAAAATTGACTCATCCCCCCCTAGGCCATCCAAGATGCAGATGAGTTTGTTTCTTTATCGGAAGAGATTTGGAGAAATTTAGCAACTTGGAGAAATAAATATTATTGATAGAGAACTCATACTTCAGCCACAAACATTAGTTTGAAGTTAAAAACTTCTTAATGATGGATTTGTTTCATGCAAACACACAGATTTTCAATTTACATGATGTTAACTGATGGACTGAAGTCTCATCTACACTTTGTGATGCTTTTATCAGCTGTTTGGACTCTCATTCTGATGGCACCCATTCACTTCAGAGGATCCACTGGTGAGCAAGTGATGTGATGCTAAATTTCTCAAAATGTATTTAGATGAAGAAACAAACTCATCTACATCTTGGATGGCCTAAAGGTAAGTACATTTTCTGCAAATAATTTTTCTTTTGGTAAACTATTTCTTTAATCAGTAACACTTTACAAAAAGGTCTTATTTGTTAACATTATGCATAACATAAAGTAACAATGAGCAATACATTTTTCTACAGCATTTATTAGCGTTTGTTAAAAATACAGTTGTCCGTTGCTCATGTTAACAAGTTTTAAAGTATATTACTATATGCTTAATTTTAAATTTACTTTAAATGTTAAACTAAATATTAGCATCCTAATTTATTGATTTAATTGAATTTCATATTTAGTAAAAGTGGTCTACAAAATTTTAAACCTTTACAAAATATAAATACATTTTTTTTTTACTTTTCTTCTACTTTTGGTTATTTTGGATAAAAGCATCTGCTAAATGTATAAATGTAAATGATAATGTCTTGTCTTTCAAAAATTATTTAAAAAGTACTTTTTTTGTTAATGGTAATACAACTGACACCAGTTAAAAATGAGGACCCACTTGAAATAATTTATTTTCCTCCTCAAAGATCATTATCTTTTTTTTTTTTTTGTGGAATTAAAATACCAAGAGAACCAGTCAATTTTAGTTGTAAAGTATGTAAATTTCCTTTACAGGCTATTGTGGATTTTTGGTAATACACATGTAAACTTTACATGTACCTGTATATGTAAAACTTTTTATGTGTAGTGAATTCTTAAATACAAAGGTCATCTGCTGCTGTCACCTTCCCTGATGCAGAATCTGTGTCCCCTGAAGAGGTGGCGTTCTGAGTCCACAGAGATTCCCAGTGTGAGAGTCCTCTACCCTGTGTGGGCTCCATTCTCTCCAAGCCATGTGGCAGAGAACCCATGCCCAGCACAGAGCTCTCTGCATGGGGAGAAAGAGACGAGAAGGCCTTCTCACTGCTCAGAGAACAGTGTGTCAACACATACTGATCCTGTACATAGGAATCCTGCTGAATACGCCAGCGCACATCAGTGGTGCTGTAGTCAGTGTCGCCACCTGCGGATCACATAAGGTATGTTTGAAATGGATAGTACTGCGTTTCTTTAAAGGGACAGTTCACCCAAAAATGTAAATACTGTCAGTTACTCAACATCATTTAGTTGAAACATCAAAGCCTGTATGGCTTGCTTTCTTCTAATACAAGACTTAATAATACAAGAACTCTTCACTTTACAAATGATAGTTAAAAGAACAAATAAAAAAAATATCACATATTTATGAGACCGTGATAGAGCAATACAGGCAGTATTTTTAGAATCAGCACCCTTAAATAATTAAGAAACAAATATTGGATTTCATTGAGTCAATATGATGCAGTGCAGTGTTAACATTATTCCAAAATTATTTTTATATTCCACAGATAATGAGAAATGCAAATACGTTTCTTTTTTGGGTGGGCTATCCCTTTAAGCATGCATTTTGTACACTGTACACATTTTGTGTGAATGGAATAGACCTACTACTACTACTTCTACAACCTCAGCTCATTATGTGGTATCCCACAATGCAATGTACTTAAATCAGAAACAGATCCTATAGTCTTACCAGGGCTGATGGCATTATCAGTGGCATGTGCGCAGGAGAATTCTGAAGAGATTTCTCGTGAGATTTCCCGCAGCGCTTCCTCAAAGTCTCCCTCCACCACACACTCTTTTACAGCATCTCTCTCTCGTTCCTCCGGAGGAACCAGAGGCTGAAGGAGCTCAGATGTTGAGGGAGAGAGCTCAAAAACCGACCCTGCTGAACCACGTGGACGGCTTCTGTATGGACGAGGCTTCACCTGCTTATGAGCAAGTGTACAGACTCAAACTGAGTATTTATGCAACCGTATGTATCTCATTTATTTTAAGACATCTTCATTTGGCATATAGTGAACAGGAGAAACTGTTGTACTGTACAGTGTCTCACCTCACTTTTCTGGGCCCTGAATCCAGACACGTCATATAGAGTGCAGTAGCCAATCAGGCAGTTGCCAGGGTAGAGCGGAGGGATTTCATTGGGTGAGAGAAGGGCCTCCACATTGTCCGGCACATACCAGTCAATCCTTACATCCGTCAACACAGGTTCCAGAGCTTTCTTTAGACATTTAATCAACTGTAGAGAATAATCGAAACATTGATAACTACACTACCACACATAAATACACAAAATAGATTTTTAGAAATCTGCAGATTCCCTTTTAAATATCAAGGTACTACCATTTTTTTGGACATTGTACTTGCATGGTATTTTAAACATGGGATATTCAGAAGTACCTTGGAGGTAAATATAAATACCATAGTACAAGAATTTCAGTACTATGGTAAATATATCAAAGTACCATAGTTTTACCATGTAATGCAATTTTGATACCCAAAATTCACAACATTTTGCATACCTTGCAAGTTAGTTTAATAAATATTTTAGCTAGTTTTATATTCTTCTCAGCAACCCATAAGATTTTGTTTTCACCCAAGTAAAACCTCTACAATTAAACAATTGAAACCAAATAAATTAATACCATTAATATCAGTATTGTAATTTAACTGATGTTCTGTAACATAAAATAATAGTTATTATAAATAATTATTATTTTTACTACCACTACTACTAGTTTTTTACTATACAATATTACTATAAAATAGTATTAATATATATTTGTACTTTATCATTATTATTATTAATTGTATTACTAAATAGTATTAGTAGTCTTTATGGATTTGTTTACTTTTCTATTTTAAATAATAATAAATTGTATTATTATTGTTGTTAAATAATATTTTATTGTATATTATTTAAAATGGAAAATGATACTTGTTTAAAGCGAGTTGATAATAACGGTTGTGTCTCTGTCCCTGTAGAGGGCGCTGTGAACTCTCGCACCTTCGGCTGAAGCCTTTCTTCCTCACTGAGAAACTCTGTACTGCCTCCTGTAACCTTGGCAACACCCCGCAGTAGCCTCCGACAGGCCTGAGGACCAAGACCCAGACCGAAACACCTGCAACAACACCAAGAATATGTCGACACACAGGTTCTTCAATGCAAATACACTGGCACTTTATACATAGTGCATATATAATATGAAGACACTGTATATTTGCATTGAACTACCATGCATTGTGTTATTACATATTCTCTTTTTTACCGTGGATTACATGAGCGTATGTATGGTTTCACATCCTCAAGAACATTTCAAGAAACATTTCCCATTACTCAAGACATACATGTGATGGATTGCCACTGTTCCAA
This sequence comes from Ptychobarbus kaznakovi, assembly GCA_027422405.1. Classification (NCBI taxonomy): domain Eukaryota; kingdom Metazoa; phylum Chordata; class Actinopteri; order Cypriniformes; family Cyprinidae; genus Ptychobarbus; species Ptychobarbus kaznakovi. Next base: position 4,245,440 of record CM049805.1, on the reverse strand, counting down.
TGTGGGGGTAAAGAGAATATGTTTAGTATTCCCCTGACAGTAATCTGAACCATTTCACTAATTAAATGTCTGAAGAGAAACACACACACACACACACACACTGTTTGGAATTCAGGTCTGCTCCGTCTGGGTCGAAGGCTTTTAAATGTCTTGACTGAGTATCAATAACGAGTCTGTGTTCCAGTACAGTGATAGCTATATGTGTGTGTGTGTGTGTGTTCGCTGAAGAGCATTTCCTTCTAAATATGAGTCAGTGTATTATGAGAGGGGACATTTTGTGCTGTATAATGTAAAGCACAGTACGATGAAATCATTTTTCTCAACCTCAGCTTTTTTGTTTACTGGAAATGACAGCAGCAAATACAAGTATGTTTGGAATCTGGATTACAGCTGTTTCCCATCTGACAGGCTAAATGGGTTTCATTTAGATACATTATCGAGGCAGGGGTGTTTCCATGGTCATGCCTTAGATAAAATCGATCGGAGTTTAAGTGCTCTAAGTGTTTAGCTGGTGACAAAAGTGTCTGCTAGTGTGAAAAGTGTTGAGCTTCTTTTTATGGGTGTTTGCTGTGAAGTGAAAGGTGTTTGGTTTGTTTTAAAAGCTGGATGTCGAGTATGCACTCATTGGGTCTAGTTCAGCTTTTATTTTTTATTTCATATTTTTATACATATATATTATGCTGTTCTCATTTTATTAGGAATTTTATTTCAATTTGTTACTATATGCAATTGGGGCAGTAAAATAGCAAAATCTCAAATGTGGCAAATGGGTTATCATCTGTGCACTTGATAAAGAAAAAAGGTATTTGCTGATGCAAAACGTGTTTAGCTTTCTGCAGATTTATAGTGCAGTTTTCTGGAGTGAAATGTATTGAGCTGGTCTTTGGGTGCTGGTCTGGGTGATATTTGGGAGCGGGTTTTAGAGGTGTTTGCTGATGTGAAGTGGGTGTTTAGCCATTTTTAAAGCTAACTCTAAAAGTGTTTGCTGATCTAAAAACTTTATATGTTGCTAAAAGTATAAAAAAGTTACAAAAAACTCTTTATATACTATTATTACAATTAAAAAAAAATCCTATTGAAAATATTAATAAATACTATAATAATACATCATAAATGTAATGATTGTCGTGAAAGGCCATTAACTTATTTTATATTAGGTGTTACTTGGCATGGTGTCTTCTATTCTAACTGAATCTAACGTTACAGTTTTTACCTGACGTTACAGGCGTTCCTCCTGACCAGTTCTACCACGCGGCCTACATTGCTGCAGGTTCCATCCATGATGATGAAGAGCTGTCGCGGGCAGCTGCGGTGGACAGGCTGCCGATAAACCAAGGACAGCGCCCCCCACAGGTTAGCACAACCTCGGTCTGTGCAAATCTTCTGGATGTACTCCAATGCCTGAGTCACTGTGCTCTGAGAGATAAGAGAGGGAGAGAATGGCAGTCCCTTTAGCCCTGATATAATAAACAAATAGTGACCTTTTTCTTTTGGAACAGCTATATATTGGTGTTCATGTGGCTCAGTGGTAGATCATTGCGTTAGCAGCGCAAAAAGTTGTGGGTTCAATTCCCAGGGAACACACATACTGATAGAAAAATGTATAGCCTGAATGCACTGTTAGTCACTTTGGATAAAAGCGTCTGCTAAATATGTAAATGTAACATGTATGAAATAACTCAAATAAAAACTTGCATGAATACAAAATTGAATACACAGCTGAGTTAAAGAAAAACACATTTAGACCTTACAGGTCAAAGTTAACAGGGTATCTCTCTTTTTATTATATGTTAAGGCAAGAAAGGGACCCCACATTTTCATATATAGGTCATGACTTCCTCAAACTCTAAATATCACACGTTCATAACTGGCAATATTCAACCAACAGTGATGTTTTAAATACATATTCTAGGGTTAAATATAACTATCTCAAATAACAGCATCTGGAGACAATAATAAATCCTTGTTTTCATTTGTGAAAAATTAAATATGGTAAAGCTTAAATTGTATTTAAAGTGATAGTTCACCCCAAAATGAAAATTCTGTCATTAATTACTCCCCCGCATGTCGTTCCAGATCCATAAGACCTTCGTTTATATTCAGAACACAAATTAAGATGTTTTTGGTGAAACCGGAGAGCTCTCAGACCCTCCATAGACAGAAACGCAACTGAAATGTTGCCAGGTCAAGAAACGTAGTCACAGAGAGTTACGTCTTCCGCCATTTTAGAGAGTATCACAACGCATCTGCACACTTTCCCTGAGCGTAAACAAAGCTGGTTACGTCAAATACATTCTAGGGTACTCTACAAAATTGTGGAAGATGGATTGTGGAAACCAGAAGAATGGTTGAGTAAATTGTTATTTTTGTTTTCTTTGCACAAAAAAAAGGATTCTCGTAGCGTGGCAAAACTGAAATTGAGCCACTGATGTCACATGGACTGTTTTACAATGTTTTACTAGATGAACGAGGAGGGTCTGAGAGCTAAGGGTGAACGAGGTTGGGTCTGGAACGACATGAGGGTGAGTAATTAATGACAGAATTTTCATTTTGGGGTGAACTAACCCTTTAATCCAGAATGGTCCTATAATTTAAATTGGTGCTTTTTTCCCCTGCATATTGGCTTTTGTGGGTTGTACCTATAAAAAATAAACTGTTTTCATTTTTATTTTCCATATTTCCCATTATTTCCTATGGCAGTAATTTTTGACCACGAAGAACACAATTCTGATCTCTGAATGACCATTTGGTCTTTTCCATTCATATCCAACATTTTTGTGTGTGTTCACAAACATAGCCAATGCCACAAAAGTCACCAAGTTTGTACCATTTTCAATGAAGTTACAATTTGTTTTTTTTAAATTAAAGCGTAACATTTTTGAGTCAAAAGTGATCGAAGAGCACCCGAGGGCTAGAGATGCTCTGTGTGACGGAGATGTAAAGAGCAGTGGTGCACAATGGAGCAAAACAAGTTTGTTTTTGATAATTGCATGCTGTAAAATGCATGACAGGACCATATGGCTGTTTTAAAACAATTTGTCCTGCCAGACTCTGAACCTGCTTCAACCTGATATTACAGCGTCATGGCAACCAGTAGTGGCAACCTGGACAGAGATTGCTATCAGCAGGTCACTCACAGGTTAACATCAATCCAAAACGCTGTGTGATCTCCATCTTTTCTGAGTTTCAGTTTCTCCTAAAATAAATACAATGCGATGAGACTGGAGAAACACTCACATCTGTGCAGGGCTTGCTGGAGCTGAAAAGAGGCTTGACTGTAGAGCAGATGCCAGTGATGTTCAGCATAGAGCGAGCCGGCAGACTCTTGATAGCCACCAACATCCCCTCCTGTCAAAGATAATAAAGCACAGTTATTTTCAACTGGCATATACTGCATATTCAGAATGGAAACCTATCAGATGATATTGTTTGTTTCTAGCTTTCTATGTGGAAATTTGCTTTAAACAAGAGCTGCTACCGTCTGATGGCAACAGTGATTTTAAAGAACCACTGATCTGTGCTTTATAGCAAATAATAACAGTTTGAGGGGAAAAATCATGTACTGAAGACCAAAAAACACATGTGCCAGAAGAGCAGCTGCTCATACAGGAGGATCGCAAGAACCTTGATCTTGTTAATGTTGTGCTGCGTCATTGTGTTGCTGTTGTCAATGAGGAAGATGAGCTCTCTGCTGGCCTGCTGCAGTTCTGTTGGTTCTGACAGCAGATCTGGGCTGAAGTTAAGCATCAGGACGGGGTTCAAGAGCAGATCCTTGTGATAGCGTCTTCGCACGAACTCCAGCTGGAGGCACATGCATGCATGATTTAACAGCTACATAATACTCTCACTGATGTTCTTAAAAGACAATCAAGATGACGTCAGCAATGCAGGTGTCTAGAAGCAATAATCTTACCCTCTTCTCAGACTCCGCCTCTTTTCGGGCAAAATTAATGAAATCACGTCGAGCACGGATCTGCTGCTCGTATTCACTAAATGTGAGTCGGCCCCTCTCTAGGATGACCAATGGGCTATGAGGCTCTGCAGACAACAGTGACAGAGACTTGCAGGTGATTATATCACTCATACATTATCATAGTTTTTGTTCATATTTTGAATTAGATTAAATCTTTCATGTTTTCTGTCTTCATTTTGTTATATTTTTAGAAATGTTCTTGTGTTTTTCATAATTTGTATTAGTTTTTAAAAATATTGATATTATTTTATATTTATTATTAGTTTATTTAATTTTTGTTATTTTAGTACTTCAACTTAAATTACTTTTAGTACTTTAGTTTTTATATATTATTTATTTCAGTTCATAACTATATTTTTTCAAGTAACAGTTTTTTATGGTTTTAGTTTAGGTCAAGATAAAACCCCTGCTGGTGTTTTGATGGTGGTGCCAAATTCGACCCCCTAACCTGTAGCTGTTTATAAAACCTGATGCGTTATGGTCATATTTTGGGCTTTTCTTATTAGCCTTTTGCTACATTGCATGGAGTATAATAGGTTCAACACATCCTCATAGCATAAGTATAATAAGAATAAATTACATTTTTTTAATGTACTAAAACTGGAACCTCAGTTATTTTAAATTATAATAAAAGTTCACAATATTACTGTTTTTTTTTACTGTATTTTTTAATAAATTTTAGTTTAGTGAACTTTTTCAAAAACTTGGGAATGGGAAACTGTGATGCTCAATTTGGCAACTGTAGGAAAGGAAGTGCCTCCTTCCAAGTCAATCGTTTTATTGGTAAAGGCATCAGCTATTTATGTTGCTGTAAAGTGTGCATTAACGTCAGCTATAAAAAACCAAACACTCTTTAACATGATTTGAGCTGGATCAAACTAATTTTATGTTGAGTTTGTTGCTGCTTTATAACATATTACTTAAACGTAAACTGAACTCAGAGATTGTTTGTTTACTTTCTGCATTCAAGCAGATATGCGCTAGCATGCATAACTGGAAAAGGCCAAACAGCTTGTGATTTAACACGTGTAGTCAGCTCTCACCGCTAAGGTGTAGTATTATTTCCAGATGTCGGTCACATGAATGCTCTTCCGCCAGCGTGATGTATGTTGCAGACGCAGACTGTGCACTGGGGTCAGCGTCTGCGCGCAGGGCATGGGTAGGGCTTTCCAGACCTGAAAACACAGAGATAGCATAAGAAGGGTTACAGAGTCTGTTTATCTGGCATTTCAGCACTAATTTGATTAGTTGCTATGAAAGAACATTATGCTGGTGGGAATCTTTGACATCTGAGCCTCCGGGAACTAAAGATATGATCAAACAGATTCACAAGTGAAGACTGATCCTGCCATTTAAATTTATTACATTTCAGACAGACTTTTGATATAAATCTAGATATGCATACAAACGTTTTTGGCTTAATCAGCTCAACTGTGAACTGATGATGATGATCATTTAATTATGATGTTACAAAAATAGGGTAAATGCTGTACTTTAATTTTTTTGTTCATCAGAATCCTGAAAAAGATCAAAGTTTCCAAAAATATCAAGCAGCCCAGCTGTTTTCTGAAGGATCATGTGACACTGAAGACTTGAGTAATGATGCTGAAAATTCAGCTTTGCATCACTGGAATAAATTACATTTTATAATACATTCAAATAAAAAAGTTATTCTAAGTTATAATAAAATTTCACAATATTACAGTTTTACTTTATTTTGGATCAAATAAATGCAGCCTTGCTGAGCGTAAGAGACTTTTAAATGGTAGTGTACCATAATATTAAAGGGGACCATATTCATATACTAACGTATACTCTTTATGGATATATATGGTAGTCCAAACATAGTACTTCATGATTTTACCATGCTAAATATATATTTAAAAAAACATTACCATGGTAAATGTGACCTTGGACCACAAAACCATTCATATTTTTTGTAATAGCCAACAAATATTCATCATAATAGCCATCAAAATTTTAGATTTTTCCTTTATGCCAAAAATCATCAGAATATTAAGTAAAGATCATGTTCCATTAAGATATTTTGTAAATTTCCCACTGTAAATATATCGAAACTTAATTTTTGATAAGTAATATGAATTGCTAAGAACTTCATTTGGACAACTTTAAATCCCTAATATATAACTATATATATATATATATATAATATCTCTATCACCCTGCCTCCATCTCTCTCCTCTGTTCTAGTGGCCCGGCCCCGGAGCCTGAACCAAACACTCTCTCTGCACACACTCTCGCAGACTTTGGCTCCTTCTGGCAGGTGCGCTGATATCTATCATAATCACTGATGTCCATGCCAAGTTTTACACTAACCGGATTATTTCAGAACACAAGCTGGACCTGCATGAACGTACAGTCACACTTTAAAGGCAAACAGGACAAAAAGGGTCTCTTCTGTCCTTCTGTCACAGAAAGAGACAGGTAAGAGACAAGCTCACCTTGTGTCTACTCCTCAGGATGTCATAGTTCTAGACCTTTTCTGTTTTTATGTTGAAGGTCTTGTTGTAGTATAAAAGTGACTCATGTTGGATAGGTTGAACAGAAAGATATGAATGTTACCGGCCAGCAGACAGGCTCCTCGAACCAGCAGCCGGAAGCTGAGCTGATAAGGCGAGAGGTTTGTGGCAGTGCTGGTGAGCAAAGCATGTGTGCACTGCTGCCCGACTCCCAGCATCCTCTCCTGCTTCCCAGACACGCTGCCAAAGCACGTAGTCGGGCTGAAGGAGAGACGTGGAAAGGGATTCTTGGGAGGTCAAACCCACAATTTTCACTCTTTGTTATTCAGATGTTGTAAATCTAATTATCAAGGAAAGAGTAAGGGTGTTTTATCAAATAGTCCCTTACAATGCATTTATTACTTTGTGATTTTGCTGTTATTTTGTTTATTTACACCCATTCAATGGTTTGGGGACAGTAAGTTGAAATAAATTAATACTTTTATTCAGCTAGGATGAATTAAATTGACAATAAAGAGTCAAGACATTTATGATTTTGATAAATTCTATTTTTTTTAATTCAAAGAATCCTGAAAATAATCCTTTGCTTCACAGGTCGACTATATTTAATTTTAAAATAAATAAAGTAAAACATTTATTTTAGATGCAATAATATTTTACAGTATTATAGTTTATAACATAATAATTTACAATATTATGTATTTTCAATTTAATAAATGCAGCCTTGGTGAGCATAAGAGATTTCTTTCAAAAACATTAAACAAATCTTACCGACCCCACATTTTTGAGTAGTAGAGAATATTATTCATATATTTTAGTAATTTGGATATACACTGGCCATAAAACCTATACATTTCATAATTACTATGAATATAATGATTTGTCTTAATTTTGAACAGTATATTTATTGCTTTATAATTTTTAACCTGATTTGTTTTTTTACTGTTTTGCTTGAATTAAAAAATTGGTTTGTTAATATTATGCAAAGACGACATAGTTTTTAGGACCACTGTAATTATTACACTAAAGGAGAACTTAAAGATATGAACTTTACCTGTTCTCCTCTGATTTCGCCCCATGTGCACTCTTTCCTGGTTGGATCCGCGATCTTACTATAGGTGTGAGCACTGTGGGATAAACCAGACGGATTGTGCCATTTTCAAGTGTTGGAAGTTCAAGGGTGGTACTGATGACAACCGACACAATTTCCAGCGATCCAATCTGGCCTGTGCTCACAATGAAAGTGCTCCTCTCTAGGTCCTCATCCAGCAACAGATGACCTTAAGGAAAAAAAAAAATTTTGTGGTATATGTTTTTGTGGGGCCGAAGATTAATTTCCACATGTGTGGACAATAAATATTTATAATCTAATCTTGTTTCTCTGATGTATACAGTCTATAATAAACAGAAAATTATCGTCCATTGGTGTGGATGCTAACATTATCATTCTTGGTGTGAACTGGACCTGAACAGGTTAAAACTCTCACCGTTGGAGCACTGTGTCTCCAGACCTGTTCCTCCACAGCATCCCCACTCCTTGCTGTGACCACACTGGGTGTGCAGTGCCGATCCTGGGCAGCAGTCCAGACAGCAGTCCTCTAGCTTCCAACGGCTCTGGAGCTCCACACTGACCAGCCTGCCGGACACCACTGCCTCAAAACCCACCACAACCTCCTTCTCCCCCAGAGGATACACAAACACACCTGAGCAGGTGAGGAGGACAGCGTTTATTTTGATGACAAGTGTTTGTTTTCCTATTTATCTGATTTTTCTGCAGTATGTGTGCGTGATCTTTTACCCTCTACTGGTTCAGGGTCAGTATTCACATATGTGAGATGAGCCTTGATGCCCAGAGAGCAGCCGTTTGCACAGGAAGTGATGTCAGATGTCTTCAGCAAAAGTGGTGCCCATGTGATGCGATTTTTCAATCCTGGCATTTTCCTTAAGAGAATATCATCTGTGTAAGCTAATTATGCTTGTTAAAAGGATGTTATTGACGAGATCCCTGAAGAATATTAAGCATGATAATTAATAAGCTTCATTTAATTAAAATGTTGACTTTGGTAGTCACGAGAGTTCATTTACTAACTCTAAGTAAAGTCAGTAAGAATAGCACCCAATACTCTGTGTTAATATAGCTAATAAAATTGGTATCACATTTTCACCCAAATTTTGATAATGACAATGGATAGATCATGGCAGAAAATGACCAGTACCCATACAATTTTTCTACAGATATTTTTTTTCAATCTTTCTTTTATTCATTTTTGTATTTTTTTTATTACAGTGTAAGTCTCTTTTTCAGCTGTCTATGGTTAAAATTCAGTCTTTGTGTTGTAGTAATGCTTTTGTCCATAGTTATACAAAAAGAAAACGTGTAATGTTTAACAATTGTTTGTATTTACAATTTTCCTGGAACAATCTTTAGTCTTTAGCAGAAATTGTATTATCATAAACTAAACCAAAATTATAGAATGTAACATGTAAAATGCTAATGTAACATTTCTCAATTCTCTAATTCTCATTTCTCTAGTTTTTCTTTAGTTAAATTTGAAGTCCTAAAATAACTAAAACTTGATAAAAAACTAACTCACTTTCTAAACCGAATCTCAGACAACATTTCTGAGTCAGTAGCACCAAATTTCCATCTGATTATTTGCTTCAGCTACCATGAAAGATTTTAAGAGCTGACACAATCTCTCATTCACACTACTGGACGTGTCCACCCCGCATGCTGCCTGGCAACCGGGCGGCACTCATCCTGTCACAGTGGAAATGTACATGTCAAACATTAACTGATTGGTCAATAGTGCAGCAGCACATGCATACAAACATCAGCAGCAAGCGTAATGCTCAAGTCAACGGCCTGCTGTCTCTGTAGAGGTACAGATGCTAGAAGTAGGGAAAAGATGATCAAATATAAAATCTTGAAATCTGTAATTTGGTCCTATCAGTATTATTATTTTCTGATCTAATGTGAGAATATTGAATATTGGGTTCACTGCTTAATGATGCAGCGATGTTTGTTCTGTGCACAAGGTCTCCCAGGTGGTCCTTGAACAAGGTGCACTAACACCTGCCACCTGGACTCAAGTCCACTTACTGAGATTTACTGTGCCGTGATTAAAGGTCAAGCACGCATGAATACAAACACCATACGAGTGTGTGTTTGTGAGTACATTTCTCTTACGAAGATTAAAGGTTTACTTGCTGACTTTAAGTTGTTGTAATGATGTGCAACTAAATATTTTGTATTCTGGCCAACATCGTTTCAAACAACAATATTTCTAAATGCATTTAGATAAATTGTTTGTATCGTTTAAAAAAATGGTCAAGCTTTGCAGTGTCCTATAAATCAAGCATATGGAACAATTCCACAGAAATAAAAAATCCTCAGAGAGACTTAATATGCAAGAGGCATTGCTGAGTAAACCACAGCACATGAAGGTGATTTGGAGAACTGATTTGTAGTTTTTGTAGAAATTGTCTTGTGATGCTGTGATATTTCATAGTTACATGATGGAGTCAGAGAAGCTTTTCCAGTTACAATATACAAACATGTTACAACTTTATGTAAGGAGGGATTGCATTTATAAGATGACAGAAAATATATGACCTATAAGCTGAATAAAGGGGTAAATGGGTGCCTATACAGTATGTGAACCACAATGAACAGAAAAGAACAAACACACAATATATATCTGCTGATGCAACAGAAGTAACTATACGCTTCAGAAAATGTGTTTAACTGATTACTGTCCAAATTTGTCATTTAAAAAAAATTAATAAACAAGGAAAGGATTTATAATACCCTTTTGACTTGATAACTTTGAGTAAACATATATCTTGCACTTATTTATTTATTACTTTTTTGAAAAACACTGCACAAATGAAATTAAAATAGATTATTTCAAGCTTTAGAGGTCAGTTACTACAGAAATTAAGAAAGGGACATGAAATTCAATTTACTAAACACAAAGAAAAAAGATTAGCGGAAGCTGCTAAAATCAATTTCGATGTCTTTGTGTCATGAATCATTCAGAATATTTTCACGATGAGAATCATATCCGTAAAAAACGATTAAACATAATTTCAATTAATTTGTATTTTCTCCTCAACAGTAAAGTTTACGCAAATCTATCAACTATTATTTGTAGACATGCACTTGAGCATGTTAATTTCATAACATCAGGGTCCGCATGATGATTAATAACAAATAATCCAAATCATAACGACTGAAATGTTTTATGTTGTGAAAAGGATAAACGTATGCACTTTACGTACACTTACTTGATGAGCTGCTCGTTGACTTTAGCCCGGTTTGCTGTGAATGTTACAGGTCTCTCTCCATCTCTCTGTCACTCTCTCTGCCTTGGGCGGACTATAGGGACTCGAGCGCGCGCGCATGCACGCACGCGCAGGGAAACAAGGGCAAATGCATCTTATACGAGTCTCTATAATTTACTGCTGTCCTTTTATCTCGCGCTTCTGCAGCGTGTGACATGAACAGTTCTGCTTGCTGAAAACGAGTTCAACTCATTTCATATAGGCTCATGTATGTTTTCACAAAGGCAAAGTCACAGCAGCTGTTGTTTCAGCCAAATGTCCAAACAAGCGGTACACGGGCATTTGTTGCTGCAGTAAAGCAAACCACCCTTTTCGTGAAATTGTATTCCCATAATCCCAAAGCAGACGTTTAGGTGTAGCATGGGAGAAAAAAAGAAACCATTGACATTATTGAAAATCATTTTTTTTTACTTGACATTTCAAGCTAAAAGCTTACATGGTTGCTTTAAACGAGCAACCACGTTCTAAATATATTGTACGTAATTGTTTAATGGTCACATAAACATTTAGGTTTTTATATTTCAATTATTTTATGTATCTATTTAACCTATTGCTTGCTTTGTTTCTTCTTTTTCTGCAGCTTAAAGACCCTCATTGCATCAGCAATTACTGCTGCATGCTGTATTGCTCTGCATTTGAATTATAACATTTGATGTGACACTTTTTATTGATCAGGCTCTATAAAGTGAAATTGCTTTGCTCTTTGGTTTTGACTTAAAAGACCCACCAGAGGGAGACAACTTTTCAAGAAAAAGAAACATTAAAACGTCAGAATGACTGGTCTGATAAGTAAGACCAGGCACAAGACATTCAACAGCAGAACATCATACTAACATTAATTTGAAATGGCTTAACTGTGGGAATGTTCAGCACCATGGACAGCTCTGCCCTTTCTCATCCATTTTGCCATGCGAGTTTAGACAGGAGAGGGAATAATTCGATTAAATATCATTTAATGCTTCTGTTTAATTTGTATTTATCTGGTATGGATGACAGTTCAGACAGGATGATGAATCAATGTGTTATTTGTGCTGAAAAATACCAATGTAATTACCAATGAAGGTGCGAGAGGGGCAACACTAATGTTCTCTAGATTAAAAAAATAAAATTCATATTTTTTTTAAATAGTATGAATGCGTTTAAGATGATTAAATCAAAAAGATAATGGATTAACCCACAAACCTAATTTATTTGAGGTACAATACAACAAATACAATATTCTTTGATGTCAACATATAGGCTTCAGGGTCCCCTAGAGTCAAACGACAAAATTTTCAATCAAATTCTGAACTAAAAGAAAGACAGAAATACATGAGGTTATTTCAGATATGTAGTCTTGTAAGTTGCAATAACAATAAATAACTTTGATATTAAATGTGTAGAATTCTGGACGATTTTATTGGCCATTTTTACTGGAGTTTTCATTACACCAAAAATTTTGGAGACCTATTTTCCGTCTTCCACTTTATGACTTACTAAACATTTTAAATTATCTCAATTTTTTTGGGGGAGGGGGGGCTGGCTCTTATTATATTATAATAATTATTAATTAGATTATATAGAATAAAAATGTAAAGCTCATAGAGTAGTCATTGTCCAGTAGAAGGCGCTGTTGACATCCTGCCGAACGCTCTCCTTCACAGCTGGCGTAGGCTGATGGTCCCAAATACAGACTTTTTGATTATGGTACCAGTCATGATTATGAAGGTAAAAACGCAGATAATCTAATACATTATATAAATTAGATGTGTGATGTTTACTAAGTTTGTCTCTGTAACAATTTGTTAAGTGTATACAGCAACGTGTTGTCAGCACTTCTCTGTCAGAAGCTCAGAAAACAGGCGTGAAATTGGCAGTGGCAAGTAAAGAAACTAAATACAAATGCTGCACCGCCAGTTAACACCAAACAACTCAACAAATTGCCCTTTACGTTTCTGAAATCCAATTTCAGGGTGTTTTCATTTGTAATTTGTCTGTTTTGAGGACCTCTACAGTATCTCACAAAAGTGAGTACACCCCTCACATTTCGGCAATCAATTTAGTATATTTTTCAAGGGACAAATATTGAGCACATGTGGGGCATCCTCAAGCGGAAGGTGGAGAAGCCCCATGTGTCTAACATCCAGCAGCTCTGTGATGTCATTATGGAGGAATAGAAGAGGGCGCTAGATAACGGTGGTGCCCCTAAAAAATATTGACACTTTGGACACAGTTTTGACATGTTCACTTAGGGTGTACTCATTTTTGTTGCCAGTTATTTGGACAATAATGGTTATATGTTGAGTTATATTTAGAGGACAGTAAATGTGTACTTCTATACAAGCTGCACATTGACTACTCTAAAATATATCCAAGTTTCATTTGTGCAGTATTGTTCCTTGAGAAATTATACTAAAAGTTTTGCAAATGTGAGGGGTGTACTCACTTCTGTGAGATACTGTACAGTGCTGCTTGAAAGTTTGTGAACCCTTTAGAATTTTCTATATTTCTGCATAAATATGACCCAAAGCATCATCAGATTCAGATAAGTGAGAGAAAAAATATTTTCTTTGTTTATTTATTGAGAAAATGATCCAGTGTTACATATCCGTGTGTTGCAAAAGTATGTGAATCTTTGCTTTCAGTATCTGGTGTGCCGTCTTTTGCTGCAGAAGGGAGCTTGTAAATGCTGATCAGTCCTGCACAGTAACATGTAGGAGTTTTAGCCCATTCCTTAGTGCAGAACCACTTAAACTCTGTGATGTCGGTGGGTTTCCTTTTATGAACTGCTTGCTTAGGTCCTTCCACAACATTTTAATTGGATTAAAGTCTGGACTTTGACTCAGCTATTCCAAAACATTAACTTTGTTCTTCTTCAACCATTCTTTGGTAGAATGACTTGTGTGCTTGGGGTTGCTGTCTTGCTGCATGACCCACGTTTTCTTGAGACTCTGTTCTTAAACAGATGTCCAGACGTTTTCCTTTAGAATTTGCTGGTATAATTCAGAATTCATTGTTCCATCAATAATGGCAGGCTGTCCTGGCAAAGATGCAGCTAAACAGGCCCAAGCCATGATACTACCACCACCATGTTTCACAGATGGGATAAGATTCTTAAGCTGGAATGCAGTGTGTTCTTTTCTCTGAAAATAATAGCTTCTCCTTTAAACCAATAAGTTCTATTTTGGTTTCATCCATCCATTAAACCTTTCCCCAATAGTCCTCTGGCTTGTCCACATGATCTTTAGCAAGCAATTTCTTTTTGGAGAAAATTGTCTTTCTTCTTGCAACTCTGCCATGCACACCATGTTGCTCAGTGTTCTCCTGATGGTGGTCTCATGAACATTAACATTAGCCAATGTGAGAAAGGCCTTTACCCTGGGAACTTTTTCACCCTTACAGACTATCACACATTCTGCTTTGAAGTGATCTTTGTTGGTCGACCACTTCTCGGGAAGGTAACAGTGGTCTTGAATTTCTCCTTCATTTGTACACAATCTGTCTGACGGTGGATTTGTGGAGTTCGAACCCTTTAGAGATTGTTCTGTAACCTTTTCCAGCCTGATGAGCAACATCAACTCTTTTTCCGAGGTCCTCAGTAATCTCCTTTGTTCGTTACATGATTCGCTTCCACAAACATGATCAGACTTTGATAGATCCCTGTTCTTTGAATAAAACAGGTCACATACTGACATTTTGCTAATCATTGCACAGACTGTAAACACCTCTGCATAGAGGGACTCTAATTTCACCTTTAACTGCTAATCCAAGAGATTCACATACTTTTGCCACTCGCAGATATGCAATATTGGATCATTTTCCTGAATAAATAAATGACAAAGAAAATATTTTGTCTCATTTGTTTGATTGGGTTCTCTTTGTCTACTTTCAGGACTTGCGTGAAAATCTGATGATGTTCGGGTCATATTTATGCAGAAATATAGAAAATTCTAAAGGGTTCACAAACTTTCAAGCAGCTCTGTATATCCTAATTGGGGGTTTCAAGCTTTTTGAAGACCAACTATGATGATCCCCTTCCTAAAATATAAAGGTAGGTATGCATTTTTTATGAATACAGACTTATTTATACTGTGTGAAATAGTGTAATATCATACAGACAACATTTTTTGCTAAATTAAATAACTGATTTTATGTTGCCGGTGTACTTCAATCAAAATATGTGATTTTTTTTGTGTGTTGTTTTGTGTTGATTTTTTGTTGCAGCACTGAAAGTATCTTTATACAAATGTCTCTTCCTGTTTTGTTTGTGTCTGTTAGGTGTTTATGGATCATGAGTGAAGAGACAGGGATTCCGGGTAGAAGATGAAGTGTCTTATATTAATGTCACTATTCAAGTGTCAGATGAGAAGTGGCCGTATCACTGTGACTGTATGATGTCTGGAGTGGAGATGCATCTTAACTGAGTGTGATGGTGGGTCTGTCCTCTAATCTTCTTGATGTTAGACATTTCTTTTAAATCCTGTTCTAACCAGGCTTCAGTAGATTCTGTCAGTGGAGGCATCAGGCCACTATCCTTCGAACGGAGACCATTGTTAGGAAACACTGGCTTAAGTTGTTTTAACATCACTTCAGTCCAACATAACACTTTGTGTGGCAAGCCTTTTCCGCCATGGAATAAATACAAAAAATTTTTTTCTTCTTGCAGTTCTGGATTTACATCTCACAATTCTGAGTTTATATTTTGCAACATTTTTTTTCTCAGAAATCTAAGTTTAAATCTCTCAGTTCTGATTTTTTTCCGTAAATTGTGCAATTCAGTTTTTTTTTTTGGTTCCCGCATAAAAAAATGGTAATTGCATCTTTTTTTCCCACAATCCTGACTTTTTTCTTGCATTTGCAAGTTTATCTCTTATTCTGAATTTTCAGAATTGTGAGTTTATATATAGCAATTCTGAGTATATATCTTTCAATTCCGAGAGAATTCTCAGAAATGCAAGGGGAGAAAAAAGTGATACATTGTGAAATTCCGTTTTGGCTTCCGTTCTAACCCTTCCTCTTAGATATATTAGAACTATAACAGAAAACTGTATTGAAGGCAGAATAATGTTTAACAGACTTAAGATTAACATGAAAAGGACTTTGGTGCAAAACAACTTGAATAACATTATAGACTTTAGCAAATTAGTTAATATTATTATTGACTGTAGCAAAAAACAAAATTAATAAAAATATAAGATAAAGTATGACCCCTTTAATCAATCATTACTACAGACAGATGTCTTCGTCATTGAGGTTGTGTTCTGAAAGAGTTTGGTACATGAGCTAATGGGGTCGTGCATGTCACGCAGAAAACGCTCTCTGGGAAAAACATTGCTCAAACTGAAATGTTGGGAGCTGATTTTTTTCACCCCACTGACCCACTTTTCAATTGTTCTCTGCACCAGACAATAGAGACAAATGGTTTCATAACTGGTGCACAATACCTGTGTGTTATTCAGCTTTATGGTTGCGCAGGTTTTTTGTGAAGGGCTTGTTTGGGTGTCGTTTTTGTTTTTGTGTGCCATGTCTTTATGTAACCTCCCTCTGTTGCCCCCTGTAATTTTGAAAAAGCCGAACATTTCTCACACAAACTCAAGTTGCCCTCTCATTGGCTCAGATTGTGCGTCAGACCCCAAGGCTGTGACGACATGAGTGGTTTCACTGATCCAGGGCTCAACGAACAACACAGGCGAAGCTCGTCCTTACAGCAGAATGAGAGAGTGAGTAATAATAACTCACACCCCTAACTCCGTTTGACTACATAAAGACAATGTTGTAATCTGTGATTGGCCTAATTTGTTTAAAATAATTTCTTGCAATATGCATTCAAAAATTTGAATTTTTTTATGTTTTTGAAAGAACTCTCTTTATGCTCACCGAAGCAGCATTTATTTGATCATACAGTAAAAACAGTAATATTGTTACAATTTAAATTGACCGTTTTCTATTTTAATGTATTTTAATATGTAATTTATTACTGTGATGGCAAAGCTAATTTCCCCCATCATTACTCCAGTTTTCAGTGTCACATGATCCTAAATAAATTAGTTTAATATGCTGATTTGGTGCATAAGAAATACTTCTTATTATCAGTGAATATGATTGTGCTGCTTAATATTTTGAATGAAACTGTGACTTTTTTGGGGGGGGTTTCAGGATTTTTTGATGAATAGAAAGTTAAAAATAGCATAAATCTTCTGTAACATTATAATGCCTTTAGTGTTTCTTTTGATCAATTAATTAATATCTTTCTTTAAAAAAGAAACAAACTCAAAACTTAATTTTCAATGGTAGTGTTAGTCTAAAATATGAGTATATTAGACTATTAAAATACACTCTTTTCTGCAAGTATAGACACAAAACTTAAATGTTATACCTTTTGACACATTTGTCTGTGCAGTTAATGCAAAATTTTGACATATATACATGCGGTAACTTCACTGAAACAGACAAGGAAACAAGAATGGGACCTAAGAATCCACAAAGGCGCTTCACATCAAGCACATTTCACTCAGAACCTGCTTTTCACATTTCACAGTTGTCTCACTACTAAAAGAATGTGTTTAGACAACACAGAAAAAAACAACACATTTATGGTTTGAAATAATTACAATTATTGCTATAACAAAATATGAGCTTTACTTTTGTGCTTTTAAACTTAATCCATTGCCTCATACACTCTTCAGTCTTCCACTCTTCGGTAAGTGCATTACTTTAGACATGATTATAAGGTTGACATTTTCTTAGGTTACCAACAAAAATGCCACATATTTTGTAAAGTTTAACAGATAATCAACCCAGAACATTGCTTTAATACGAAGTTGTCTGTAATCATTGGTCTTTCTTGTCACTTATTCCTAATTGAACACTGATACTGAAAGTGTCCTCCATTGCTCTCTCCCTTTTCCAAGAACTTTTCCTTGAATCCAGCTTTTGCCTTTAGTGCTGTGATCAGCATCTTGTTGGTAGAGGAGAGAGGCAGAACACCACAAAGTGGACGAGAGAAACCGAAGGGAGCGGAGGGCAGATTAATCAGGCAACATCAAAGAGAGCAGCAGGGCGAAGGGAGGGAATGGGGCAAAAGATGAATGAGACCAGCCGCCTGTTTTTTTTCATGCCATCCCTCAGTGCTTCGGTTGGCAGAAGGATGGCAAAACCATTGTGCAGGGTCACATGAAACGCACTGTCGGCTCCTGTTTTTATTCTGCATGCCAAAAAAGGAGGACTCTCTAAGCCCATCTTTCCGTTTCATATTTTCATCTGTCTTTTGATCTGTTTACTTGTTTCTCTTTTTTTCAGTATTTTAAAACATTATTCACCAGGACAACCCTTAAATATTGCTTACATAGTGATGAATTTTAGATGCTTCTGACCAACATCCACACTTTATCTCATGTGGTGCTGTATTTCAAAGTAGGTCTTTCTCTCTCAATCGCTACACACAATCATACATGGGCCTTGTGTGAAGTACATTGACAATGGCCTGCTGCTCAGCGTGCTCTCTGTATTCAGTTGCTCACTTGGCTCAAAGATAACTCCAATTTGAGTCTCTCATCCTGACTGCAGACTCAGCACACGTACGTTACACAGTGTTCCTGTCTTGTCCTTTAGTTGGACTCGCTAATCTCTGCACGCTTTGTCACAAAGCCCGTCATGAGTCCACTTCAAAGAGACGCTACCAACCTGATACCATGTGACAACTTAAAATGATCGTTCATTAGCTCTGATGAATTGAAGAGCATCTCTGGCTGTGCATTCGCTCCTTTATGTTTCCCTTTGTTCTGATTGCCATGTCCTGCCTTATTTTAGGGAAGAACAATCATTCAATTGTTGATATGCCATTATTTCATGAATCAGGCCTCTAAGCCTCACTTGTCTCATCTCACACTTGACACACTTAAATCTGTATTAATTTCATTGCATTAAATATCAAACCAAGTTGTGTTTATTTTAAAGATTGCACAAACATTTACATTTATGTATTTAGCAGACACTTATCCAAAGCGACAAAAAGAAATTGGTCAGTATTTTCCATTAGTGTATTATGATCATTACTTATGTGATGAAAACAAAAGCAACATGGAAAGTGGTTTGACATATAAAGTTAATTTCTGTAAAATCTCAGATGCTAATTATCACATACAGTAGATGTTATATATGTGAATCTCTCAGTGCTTTTTGAGAACTGGGGCATTTGTACTCGGACATCAGAGCAATAATAAAAATGTCACAAACAAGTATTTAAATAAGTCAAAACAACAAAAATTCTATATTTTTTTAGACAATTTTTTTTTTTTGTAAAGTGCGATTTATAGACCTGGAGAAGTCATGTAAATTAATATAATGGATGTATATTTGTCTAGTTATTCCAAGCTGTAAAATATTTTATCAAGTAGGCTAGAAATTGTGAGTACATTTTTTTTTTAAATCCTCATCCAGTAAATCATGTAAAATCACTTTCATCCGAATATAAAGTTGTCAAGCATTTCCCATGAAACAACAAGAGCACGTCGACTTCCATATACATGATTTAATCATAATTTAGTCATAGTGTTATGTATGCAGAGCTCAGCATTTGATTGATTTGATTTTGTCTATCAACCATTGAATAATAACTAATTCGATTTTAACATTGAACTTCAATTTGTTTTTTGAAATGTCACTGAAAAAGTTTTCGAAAAAAGATTTGGAATGCAACTTCTGTGACTGTCTAACAAATTAGGAAGCAAAACCCAAACTTTTCTACGAACCCTGGACCAGTAACGAGTAAACAAATGATGAACTGTTGTTTTTTAATGTTGTATGTTTTTATGCAATGAGGCTATGCTGAGCTGAGAAAGATGCAATGATCTGAACTGACAATATTTTAATGGAGCACATAAAAGCGTGAAAGTGATCAAGGAGGTCGGCGTGCCTGTGATCGCCACATTCGCTCGCTTTGAACTCTCAGGGAGGAGCACAATGCTCTCATTCAGAGATTGGCTGAATGACAGATGCTCCCTCTCTCGTTCTCTCTCTCCCCCTCCTCTCTGTCTCTCTAACGTTAATGAATTCAAACAACCCGCCCCTACCCATCCAGCTCTCTGTTTCTCTTTCCCTCTTTTTCTCTCACCACAGAACATTTCCAGCCTTGGCAAGTTCCTCGTGATTTGCTCTCATCGTCTTAATGAATTCAACTGGGAGTGCATTGGCCCTGATGCCCACCCCCTCAGAGAGAAGTCCAGCGCTCTTGCATATATCTGCAGGGCTGCTCCATGCTCTTCAATTGTTCCATCAGCTTCTTTCACTGACAGGTCCTCCGAGAGGAAGTGTGAGAGAAAGCTAAGACGGACAGGAGGTGGGACGCCTTGATGCGAAAGGAGCTGCTCCTGTGGAACTTCTTAAGGCTGTTAGAAAATACGTCTTTCTATTGAAGACTCACCTGTGGACAGGTGAAGTGGAATCATGGGTGTGATGTCACTGCTGCTGTTGATGGTGATTGGTTGGTGTGGTGGGGCGCCACCGGCGAGAGAGGTGTACAGAATGCCTCAGAGCGCACTTAAAGGTAGGCCAGGTATTCGTCATTTTGGCTGCTTCTGCATTCTCAGAAGAAAGATACAAAACTGTCACTGGGGTAGCACCCTTTCAAAAGCTATTGATATGTACACTTTAGATATTAATATGTAGCTATATGGTAATAACATGTACCATTTAGGGGTAAAAAAAAGTACAAATATGTACATTTTGGCTTTTGTACTTTAAGGTTTCACCCCACTAACTGAGTGTGTAGATCCAGAAGATGCAGTAACACTGTGACGTCTAAACCAATCTCATGATTATGCTTTCTTTTTCTTTTCAGTAATCTTGTTGCAAATGTACTGCTCAGGAAAAAAAACCTTTCAACCAAAATACAACCAGAATCAGTTGTCGACTCTTGTGTGCCATCACAGTGAGACTGTGTTCGGGAGTTTAGCGTAGTCACCACAGAGGCCAGAGTTCAGGCCGTTAATTAAGATCTCAATCAGCTTTGATGTCTCTCTCACTCTTTGGGATATAGAGAAGAGCGGACGACTGAATGTGAAGCGGTGTGTTTGAACTTTGCGTTTGGTGTCTTTAGTGCTGCTTTGAGCATGACTTTGCTCACTTGTTCTGATAGAAAAACCACGACTGATATACTGCACACATATAGATTTTATATATATATAATTGTAGTTTTATCACAGCCAGTACAGAAATTCCCAATAGATTTTGTTTTGCTAAAGAAATCTATTCAGACTGTTTGTTTTCTGTGCAAATGTTGGTTTTCTCCCCGCCTAACAGTTCCTGCAAGGTTCTCTTCAACAATGTTAATAAACAGTTCATTCAAAGTCGTCTGGTCTTTAATAAAGTTCTCAAAATGTTATGACAAAAACATTATTTATACATAATTCACAGAATGCATGAATTGTTCAGAGAACATTCAAAAGTAACATTACTGTAATAGTTGCTCAATGATAATATGGAATGTCAAGTCAGGTCACCATTATTTAAATAGTGCTTTTTACCATGCAGATAGTGTCAAAGCAGCTTTACAGAATTAAACCGGGAAATAGTGTGTCGAAATAGTGTTCCGTTCTCCTCTGGCCAGAACAAACCAGCAGTTTAATTCTATGTTGCAATAAACAGAGGACTCATCTGGTTCGTGGTCTTGTCCCCAAGCCTTAATGTTTTCTTAACATATGCACAACCAAGAGAAAATGTTAAAAAATCTGGAAATTTTGAACATTCAGAGAACATTCGGAAACTTAATGGAAACATTAGCAAAACATTCTTAATACATATGTTTGTTAGTTTGGTCACTATCTTGTAGTTTTTGTATTTGATCGTATGCATATCTGACCATTTTATTGCTGAAAGAATAATATTGCGTTCATCTTCTCTAATTCACATAAACACCAAATCAGCACGATTTTCTGCTCCACTTGAGGATATCTGTCTCAGATTTGTAATGTTTTCCTTTGATTTGCTTTGTATTAGATGTTTTGAGGGACGCACTCGCTTTTGCTTACATCTGTTTCTGCTTCTCTCTGCAGCGCTGTCTGATAGAGGAACAGTAGTGATGGAGGCCGCTCTGTCCCGAGCTCTGTCTGCCGTAGACGCTGCCGTATCGGACCGCAGCAAGGCTGAGGCGGGCTGCAGAGGGTGTGTGCCCTGTCTGTTTCAGGACTGTGGACAGCGAAAAGGCGCCTGTGGTAAGCTTGAACACACGCTTTATTTGACTCTTTGACTTTAAATACGGATGCTGATGGTGGTGGTGACTCCGTAGCGTCTCCAGAGGACACGCAGTCAGAGCCGAGCTGTGAGGTCATATCTCGTGCCCAGCAGGAAGCTGATGAAGGAGAGAGGAGCTGGTTGCTGAGTCAGGCCTGTGGCTTCTACAAACGCCGTTGCACACCTGCACAGGTGAACAAAGACCTGTGCGTCAGAGTCATGGGAGAGAGCTGCAGCGCTCGGGTCCTGCAGTGCAGTCTGCTCAACACCATGCAGAACCTGGAGCCGGCCACACAGACCACAGCACAGGGTAAGACAAAAAATAATCAGTGAATTATATAAACATACTCAAAACTTTCAAATTGTTCTTTAAAAATGAGCATGTAGTTTTACTGATACATAAATAATAAAGGTCACTTTAAATGTAATTTCAGCTATGACTTTGATCACTTTACTGTGAGAGCTCTAATTATTGATTTGGTTTCTCTTTTGTAGCTGTGTGTGGGCAGCGTTTCTCTGTCTCGCAAAACCTGACACAGCCTCGCTCTCGGATCATCGGGGGATCTCCTGCTCCTCTGGGCAGCTGGCCGTGGCTGGTGAACCTTCGGCTGGATGGGGCTCTGATGTGTGGGGGTGTTCTGGTTGACAGCTCTTGGGTCCTCACTGCCGCCCACTGCTTTGCTGGGTAAAAAATACATATTACATGTATTACAAAATACATACCTACATAATTTAATAACTTAATGTCAGGTGGGATATCTTCAGTTTTGGGGAGTAATTAGTTACATGTAACGGCATTAAGGAGTTTAATTACAAAATAAATGTAACTGTAATCAGTTACTGAGAGAAAATGTGTAATTCAATTACAGTTACTTTTGAAAATGTTAATGATTACAAAGAAGGTTATATCTGAATATTTTCACACACTTACAGATTTAATTAAAATATTCCCAAATTGCACTGACTGCTCTAAAATATGAGACACCAATGTTTCAGGAGTTTAGGACACAGAAATAGGACACATGCTTATTCGATAACTCTTTTATTTCCTAGTTGGGTTTATGTATATGCTTTAATGTATAAAATGTATCTCTCCCAATTAGGAGCCGCGGTGAGAGTTACTGGACAGCTGTAGTTGGAGAGTTTGACCTCACAAAAACTGACCCCGATGAGCAGGTCATGAAAGTCAATCGTATCATCACTCATCCGAAGGTAAACACATAAACATATATATATATATATATATATATATATTGTGTGTGTGTGCGTGTTTGTTTATTTATTTAAGTAAAAACAAGGCAGACTGTTTTATTATTTCTAAATGTCGGTGTCCAATCCTTTTCTCTTGGTGTAGTTTAACCCAAAGACGTTTAATAACGACATCGCTCTGGTGGAGCTGAGTTCTCCAGTAATTCTGTCTGAACGGGTCACACCTGTCTGCCTGCCCTCTGACCTCGATCCACCGGCTGGTACAGCCTGCTTGGTGGCCGGCTGGGGCTCTTTGTATGAGGGTAAGAAAATCTGCATAGCTCATATTTTAGAAAAAGAGCTCAATAATATCGCACAGTGTTTGCTTAAAATGCTGTGAAGAGTTTATTTAAGTTTGTCTTGATTCTCTGGACGTGTGTAGACGGTCCCTCAGCAGATGTGGTGATGGAGGCGAAGGTGCCCCTGCTCTCTCAGTCCACCTGTCGCAGTGCACTGGGGAAGGAGCTGCTCACAAGCACTATGTTCTGCGCTGGGTACCTGTCTGGAGGCATTGACTCATGCCAGGTATCTCCACAATGTCATACTAGCTTGCATTAAACACAATACCTGAAACATCATATCTGCTTCATAAGCACCACATCTGCTTTATCATCTGACTAGAATCTGTCTCCTCGCATGTATACAGGGTGATTCTGGAGGGCCGTTGATCTTCCAGGACCGTTTATCGGGACGGTTTCAGCTGTTTGGCATCACCTCTTGGGGGGATGGCTGTGGGGAGAGGGGAAAGCCTGGCGTTTACACACGGGTCACCGCCTTCTCTGATTGGGTCATGACAGAGATACAGAGTGAGTTGCTCAACATGTTGCACACACACACTACTGAAACAAAGAATATCTCCACCACCGTGAGTTTAAACCCTCCCACTCTTTCTGCTCAATGAAAAGCCACAAATCCTGCAAAATCTTTTACATTCCATTCTCCAAATTACAGAGTCCTTTGGGAGTCGGGAGCCGACATGTCCTGAGCTGCTTAAGACAACTGAGCTGTCTGAAGAACAGCAGATGTCAGAATTTACCACGCTCTGCCACTTCTACACACTATCCTGCTCTTCGACCCTCGACCCCTCTGCCTGCCAGCGTCTCGCTCAGGACAAATGCCAAAGCCGGTTTAAGAAGTGCCGTAAGTTATCCAGACATTATCCAGACAATTTTTTCAATTAAAAAACCTAATTACATATTTAAACAGAATTAACCTAATAGCGTCTGCTAAATAACTAAATGTGACTCTGGACCACAAAACCAGTCTTAAGTCGCTGGGGTATATCTGAAGCAATAGCCAAAAATACATTGTATGGGTCAAAATTATAATTTTTTCTTTTATGCCAAAAATCATTAGGATATTAAGTAAAGATCATGTTCCATGAAGATATTTTGTAAATGTCCTACCATAAATATATCAAAACTTAATTTTTGATTAGTAATATGCATTGCTAAGAACTTCATTTGGACAACTTTAAAGGTGATTTTCTCAGTATTTATTTTTTTTGCTCCTTCAGATTCCAGATTTTCAAATAGTTGTATCTCGGCCAAATATTGTCCTATCATAACAAACCAATATCAATGGAAATATAATTTATTCAGCTTTCAGATGATGTATACATCTCAATTTCTGAAAATTGACACTTAAGAGTGGTTTTGTGGTCCAGGGTCACATATGTAAATGTAAATGTAACCTACAGTGCAGTCGAGTACTACTTTGTGCATTCTCATTCTTTATTATTAAAATTTTTCCATATTTTGGAATCATAGTAAAGTCAACAAACTATGAAATAACAGCAATGGAAATATGTAAATTATGTAGTCATCTTGACTAGCTCTGCACCTTAACAAAGTGCATTCTGGGATACTTTTTAAACTACATTTAAGGAGTTCACATGTATGTTTGGCACTTGTTGGCTTGCTCATACACTTCTATGAAATTCAATTCATCAATTTATTTATTTTTAAATTTAAACTAGTTTTTAAAGAAATTTGTATGTAGACACAATTAAGTTAAATTAATTTACATTTAATTTAAACTTTAAGGTCATAAATTTACCATAGTGAAAAATGAATATACTAAAATATATTTGAAATATGTTTATATGATGTTAAGTATACTACAAATGCATTCACATATTTATGGACTTAATAAAAATAACCTGCAATTGTACTTTTAGTATACTAAACTGGTATACTTAAAGTCTGCTAAATTGGAACAACTAATTGTGTACTTGATGCACTTTAATTGTGCAGAAGTAGTGCTGAAGTCCAACTAAAGATATACTGAAGTATATTTGATTGTGCTAAAGTAGAACTGTTGCGAGTATACAGTACACTACAAATATCTTGCATTTAAAGGCCATTATTATTCAAAGATCATAATACTCATCAATAGTGATATTAAAACACATTTTAGGCTTAATATTAAGAAACGTGCATTGTGCACAAGTGATACTCTAAATAAAGTTTAATTGCAATTTTTATATCAGTAAGTCTTGAGCGATATTTCAGTAAATATATTACTTAGGGTAGTTACGTTTTATGTCCAAACTTGACTCGCAGTATACTCTGATAAAACAATACAGTAAAAACAGTAATACAGTGAAATATAGAAAGCTCTTTCCTATTTTAATATATTTTATAATACATTTATGTTTCCTCCGTCTATACTGCCTTTCTCACTGTCCAGTGTTTTTCTCTCTACAGAGTTGTATTCCTTCCTGCAGACTCTGCTGGACTTGCTTCAGAGGGCCGATGACTACATCAGAGATAAAGTCGATCTGACCTTCTTCACTCAGACTCTTCCT
Organism: Ptychobarbus kaznakovi; assembly: GCA_027422405.1. Lineage (NCBI taxonomy): Eukaryota > Metazoa > Chordata > Actinopteri > Cypriniformes > Cyprinidae > Ptychobarbus > Ptychobarbus kaznakovi. Next base: position 4,219,375 of record CM049805.1, on the reverse strand, counting down.
CAGTTGGTGGAGAATGTGTACAGCTCTGCTCATATACCACGAAGACGCAGAAATGCACTTGAAACAGGTAGAGCCATTAAACCTTTCTACATTGTACTTGTACAGCCAGGGCTCAAGATGGATATACAAATGCTTTCAAAAATGAAGTAGCTTCTGTATAGATCTGTATACGTCATTCTCCATAATATTATTCTAAACAACATATTATTCTCAAAGAGCAGGTAGACCGGCCAGCTCTGTTCCAGAAAGTGGGTCCCCTGCTGGACGACTGGGAGAGCTACCTTACAGGCATTGCTGAAGATCTGGACCGACACAAAGAACTAAAGAACTCACAGGAACTGTCTCAGGAGCAACAACTCTTCACACCGGTAAACTCTCATTTAAGATGTGATGGAGCAGCTTGTTCAATACATTTCTTTTTAGGACAGGCATTATTTAACAATGAACTATTTTGATTTGATGAAATTTTCAGGATGAGGACAGTGAAAAAGCTCCTCTTCAGCAGCTCGACGGATCACTGCGCTCCTCCATTGCTGCCCTGCGTTCCAAACTAGAATCATTGCGCATTCCTGTCATACCAGAACTGGACTATCAACTGTTTCAGAGGGATTTCTCCTTTCCCACCACTGGAAAACAACAACAGGATAATAGTGCCAAATCTAGGGAGTCTGTATTGTCAGCTGACATCTGGACTGCTCTGATATATAAAGCTCTGAGAGGAAGCGGCACAGGACACCCAGTGATGACAGCATCCTCTCGGGATGATATAGATACAACATCCAGATCTGTGGAACCTTCAACACAACCGCTGAAACTCAAGAACCGGGAACCTTCTGACTCAATGCTTGAAGAACACCCTGTCCCTACCCAGATGCCCCTGCTTCAACAGCCACTCTTCAAAAGTAAGAGTTAATAATGGGGAATTGAGTGCCAAAATAATGAGGAAGAACAGGAAACCTAAAAGTTCAAGGAATTTTCTGCAGTAACTGCATTTATTTCACCAGTTAAAATCAAATCATATATACTTTAATAAAGGAATTAATTTAAATGACTTAACAAAAATACAAGCTTCAGACTGAATTTAAACCCTTGAATGGCCTATAACCACTTTGTAATAATTTCAATTAATAATAATGAATTATATATTTAATAATAAACTATTTTAATTATTATATTTTGTTTTTTTTACAGTGCAGTTGTATTACTGCAATAGTATTGCAGAATGATGTTAAACCATGAATGTCCAGACTAATACACTAATAATTGTTTCAGAGCTCCTGTGGAGGAGAAAGAGAGATCTACACAAGCAACAGAAACGAGGAACTAATGACAAAGGTACAGTCTCTCGTTTCATAAACACTTAGCATTTCTATCCATAGGAAATTGTGTTATGGAGCTACACACTTCAGCTGCGTCATTCATATGAAAGGAATATAAGGTTAATATTAGATTCATTTGAGTTTTTATTATTTCCTGTTTTAAAGACTGTGCTGTTCGGCTTTGTTCTTTGTGTTCTGTAGTTTGCTCAGGAGTAACTGAATCAGCTCAGCAGGTCAGCACCACCAAAGAGATGTACAACTGGATCCTGTCTGTTCCATCCAACAACATAAACATGATCTTCCAGGAGGTGAGTCTGTGTGTCCTAGAAGCTACTAGACGTCATTTGATACTTATGAACATGTTTTGACAGACAGACAGATCATACAAGTATACATGTTCAGAAGTTGTATTAGATTGTAGAATATACGCTACTGTTTAAAAGTTTGGGGTCTGTAATGTTTCGTAATTTTGAAAGTAGTCTCTTATGCTCATCATAGCTGCATTTATTTGATTAAAAATACAGGTAAAAGTTATATTCTGAAATATAAGGTGACAATTTAAAATAACTGTTTTCCATTTTAATATATTTTAATGTAATTTATTCTTGTGATGGCAAATCTGAATTTTCACCAGTCATTACTCCAGTCTAATAAATCATTCTAGTATGCAGATTAGCTTTTTTAAGAAGCATTTTTTTATTATCAATGTTGAAAACTGTTGTGCTGCTTAATATTTAGGTATTTCAGGATACTTTGATGAGTATAAAGTTCAAAATACAAAAAAGTATTATAAATGCCTTCTACATTACCATCACTTTTGATCAATTTAATGCACCTTTGTTAAAAAAATCTACATAAAAAATAAAAAAAAAAATAATCTACTTACCCCAAATGTTTGTAACGTATGTTATGTTTAGTGTAGTGTTGTATTTTAATTCTGTATGTATCTCTTTGTGTGTGTTCATCATCTCAGGTGCAGGTTGACCTGAATTCTAAGAATGAACGTGGTTTGTATCAGTCACGGATCAAGGCCACTGTTGGCGGGCGACCTTTGACCTTTTACAGCTTGGTGGGTTTAGAGAATGAGGCGTTCTATCGCAGCATGCCACGCATCATTGCTGTCGCCATTGATGCTCTCAAAACATAAAGCACACTCATGTATGCTGCTGAAATTATACTTGAGCTGAAATGGCATCCCCAACATTGAACGTTGTTACATCCTAAACTCTCTAATGTGACCTGCTGCTATGGAAGTGATTGGATGCGACCTCCTTTCTAGAGTCACCACAGGACAGCTGACTCTTCTGGAGTTGGTCACTGCGTACTGAGACTGGACTGACGGGGACTTAACTTATTTCACAGGGACAGAGGTTGATCCTCCTGTCTGAGCTGCAAACTGTACAGATATTATATTTGATGTTTGTTATATTTATTTGTATTTCTTTGTAATTTTTATATGAAAACAAAGATAAAAATGAAATGGAGTAAAAGATTTAACCATATTTAAATAAATGTTGTCCTCATGAGATTTTCAGGAACTATTTTTTTATTACTTGTACGTATATATACATTATATATATATATATATATACATACATACATACATACATACATACATGTACATATGTGTATGTATAAATAGAATTACATGAGGGTCAAAGACAAAAAAGGGTTTAAACATAAAAACAATAAGTGAATTACCTCTTTAAATTGTTGTTGTGCACCCCCCCCCCCAATTTTTTTTTCAGTTATCTGTTTAATTGCAATTTTATTTTTGTTTTTTTGAGAAAAAAATAAAACAAATTTTCCCTGATTTACAGAAGACATCCACTAAAATGTCATTCAGTGTAACAATCTTGTCAGGCATATTTACAACAAAAAAATCAATGTATGACATATTAAAAGACTAATTACTTTCACCCCAAATACTAATTAGTTGTAAAAATTCCACTATCCTATTTTTGCCCATTTGTCAGTAAGAATTTTTTACTCATTTGAAACACAATGAAATGTTATATGCTCCCAAATTCTTTTATATATTTTAATATGTACAAGTCAGAATAAGCATGTTTTTTTACATAAATATTGTGTTACACTGAATGACAATGTAACATTATTTCAACCAATTTTTTTTATGTTATTCTCACAAAACTTATTTGAAATCTTAAAAGTAGACACTTTACTTACATTTAATGTTTCTATGGACATAAAATCACTTTTGTATATTTCTTTTGATGCGGACATCTTAACCTCTTTGACCCATGAACAGTTGATATAATTAATATAATAACATTCATATAATAATATGTATAAGTACAATTATTAATACAGGCAGAAATTGAATGTATTATAAAATAGTAGTAATTCTTATTTCAATTTTTCTGAAAAAAAAACATTGAAGCATACAGTTTGAGCTAATATATATATATATATATAATATGTGTGTGTTTAATTAAATTGAGCAATTCACTTTCATTTTACCCTCCCCCTCCCCCTCTTCCTTTCTTTTTTCTTTTTCCCCTTTATTCCTTCTTTTCTCCTTTTTGCTCCTTTCCTTTTTCTTTTTCCCCTTTCTCCTTTTTCCAGGCGTGTATTTTACACCATTCTATTCTTGAACTCCTGTTGCATTTGTTAACCCGTTCTTATTTATCCTTGCACTAGCGCTAACTCTCATACAACATTTCTATTTCAGATGTATTAGATGGGGAAAGGAAGTAATTGCTGTGAGAAATCCCCTTATTTAAAGGCTTGTTTACCTCCACTGCACTTGCTATGCTCATGTCAGTTCATGGCAGCTGAACATCTCTGTCAGCAGGAAGCAGCGCTGGAGAACTCAGGGGCTCACATTTAATGTCTGAGGCGTTTTAGGATCCGGGAACTGTGTTAATTGTGCCGCTCCGCGACAGGTGTCCGTACATTACTAACAAACGTCATTCTGATTCTTTATTCGGAGCTGATGACAATCCTCTGGGCTTCAGAATGAACATTAAAGATTCTGGAGGATCCTAAAGGACCACATGCTGCATTAGTAATGATAGGTGACAGTTGCAGCTCGTTGTCTGTTCTACCTTTAAAACGCATTCTTGAGTGGTTTATTCAGAGCAATGTAAATTCACTTTCAGTGCCAATCAACTGTAGTTTCACAGGTTGACGTTTATTAAATCTTTGAGTTTCAGTATCAGTTTTGGCCCCCTGTACTTATGAATGGATATAAATAATGCATGAGATAGGGTAGTGGATGCCAGAAGAACTGTCACAGAAGTGATGCAAACAGCTGTTGATATATTCTTGTGTAATGATCGACAGGACGGGATGAACAAGCTCCTCTAACACTCTAGTTTCGAAATCCATTTGAATCCATCTCTTGCTAATCTAAATCAACAGTAATACCAGATTCTATTCTATTCGAATGGAATTATATGGAAAGATTTTGTATTAATAAGCCCTGCATCTCTGATCCTCAAACAAACAGCCAGTCTAGAATCCGTCATTCCAAAATTCCAAAGCGTTAAAAATAAACCGCAACACTCAATGGTGAAGGATTGTAATGGTACAGGGTGGCAACACATGATATTTCTGAACTCTCTGTCTATGATCAGATATTACGATCCCTTGTTACAATTATTCAGACAGATCTACACATGAAATTCATAGTTTCATCAAAGGATGTCGAATAAAGCATCCGTCCATCAATCCCCATCATGCATTCATTGGTTAGTCTGTCTGTCTGTCTGTTTTTTATATTTATTTATTTGTTTGTTTGAACTGTTCATTTACACCAGACACCAGGTGAACCAGCTTATGAGACAATAATATCCATTCTGATTTTCAGCTCATATGCTTGAAATTGCTGTTGTACAAGTTCTGTAAAAATCATTTAGAGTGACTTACTTTTTATAATATTAGAATATTAGTTACTTTTTTGTTCCACTAAGCTCTGAGCACCAGAACGGCCAGATACAGAAACAGTTTCTTCCCTCAGACAATCCATCTCATGAACACTTGACAATAATTATGGTACACACACTATTTATACACTTATACACTTATTTATCTAACACACATACTTAGTCTACACTTCAATTGTACAAAATTTACCTGCACATACAAAACTGTCCATTGTTATTTACCTGTACATACAATTGTCAATATTGTTATACCTTATTTACTTTTTAATTCTTCTTTTTATTATCTGTTTTTGTTCTGTCACTGTCATTCTGTTGCACTGCGGTAGCTCCTGTCAGGAAAGCAAATTCCTCGTATGTGTAAACATACCTGGCAATAAAGCTCATTCTGATTCTGATAACTGAAATAATTCCTAAAACATCCAAAGCAGAAACAACTTTTTTCAATGACTTATTCATAAAGACAGTATATGTTTATTTTTTTAAATCAATCTTTAATGAACAAATCAGCTGAGTGAATGATTTAATGACTCATACAAAATCATTTTATTTCCTTAAAAAAGATTATGACTCCTTCTTCAACTTCTTCTTTGTCAGACTTTAAGTATCCAAGTTTTTCATTTGATGTATTGCCAAGACTTCTTGTTCACTATAGTGCAGCTGTCACAAATTTATGCCTAAGAGATGCCCTTAGGTTTAAAATAATACACTAGAGGATGTGATCCCCATTAGCACCCGTTGACCCACGGTACAACTCCCAGATCTGCTCACACACGCAAACATTCCAGAAAACTATCTGTTCATGCATTACACATGCATGAAATCTTCACTAAACTCCTCAAGATTAATAGCAAAGCCAATTTCCCAATTTGTAAATGAAGGAATTTATGGTGTTATGACCTGCTTTGTCTCCACGATGATCGTTAGACAGAGATGAACATATGACAGCTGATGACACACGTCCTTCCACAAATCATGCCTGGGACACCATCTGTGCACTGACTAGAGGGAAATACTGTAACCTTATCTTTCTGCTTTACATCAGAGAGAAACAGACAGAGAATACAACTAGTTCCTGTGACCTCGCTTTAAGGTCTGTGTGTGTGTGTGTGTGTGTGTGTGTGTGTGTGTGTGTGTGTGTGTGTGGTGTGTGTGTGTGTGTGTGTGTGTGTGTGGTGTGTGTGTGTGTGTGTGTGTGTGTGTGTGTGTGTGTGTGTGTGTGTGTGTGTGTGGTGTGTGTGTGTGTGTGACTGTGTGTGTGTGTGTGTGTGTGTGTGTGTGTGTGTGTGTGTGTGTGCAAAAAAAATGACATGATTTAAGTGGACACTGTGTCCTATAACACCTTCCCGTAACCTTCCCCATTCCTTAACAACTGTGTTACACACACCCCCACACCACACACACACACACACACACACACACACACAGAGAGACAGAGACCAGGTGCTGGAGAGCCCCTTTTCACTAATGCTGCTCTGAGGATATTAGACATGGATCCAATCACTTCTACAAAAACCGTCTGGTTATGGATGCTTCTATCATTCTTATTCTCAGGTAATACAATATGTTTTTCTGAGTTCTGAGGGTTTGTGATACACAACGTTACATGGAATCTAAACTTGTGAAGTTTTCAGTGGGTCACCATGGGTTTGTTCTAAAGCTTTATTTAGAAATACAACTATTGAGTGAACTAATCCAGTTCAACACATACAGACTGTCATAAACAAAATGTTGTAGAAAGCAAATTGGAAAGAAATTCTGGGGGATGAATCCTTTATGGCACTACTGGACTTTACATGCTCACACTTTGTCTTTATGAAGTGTTAAAGTAAGAGAATGGAGTGTCAGCATGCTAAACTGTCAAACAGGGTGTTAAATGGGGTGTTAAATCCTTGTTGATTTTCACGAGTATTACATACCTTAAAAGCTTGCCACGTCTATAAACACATATCTGCTTTAGTAATAAAGAGACTTTTTAACTGTAGAGATGTAATGTGTGTGTACTCAGACCAACCAAGACTAAAGGACAGCAAGACTATTCTGAAAATAATTAGGAAAAACAAACAAAAAACTCATAGCACAAAATGTTGATCCTTAGGATTCAATACAGTGGGCCCGATTGATATTTATTTAGGCATACGTTACACTTAATACATACTGTATGTGAATGTCATTACATTACATAAAAGAAAGGGGGAGGGGATATGAACATCCAAAACATCTCAAACGAGCACAGGACCAAAACAGAAAACTTGAAATTAAATGAAGAAAATTCACACACTGGAAAATAACTTCAATTTTATGGAAATTATTAAATTGCATTACTTTTAAGAACATTTAGAGCATTTATGACATCAGTTTTTGGTTGTCATATTTTTATCCAAATTATTTTAATTTACAATCTTTATATGAAATATTATGAAATGTGAAATATTTAGCTTGAAATGGTTTCACTACCTTCTTTGATTACCGATTTGATATTTTAAATTAAACTTAATCAAATAAAAAAATCAAGCACAAACAATATTTAAGCACAAACTTATTTAAATTAAACTAAGTTAGCAATGTTTTATTTATTTAATTTTTTGAGTAAAGGTACAGTAACTGTTTTTGATGAATAATAAAATGAAGAATTGGATTGACACCATGCTGTGTGTTTCAGATGTGATCTGTAATCTAGAAGGATCTCTGCACAGAGATCTAATGGTGGGATACAACAAGAACATACGACCTATGGAGAACCATGGTGACATCACCGATGTGAAGATCAAGATGACCCTCACAAACCTCATTTCTCTGGTAAAGCTCTGCATGTGTGTGTATACACAAGATACATATGTGTGCAATTTGTAACTCTATGGTGGTTTATCATCCTTTCTTCATGTTCAGAATGAGAAAGAAGAGACCCTCACCACTTGTGTTTGGATTGAGATGGTAGGAATAATCACATCTGTGTCACATCTTTGTATATGTACCGTACAGGGATTTTCAGAGCAAGATACCTTTCTTTCTTCTCTCTCTCTCTCTCTCTCTCTCTCTCTCTCTCTCTCTCTCTCTCTCTCTCTCTCTCTCTCTCTCTCTCTCTCTCTCTCTCTCTCTCTCTCTCTCTCTCTCTCTCTCTCTCTCTCTCTCTCTCTCTCTCTCTCTCTCTCTCTCTCTCTCTCTCTCTCTCTCGTTCCAGAAATGGCATGATTATCGACTCCGCTGGGATAACAGGACAGGGTTTGAGGTCTATGAGAAAATCACACGTATGCGTCTTCCCTCTAAAGCTATCTGGCTGCCCGACGTCGGCCTGGAGAATAAGTAAGAGAATAAATTATTGATCGATTTGATCTATTAGGCAGAAACTAAACTCTAAAAAAAAGTTGCAGTAAAAATCATCATCTCACTGTATCTTCAACTTTGTTGTAGTATATAGTTATGAAAATAACTAGTCTGAAATGAACAAATCTGAGTATTTTAGTCCATCAAATGTGACCTGTAAAATACCTTTTTGTGTTTGTGAAGTGTGGATGGGCATTTTGAGGTGGCGCTCTACACTAATGCTCTGATAGATCCTGATGGTAGCGTGGTCTGGTTGCCCCCTGCCATCTACCAAAGCTCTTGTGCCATCAAAGTCAACTACTTCCCTTTCGACTGGCAGAACTGTAGCATGGTGTTCAGGTATGGCAGATCCATCTGTCTTGACAGTGTTGACTGGTGGAAATACATGGAAACAGGACGAGAAGCTTTATTCTGTCTTTCACTCTGATTGCTTTGGCAGGTCGGAGACGTATAATGCCAATGAAATTAAACTGATGCTGTCAGACGAGGACAACGTCACCATGGAGTGGATTGAGATCGATCCAGAAGCTTTTACTGGTACTAAACTTCCAGTAGCACATAATTTTTTTACCATCAAGACAAAAAAAAGGAAAATATAGTTGGGTGCTATTTGAATTGTAAAACCTTAACTGCTGTAAATCTATGATTCCAGATAGTACATGTACGACTTTAAGATGATCACCTGATTTGGAAAGCATCTGCTGTGTACAAACATCTGACAGACGTCTGTCAGTTTTACATACATTCTAAATCATAAACATCTTAAAGACACCGTCAATTTGTCATCTGATTTCAGATGAGCAAACACTCTAAAAAATATGTCTTGCAGATGTTAATGCCCTAAAGCAAAAGTGATAGAGCATTTACGGCTGTGGCTCCCAAATTGTGGCAACAAAGTTGCGTTAAAATGTGCTATAAAAATAAACAAAAGTTGAAGTAGCCTAAATGCAGACGTCAAATAGACGTCTCCGTGATGTACTTGTGCTATCACAGCTCACACATAACACTTTCAAACCAAGCAGCTTTCTGTTAATCACGGCGAATTCGACTTAGCAACTTGAAATCTGCATGGAGAAATCTTTCGCCCTCATGGATTCCGATTGAAGATACTGGATTTTCACAGCAAAAATTCACCGAAAGGCGGTAAAAGTGTGACACCACCGATTTTATGTAGTTTAGTGTTTTTTGCGACTCAATTGGAGTATAATCAGTAGTGCCAGGTCCTAATGGACAGTGCATTAATATATAAATATAGTAAAAAATATACGAAATGTGTGCAATTACAATAACAGGTATACTGTGGACTTAATCAATAATAATATAAGCAGGGATGTGCAAAGGAATGTGCAAACAGGTACAGTATGTACACATAGCAGCAATCATAAAATTACAGTAATTAGCTGAGTACATGTGCATTTGTTGCTGCCCTAAGCCTTGCCAGCAATAGATGGCTGGGGTGACCATTGCTTTTGCCTGCTCACCTGCAAGATGCGCTACATACTGCCTGTCAGAACACCAACCACAATGTTCATTTGGGCAGTGGAACACTGCTGTAAATATATCACTGTCATAATTACAGTAATTAGCTGTATATGTGCATTTGTTGCTGCCCTAAAGCAATACACCATTTTCCTGCTCACCAAATGTACATACTCCCAGAACAAACGTTCGGGGGGAACGTAGAAGAAAAAAACATTAGAAGTCAGTGTACCTTCAGAATATTTGGAAACTGATATTTCAAGGTAAAAAAAAAAACTTACATACAATTTTTTCTATGCATTTAACGTTACTATTAAACATGGCTGCTAAGGTGACTGCTAAGGTTCTCAAAGTGGTACTTTTCTTTTGGTAATTTTATCGTACAATATAAATAAATACAATTAGCCTATTTAGAAAAGTAATAACACATTTGAACTTCCCCATAAAAATGTGTTGATGTCTGAATTCTGGATATTCTTTCTTCTCACGACCAGTTTACCAAAGTTTAATGTGGTGAGATCCCTGACCCCGAGGATGAGTATAGGCTAATGCTCGTCTCAGCAAACAGCACTATTAAACATATTCATTAACATGCATTTTATTCTGTGCCCTGATTGGTCAGAGAATGGGGAATGGGTTATTAAGCACCGCCCTGCGAAGAAGGTTGTGAACAAGCGATACAGCCCGGATGATTTGGAGTACCAGGAGATCATCTTCTTTCTCGTCATCCAGAGGAAACCGCTGTTCTACATCATTAATATCATTGTGCCCTGTGTCCTCTTCTCATCCCTTGGGCTGCTCGTCTACTTCCTGCCGGCCAAAGGTCAGGCTCCATAGCAAATGCTAACAAATGTCACAGTGGCTGATGTCCAATAGGCTTGCTATTTCAGCAAGTTCTTACAAATATAGAGGGATTTTTGGAGGAACTAAACATGAAGCGTGGCTAGTAATGTCATCCAGAGCCATTGACCAGGGACCCTCTTTGAGAACTTGTGAATAAATGTCTTTATCAATGAAAAACATATCCTAATTTACATCAAGATAATCATAATGAAGTCAATTAGTAACTTTTGCAGTAAGACAATCACTTTAACCTAACCTGTCATTTAGTTATGAAATGAATCGGTTTCTGATCAGTATGTTTATGATTAGTATGTTGAACTAATTGTTTGTTTTAATAGCTGGAGGACAGAAATGTACTATGACCATTGCAATCCTGCTCGGTCAGACTGTCTTCCTGTTCCTTATTGCCAAGAAAGTGCCAGAAACGTCCCTAGCTGTTTCTCTCATCGGAAAGTGAGTCTGTGCTTTATTTCAGCAGTTTCTGATAAACTTGTATTTAATGTGTTCAACATAAGATAAAAGCATTTACACTATTGTGTGTTCTAGCACACCTTTTCTAGAGAACGTTGTGTTGTTTTGGCAGGTATCTGATGTTTGTGATGTCGGTGACCACAATAACTGTGATGAACTGTGTGGTGGTGTTGAATGTTTCTCTGCGGACTCCAAACACACACCCCATGAGCAACACCATCAGAAAGGTGCAACAGAACTATATAACCATTTTCACTTTATGCTTTTTGTCCGATCCATAAGGACATAATGAAAACGTTATATCACATTATGCTATAATCAATATTCCCTCCACTTTGGGGCTACTCAGGTCTTGCTGAACATCCTTCCTCGTCTGTTGAGGATGACGATGCAGCGCTGGACACCTGAGCAGGAGGAAGGGGATTTTAAAATGTTTGCCCTGGGCAACGGCACCCCGCTTCGCCGCAGGAGACGAAGCTCTTTGGGATTAATAGCAAAGGCTGATGAATACATGTACAGAACAGCACGCTCAGAGCTGATGTTCAGTCGACTGAAGGAGAGAAAAGGGCTGCTGAAGGACACTTTAGAGAAAATACGTGAGTTAAACTACAATTCAAAAGGTTGGGGTCGGTAAGTTTTATTTCATTTTATTTATTTATTTTAGGAAAGAAATTAATGCTTTTGTTCAGAAAGAATGCATTACAATTGATTAAAAGTAAGAGTAAACACATTTATAAGGGTGGAAAAGCAAATATTTAAAATAAATGCTTTTCTGTTGCATTCTAAAATTTATATCACAATTTCCACAAATACATTAAGGATCACAATTGTGACCATCTCTGTGAAATCCAGGCCAAAGTCTCAAAATCTAATTAAGATTATTGAATTAAAATGATTTCAACCATTAATTTCATTATGACTTCAATCTTTGACATGGTCTTACTCAGTCAATATTAAAGATATCATGGTTACATTTTCACCGAATGTTCTTTACCTAGTAGTAAATCACCAAAACATGACTTTAGCAGGGTTTTCACAGCCAGGGTCACAACTGTTTTCAACATTGAGAAAAAAAGACTCAAGTTATGACTGCTGAAAAGTCAGATTTGCCATGACGTATGTATATTTCAAAACATTAAAATCAGAAATTGTATTTTTATTTTAAATTGTGAAAATATTACAACATATTACAGTTTTTTTACTATTTTTTTTTTGTTTTTTTTCTGCTCATTTTGACGTATTATACATCAACATATTACAGTTTTTTACTACAGCATTACTTCTGTCAAAAATATTATTTCAAACTTTAATAAAAGTGTATTAATAAAAAATTAATAAACCATAAATTATATATTTTCATATCATATTTGAATATACTTATTTGAGACATTTTTAGATCAAATTAATAAAAAAACTATATTGTTAATTTAAATGTTTCATGTTAAATGCAACTAGATAACATTTTTAATAAGATGGTTTCTGGCCTTAAATTTGCTCTTTTGTGGTCTGACCTCAGAAAATGGTCTGGAAGGGAACACAGCACAGGATCTGGAATTCAGTTTGGCTTCAGCGTCCCCAGAAGTGCAGCAGTGTGTGTCTTCCTGTAAACACATAGCAGAAAGTGCCAAGCACCAAAATGACTTTCAAAGTGTGAGTGACTCTTCCAGAATTCTCCAAACATGAGGCTGAATGTGTCTCTCATTTACACAAGAACAGTAGATGTTTGTGTTAGGGTTTAACCATCCAATCCCAGAAAAACTGGTGTTGACATCTGAATTCCAGTCATCCTTTCTTCTCGCTCTGCAGGAAAATGAAGAATGGTTTCTGGTTGCCAGGGTGATTGACAGGATGTGCTTCATCGTCATGGCACTGCTGTTTATACTGGGCACCATCGGAATCTTCCTGATGGGCCATTTTAACCAGGCACCATCTCAGCCCTTCCCTGGAGACCCTAAAAAATACCTTCCTGAAAACTCACCTGGAGACATCACAGGCTGAACACAAGTGTAAAACCAAAAGATAGACTCAGAGAATCCCCAGCAGGAGTCTGGAGGACTTTGTTGAAGAGGCTCTGGAGACAAAAATCCATCCGATTGTTCTAATACTATGGCAAAGGAGCTCTCAGCACTTCAATTTAGTAGTGCTACAGGCCAACAAAAGTGATCGAAGGTCTCCAGAGAAGAGAGTTGGTTAGATCTGAAGCCCTTTGAGACTGGCTTCATTGAGCTTTGATGCGATGTTGATGATTATGAAGGTCATGCTATTTGCTTGTCAATTTCTTTATCAGCTTTCATTTTGTGTGGTGATCCAACAGTTGATGCTTTCCTGAAAATAAAAAACTTCAACCTTCTCTCACACGTAAATGATGATCTTCTGCATGAAATCATGTGAATTGTTTCGGGTTGGGTAATGTCACTCCTCTACCCCCCACTAACTTGAGGAGGATCTTAATTACACGGCTGACTGCTACTTTTGTGTCTGACAAAGACCAGATCCGGGAAGGAGAGAGCAGGGCGGGAGGGGGTGTTCAGTGTAAGAGTAGCATTACAACTACTAACACAGTATTTGAAGCTTGTCTGGAAGCTGTTTCTCAGGAAAGGAAACCCTTATCCCATCACTCCTGCACCTGTACAGCAGCTCCTAAAACCTCAGGACCTCAAATGGTAGGATATGTTCTTTCACTGTTGTTGTGTCTATTTAGCAGCTGAATTGGTATTGATTAAGGTCTTAAAAGGGATAGTTCACCCAAAAATTCTGTCATCATGTACTCACCCTCAAGTTGTTCCAAACTGATCACGAAAAAATATATTTTGAGGGATGTTGGTAAACAAACAGTTGCTAGTAGCCATTGACTTCAGTTGTATTTTTTCCATATTGTGCATTTGGTTACCAGAATTCTTCAAAATGTCTTCTTTTGTGATCAACATGAACAAGAAACTGATGCAGGTTTGGAATAACATGAGAGTGAGTAAATGATGAAAGAATTTCCATTTTTGTGTAAATTATCCATTTAAGGTGTCAAGCATAGATGCACAACAAATTATGGCTTAATCACAAAAGTTTGATTTAAAAAAATAACAATTTTACCAAGAATACACCAAATATCTTTGATTTGTAAGGTGTTTTTTGTTTTTTCCTTTAACCTATGGATATCTGCTTTTTTCATTATACTTTAAGGTATAATTATTTAGTTGGATTGACGTTTTTTCTGGGGGTACTTCCTTGTTTTATTCTCCTCCTTGGGGGTGGGTGGGTTTGTGGGGGTAAGGGCTCACTAAGGTGTTGACTGTTCGTGTTCACCCTTTGTTATGTAAAAAAAGAAGAAGTGTAAATTGATATTGCAGCATCCTTTGTATCCCCCCCCAAAAAAATAAAAAATAATAAATAATCCATAGTAGAATGAAAAGAGAAGTAATTTGTCAATTATTATTACCCCCCCCCCCCTTTCTGAAAATTGATGCTATTTTTTCATGGCTTCCTAAAAAAAGTATCAAAATGAACTTAATGTATTTATTTTTTGATGTAAAGAAGTCTTAATCTTGCTATATATTTTAATGCTATATATATATATATATATATAGCATATGTATTCATGTATAAATAATGGTATTAAATAATATAAATAATAATAATAGCATAAAAATAATTAGGCTATTACATAAATGTTCTGAAGTACAGATAAATCATTTGAATAATGTTTTTATTGATAATTTTCTGTATTCTTTTAATATTATTGTTTTCATTTTTATGGATATAATGCATAAATACATTGTTATATGAAATGATGGTTATGAAAAGCTTTTCACAAAGAGATATGATTTAAAACTTGTTTTAAAAATATTTTTCTTACAGTCAAATTGACATTTGCTCTTTTTTCTTATAGTGTATAAAACGAGTCTTTGCCATTTTTGATCATTATTACATGTACATTTATTCATATAGCAGGCGCTTTTTTACTGAGTGGCTTACAAATGAGGAACATAAACAATTTGCCAATAATATTCATAGTTTCCCATAATTCATTAGATTTATTAAAAAGCTACAGTAGAATGGGAAATGTTTTAGTAAGCTCACATATGGTCTGGCTGTGTTCTCACCCCCCCCCCCCCCCATAACTTTTCACATTGAATATCCTGTATTATGTGAAAATACACTATATTATTGAAATAAAATGGGTTACACATGTCAGTTCACACTGATTTTGAGTGACATTTGACAAATATTTGCGTTGACTTTTATATGCTGTATTTTTACCTCCTGTGTTTTCTCTCTCTCAACCAGGCCTCCCCATCTGTGACCGCTCAGCCTCTTCCGTTTGGTCTGGAAAGAGAGAAACACATTGACATGCTCTTCAGAGCTTTCCACAGGCAGATTCGACCTACTGCAGACACGCAGGACCTCACTCCTGTGCTCCGGGATACAGGCAGGACAAGAGGACAGGATGGAGGACCTGGATGGACAGAGACAGACGATGAAAGACTGGGAAAACTTTCTGTTCTGAGAACAGTCACAAGACTTCATATTACTGCCAGACCAGAACTGCAAGGTGAAGAAAACGTATAATAAACGGTCAAATAAATGTTACAAATTTGACTATTTTTCATGAGGGAAAATTTTATTAAAATTAATAACCTTTAAATGTGACGTTTAACAGAAACTGTAACTTTCTTGACAACTTTTATTAACTCTTCAAACAAATAAAATATTCAAAAGACAGACACCGAATGGCTTTGAAAAGAAAATTAAATGCTATATTATAATTTATAAACAATTTATAAAATGAAAATACACTACCGTTCATAAGTTTGGGGTCAGTCATTTATTTATTTACTTTTTTTAAAGAAATTCATATTTTTTTTAGCAAGGATTTCATTTATCAAAAGTGGTAGTAAATACATTTTTATTTTTATTTTTTAAATGAAGAATAATAATAGAAACATATTTCCACAAAGGCATTAAGCAGCACAATCATTTATATTGATTATAATAAGAAATGTTTCTTGAGCACCAAATCAGCATATTAGAATGGTTTGTAAATAAATTAAATAATATTTTAATATATTAATAATTTTTGGTGTCATCCAATTTTTGGTGTCTTTAAATGAGTATTAAAAATATTTCCATCCCTGTTTTGATTTTTAAATTCAATATATTTTTATTTGTGATTAGTGGAAAAGCTTGGAGTTTGTTTGAGATTACATTATATAATTTCTTGTGTAAATATAAAATGTTTATATTTCTGTGATGCGTCAGGTCCTCAGTGTGTAGCCCGGAGAACATACAGCATTTCCACAGAAAGCAGTGATCAGCTCTTTGTGGCTGTGGAAGGTAAATATAAGACCCAGGATGTGTGATATTGTCATATTGTGAATCTTTAAGATGATTGTATTATTACATTGTCATATTTTTTGTGTTCCTGTCTCTGTTAGAGAGCTCATGCATGTGTATGCAGTGCTGCGGTCCAGCTCGATCCTGTTCACTACAAGGCTTTGATAAGGATGCAGAGCCTGTCTTTCTGTTTGAGAGGCCCCTGAGAGCGGAGATGTGCTGGCTCGGCTGCTGCCTGATGGAAATACGGGCCTATACACCAGAGAGAGAGCTTATTGGGACAGTTCACCAAAGGTAGAGATTAGAGATAGTATTTGTTTACCTGAAACATATGTAGAATTATTTTTTTCTGTAAATGAGAATTGTTGCTTAGGGAACTAGCTGCAAAATAAATACTCTCATAGGTTTTGTAATATTTTGAAGTAGTTTTTTATTATTATTTTCTTTTTTAATTTTAGTAAATTTAGTATTATTTCATAATTGTATTAATATTTTTTAAATGTCTAAAAAGGTTGTATTATTTTTTTATTTTGGTTTTAGATTTAGTTATTTTAGTACATCAAGTTAAACTAAATGAAAATTAGAAATGTTGTCCTGGGAGCTATAGAAATACAATACTATCATTGCCACGGGACGGGACACAAAGGACGAGGACAAGGAAGATGCAGGTAAGTTAAACTATACTTTAATAGTGTAAGCACGATCACAATGCATAGCAAGGGTCTGAGTCCAGCCAACTGAGATAGACAATGTAGAGTAGGCTAGGTGACAGTCTTAGCTGAAGTTCCAGGTCCCAGTCCACAGTCCACTAACCCTCAGAGGAGTGGCTGGTTCTGTGATTGTGGTAGGTGGTTCTATGACAATCATAGTTTTTAATTATTATTTAGAAATAGTTTGTTGATTTCCTTTTGCATTTTCTTTTTCATTTTTTTACTAAAGTTTTGGTAATTGTTTTATTTTTGGTTTATTTGACTATATATTTTTTCATTATTTTTTATTTAGTTTTAGTTATTTTACTATATCAAGTTAATCTAGTAAAAATGTGAAAGGTTGCCTTGGAAACTAGTCAAAACAAAATGTTTATCTATTTATTTATTTGTTTGTTTGTTTGCTTATTTTTCAGTATAACATTTATTTTATTTCAAGGAACACTTTATTTTAAGGTGTCATAATACAGAGTATTTACCTATAGTTAAGTACTTAGTAGTAGCCGTTGTGCTATGTAACTTGGAACAGGCTGTAATTATAGTTTATAATTATGTACATGTAATAGGAAGCTACTGTTACACTTATATAACAGACTGAGTCTGTTACACAGCTACTTGTACACTTAAGTACGAATCTTGACAGACTTTATTTTAAGTAGCGTATGCCTGTGTAATATTCTGTATGCCTGTGTACAGTGTGTAGTATGTAAGCTGTGTACTGGTGGGTTAAATTAAACTAAGGTGCAGCTGGATAAGGTGTATAGTATAGATACACATGAAGTACACTTAAGTACAATCTTGATACACTTTATTTTAAGTAGCTTATGTTTTTGTAATATTATGTAATTGTAATTTATTACATGTATTTAAGCTGTGTACTGGTGGGTTAAATTAAACTAAGGTGCAGTTGGATAAGATGTACAGTATACACATGAAGTACACTTAAGTACAATCTTGATACATTTTATTTTAAGTAGCTTATGTCTGTGTACATACATTTATAATTACGTTGTATAAAGTCTGCAACACATATGTAACAATCTTTTGGTTACATAAGTAGCTGTGTAACTGTATCATATGTGTAACAGTAGCTGCCCATTACATCTACATAATTACAAACTGTAATTACAGGCTGTTCCATAACTTAGTTACATGGTAAGCACATTTTGTTTCATGTATAAGTACAACAGCTAAAAACAGCTGTACCTTAAAATACAGTGTTACCTTTTTTATGTATTTGATTTTAGTTAACTGTTGTATAATAGCCCCAGTCCAATCAAATTAGTTGAGCGGATCTAACTGTTGTCTAATGGATGAAGTAATCTCCTGTACTGTAAATCTATTATGAAGACAGAGCCATCCACATCATGTTTCATCATGATGCCAACTGTTCTGTCAGATAAGGTCACCACTGTGTATCTACTAACTGCGCCTGACAAAAACCCCTCCAGTAATCTCTCTCAGACTGAATAGTGAGAGATGTGGTGAACTTTCTGAGATGAAACCACCAACATGACCTCCTTCTCAGGACAGCCATGAACAAAGAGCATGCCATGTTTGTTTGTTGTCACACACCGAGCCTTTCAGCATCAGGTCATATCAGGCTAACATAATATCAGCCACACACAAATGAACATTCTCTAGGCTCAGAGAAAACTGTTCTTATGCAATCTTCTAGAACCGAAAGAGTGTATGCATAAGCCCTGAGGTGTTTACCAGGTGGAGCATGTTCACGCCGTATTTCGAGGTCTGTGACTCTGAGGGCATCTCAGCCGTGAGGATCCAGGGCTCCTGCTGTAACACTCGCTGCCTCTCTGAGCAGGAGCTGCAGGTCAGAAACCCTCCAGCAGGCCATTTGTATCGCTCACCTTTTACATGCAGTTCTAATATTACTCTGTTCTAATTATTCTCATGTATTGGGGGCATCAGCTGGTTTCCTGTATCGGTGAGAGTATTGGACGCATATGGAAAAGGTGGCCTGGATATAATGAGGAATGTAACATGGATCATGAGTATTTTGGACTGGATGGTAAGACTAAAATACGTTCATATCAAGTGGTCTACAACAACATAACAATGAGTGACCTATCTATATAAATTATTAAATAAAATATTTAAAATAAAAAATATGTATATTATTTTTCAACATTATTTGATAGAATAGAAAGTTCAAAAGAAGTACATTAGAAATACATTTTTTTTGCATTCTACTCAATTTTATGCATCATTGCCAAACTATTTTTTTCATTCATTCATTAAAAAAATTAAAGGAAAAAAATATATTTTTAAATGTAAAACATTTCAATTGATCAAGCGTGACAGTAAAAAAAATATTATTATTTTTTTAATATAATGTTTTTTTTAACACGCATACACACACACACTATATATATAATTTGTCAATATGGACTCATTTTGAAACCCACTAACCCACTATATAGACCAGCATTCCTAGTCTGCTTATAGACCAAACTAATTGTAGATCCTATATACTGTAGTGTGACTATTTTCAGTTCGTAGCTACAGCTGAAAGATTGGCCATTACAACATCTCTTTCTCTCTCAGTGCCTCAAGGAATGAATTTGAACACCAAAGTGTTGTTACTAGCTGCCGCCTTCCTGCTGGTAAGTTATCAACCACACACAGATGCTGCTATTTTATTCATATGTAACTGATTTATCATTTATCTCTTTCTGTTTGCAGAATCATATGTTTTTTGAGATGAGCTAAGTGCAAATGCGGTAAAGCTTCAAGGACATGAAAGACATCTTCTTCACCTGCTAACATCAGCTCTGAAGTGAAGTGTGAACCCAACAATATAGAATTATGTCGACTCATAAGATGTTTCTATGACAACTGCAGGGAACGTAGATGGCTGATGCTTTTCTGAGCTAATTGCACATGATCTTGTTGTGTACATCAGGAATCTCTGTACAGAGCCTCTCTACACCTCTGGACATTTGCACACTAAAATTGAACTTATTTGATAGACAAATTTCTAAGGCCAACATGATCAAAACTTGAAAAAACAGTTTTACACAATCTACATGCCTTCTAGTTCATACTATTTTAGCAAGTAAAAGCCTTTTAGTATCATTCTAAATATATCCACCTTCAGGTCAGGGTGCACTGATTTGACTGATTTTATTAAGTAAGCATAAAAATAACTGCAATTGTTAGTAATATTTTATTATTATTATTATTAGTAAAACACTCACTGGACTTTAGGTTCACTTGATTATGTATACATACATTTTTTTTTTGAAAAATCATGTTAAAATGTATCAAATATGATACAACAAACTTGTGAGAATAAAAAAATAGAGCTTTGATCATAAAACTAAGCATTTAAATATAATTTCACTAAGAAGTTATTGTTATTATCTGATATTTATGCTTTTTATGCAAGTAGTGTTATACTGTTAAAAAGATTGTATTGATTTACATTACAAACTATCATAATTTTATCTTACTTTTTGGCCATAAAAATATCAGAAACTGAAGCAAAGTGCATATTGTTTCTCAGTTTGGGCCTCTGAATATTCTCTCGTATGATCTCTGTATTCCCTGCATCATACTATATGGGTCATCAAAGCCTTATGTATCAAACAAAATACATAAGCAAACTAGTTAAAACATATATGTTTTTTCTAAAGTCTCATTACTGTTCCATTAAAATAAAAAGATGTTTCTGAATATTATTTTATGTCCGTCTTTACAGGGTTAAATATTCAATGCACTCTGTTGTAATACAAAAAATGCATACAAATATGAATGTTTTTTTCTGCATGTAATAAAGATTGAGGAAACTTTGTTAAGAAGCAGGTTACAATATTAATAAAGAATTGTAAAATATTAAAGTTAATCTATAACTAAATCTAGTTACTTCATTAAAATAAGATAGTACAGTTCTAGAGGAGTTCAAACCATTGATAAGGTCCAGACCTCTGCATCTGGAATGGCCTTTTAAGCACTTGATATTTTGATTTAGGCTATAAAAGGCCACATCTCTTAAAGGAAATGTACTTGGATTAATATATTTGCATAGTTAAGAACCTGGGATAAAAAAAAGATAAGCCCAAATTCTTTTCCCAGCTAGAGTGACACAAGATCTGTAAATCTTTCAAAGTCATATGAAGCTCAGATAGCATTAACAGGGCTGTAGATGTAATAATCATTCTGAGATACTTCCAAAAACAGATTCACACCACAGCTTGTAAATTAGCAGCAGATGCACAACCAACATTTATTGCTATGATCAGTCATAATTAAAAACCTTTCCATTCCACTTTTTTTTAATGTATCTCGAATGCAGCTGTCCAGCACCAGCACTGAATTTCAGGCAGTATAAAGTAGGAGTTAATACACAGCCCCGTTAACAGATCAGTGTTAGTTAGTTCTTTGAGTGATTTCTAAAACAGGGCTTGGAGTCCTACGAGTCGCGTCTCCAGTCTGGTCTCCTCCAGCGGAGTGCCAGGATGTGGAGCGATCTTGAAAATCAGTGATTTGCCGGAGGCGAAGGCCAGGCACAGTGAATCAGGCAGCGTGGTACCCATCCCTGACAGGGCACTGTCCTTTGGGTTTACACTCTCTCAACTCAGGAGAAATAATAGTTTGCCATTATAGAGCTCTCCTAATACGTTTAGAAATATAATTTGTTTTTGTACAACAGTTCTATTTTAAAACAACTCAACACTGTAGCTAAAATACTGCACTATAGTAAAATATCCCCATCAACCTGGTAAATAATGTGAGCGAAATGAATCCTGTCTTCCTCTCAGGCCATCTTCATGTTATTCCGATGATAATTCAGTTAAATGTGACTGTACTTCACGAGGGCAAGTTGTTGATTTTCTTCTTGGAAAGGTTAATGTCACAGTGGCTGAACTATGTGGTCCCGCTGTGTCCCTCTGAGAGCTCCAGCTAATGACTGACTGGAAAACATTCGTGATGATTTGGTTTCTTCTTCTTCTGTGAGAGATGTCAGGTGATGTGCGTTTGGAAGATTATAAAAACAGTCAAGCCTTTTCATGACGTCCTGATTGTTTTTCTTTTAAAAACAGATCAATTCATCTTCGGTGGGAAAATGATCTTGATAATCTAGATGGAGAAAAAAGGCCAGTGATGAACATGCTGGGAATGAATCTAAATATATATCTCATAATGAGAACTGTGCAGCTTCAGTGTGAGTGATTATGTGTCATGAGTTTATACCCGTCACACTCTTCAGATGAAAAACTAGCGGCCTCCACTTGCGTTCACTAGACCATGGAAATCCTCCCAAGCCCTGGAAGATCACACACAACATATGGATATTAATACTGTCAAATATATCAACACTACAAATAAAAACAAAAAGAGGGGGGCTATACACTCATGCACAATTCTATTCTCAAATAAACCGATACACAATATTTATTCACATTAATAAATCAGGATTTTTTTTAATAATCACAATATTTGAATATAATAAAATATTTTTTTGTAATCGTTAAAACATTTTGTAATTGTATTTGTAACATTTCCTTCATTTAGATGCAAAGCTGATGCATTTACCTCACAGCTAACATCTAGGGGAAAAATATATTAAACATTATAGACCTAAATATGTACAATTTGACAAATATTTGAAATTATTTGACTCGTATTACCTTCCATATAGTAAATGTATGCATCTCATGATCAAATACTTCTAGTTTAAGACAGTATAAGTTCCCATTCTCCCCTATATAACTCTATATTCAGTGTAACCGATAGACAGTTTTTACCTTTTAATATAACACACATAAAATAGCATTCAAAAGTTTGAAATAATTAGGATTTTTCACCATTTTGGAAAAAGAGCCTCTTATGTTCACCAAGGCTGCGTTTATTTGATGAAAAATAACTGTATTCTAATATATATTTAAAATATTTTTCAAAGGTGAATTTTCAGCATCATTACTCCAGTCTTCAGTGTCACATGATCCTTCAGAAATCATTCTAATATGCTGACTTGCTTCTCATTTATTATCATTATCAATTTTGAAGACAGTTGTGTTGCATAATATTTTTGTGGAAACCATGTTACGTTTTTTTTTGTTTCAGGATTCCTTGATGAATAGAAAGTTCAAATGAACAGCATTTATTTATAACAGCAATCTTTTTTAACATTATAAATACTGTCACTTTTTTGTAACGTTATATTTACTCTCACTTTTAACCAATCCTTGCTGATTAAAAGTAGCAACTTCTTTAAAAAATAAATATGACCCCAAACTTCTGAATAGTAGTATATATACACATAAATATCTGAGTGTGTTGTATAACTCACTTGATGCTGTCGGTGTGTGTTTTATACTCCATAATGGTATTAGGAGGCAGGTTGAGGACTCTGCGTAAAGTGTCTCTAATGCGAGCAGTGGTGGACTGGTCACTGGCCGTCTTATTCCAGATAGAAATGATATCCTCCTTCAAACAAAAGCACAAATATTTATTACAATACAGAAAAGGTTTTATTTGCATGCTACACAAGACACAAGCTATATTGCAGTACCTGGAAGCGAACGGACACAACGGCCCCACAGATCTCCTCGCCCACCATGAACTGCTCGCCCAGCATGGCCAAGATCAGATTCTCCCAGCAGCGTGACGCCAGGCCTTTACGAAGCCGGATGATCCATTTACCTCCACACTTATTAGCATCATCCTATAATGCAATACAATCCAGATTCTATTATCTGTCATTAGGAAAAGAAGCATGCATGCATACATGTGATCGAACAATCCTCACCTCCCACATGGGTTTGATTCCTTCCTTAAACAGGTGGAAATCACTGTGACCAGTCAGATCACCCGGTCGGATCATGTGACTATAAAAACGCCAGAACTGCTCCACCTACAAACACAGGGCAGCTGTTGAACTGTCAATCATGTGATCATGTGACCTACAGTAAGGCAGTCTAACTCATCGCCCACTGTGCCTGTGTTTGAATCTTCAGTATGTGAGTCTGAATAAATAAGTCAGCGTGAGTTCATGTGTCTGTGGGTTACCGAAGCAAAGCTGCCGATCGGTTTAATGTTCTGCTCGTAGCTCTGTGTGCTGGCTGGCCGTCCCGGTGTGCGACGAGAATACCAGAACGTGAAATTGTACTGAAGAGGGTGCTCACCGGCCCCTGGGACCGCCACCTGAAGATATAGAGCAGCTCATTGCAGTTATTTAGAACAATCTATTATAAATTACACATGATTTCTTTCAGTTTAAGTGATCTCTATCTATACCTTTCTCTTGGTAGTGTTTGAGTCCTCCTCTTCATCATTTTTTTCCTTCTCCCCGTCTTTCGGTGAGCTGTTGTCCTGGTCGTGATCTCCACTGTCATCATCTTTCAGGCTTAAAAGAAGACAAAACTGTTAATTCCACTCAGCCACAATATGCTATTTGTATCACTGTGGCTTCAATCAGGGAAATAATAATTGCAGTGGCAATTATCCCCCCCCCCCAAAAAAAAAAAAACTGTGTGTGATCATTCATATATGACATAAATCTTCTGCTCACCAAGGTTGCATACATTTTATAAAAAATACAGTAAAAACCATAATAGGTCAAATTTTATAAAAAAAAAAAAAAATACACTTGAATATGTTTTATGTCATTTATTCATGTGATGCCAAAGCAGGATTTTTATAAGTCTTTTAGTTACTCCAGTGTCATACAATCCTTCAGAAATCATTCTAATATGCTGATTTGCAGCACACACACAAAAAAAGGTAACACTTTACTTGAAGGGGTGTGCAAAAGACTGACATGACACCTTCATAATCATGACATGATACATTTCATGAATATGAAGCAGTTTTTTGCATGTTTATGACACCTGTCATTAAGTGTCATTCACTCAGTTATGTCATTTTTAATGCAAAGATGGCATTGTTTGACCTAACGCTAACCTAACCCTACTCCTACCCCAAACCCATAACAGAGACATCTCAAACAATATCATCTTTGCATTAACTGAGCAATGCGACTTAATGACACGTGTCATAAACATGCACAAACCTCCTTCATATTCATGACATGTGTCATGATTATGGTGTCATGTCAGTCTTATGCACACCCCTTCAAGTAAAGTGTAACTAAATATTATTAATGTTAAAACAGTTAGGCTAAAATCCCATGTGATTTTTGTAAGGGTAATTACATTTCTGAGGATTGTTATTAAACTCGACTGTATCAGAGAAAGGACATAAACAGACTGCACTAACGTTACCTTATTTGACCCTGCGCTTATAATGGTCAGCGGTTGCGCTGCTGCGCATGAGAAGTTTGCAAACATAAAAAGCACGCTGCTTACGTACGTAACACATGATTATAGACAGTAGATTCGTATATATACAGTATAGTATAGTTTCGCTTCTGCGCAACCCCTCGCGTGTTTATAACACCGCCACATGTCACTCCAGCAGGCTGCCGAGAAGAGTTGGAGCCCGGGTTGCAGAGCACCTGCCCCCGCTGCTCACACGCACGCGTAACCGGTGATCCCTCCTCGGCCTCGAGGCCCTGCGCATGCAGATCATCTGGCTCTAAAAGTGGTCATGTGCATGCTGCATTCACCGCATGGATTAAAACACGACCCATCACAAAATCTTAGGAGTCCAATCATGCAACTAAACATGGTAAACTCCCAGCCCATGCCAAAGCTTCTAGACACACCTCTTTTCCTACCTCTCTCTTTTCTATCTCTGTGAGTTAAAGAGAAGCTTGAATCGCATGTATTTGCATTCACGCACGACTAATCCCTGCTAACGTGCAGCGTCGTTGCGATTACTCACGCGTCAAATTTGTTGTTCATTATTTTCTAGGTGAGTGTCTGTCTCCGCTCTCGCGCCGACGGCAGCCCCGTCAATTCCGCAGCAACGGCGGCGCGCGCTACTGGTGGCTGCGGGCGCGCGCATCGCACCGTTGTGGGTGTCGCGCGCTCTGTACACTTGGTGGATAATTGTATTTTGTAGCAAACAAAAGTGAGAGGAACTGTTACCTTATCCTAGTCTAAAAATCGATTTGGTGAATAGCTAATGTATAAATATTTTGGCTAAAACTCATCCATAAATGAAAAAGTTAACTTTTATCTATGCATCTTTCTTTCTATCTCTCTCTTTCTGTGTATACACACATACATACATAGGTTCTGGAAATATAATAAATTATTTAATAATACAAATTAACTACTTTAATCATATTGAATAAGTAAATGAATTAAGAATTTAATGGGGTCAATAATGTGTATATAAATACACACACATGCATGTATATATTTAATAAAAATGTTATGTTTATATATTAAATATATTTATATATAATAAAAATTGCATTTATATTTACATGTAAATAATTATATTAATTATATTTTATTATCATTATGAATTAATACACATAATATAGACAGTACATACACACACATGTAAACAAAAATTTTGGATTAGATTAATTGCGATTAATCTTTTGACAGCATTAAAAAATATTTTTAAATAAGATTGAATATGAATAATGAGTTGTTCATAGAAAAAAAAGTCGTATATACATCTCAATTATATAAGTGTAAAATAATTCTACACGTTTTAAGAATGTTTTGCAAAGCATTCAATCAAAGTAGGATTCAAGTATTTAAATTCAAAATAGTTTAATGAATATTGCCACACACGGGGAGGAAAGGGTCACAGCAGCGAATTTGCTTCACATAACGAGTCATTGTGTGGCGGCACCAGACACTGGATCAGGGTGGGCAGTGATGCTACAAGTTTGCACTAACAGGCCTGCAGACCCTCACACACAGGCTATTAGCGCTCACAGAGGGGCCGACGGGGCAGCGACTGCGTGAGGGGCTCCAACTCTGCGGCACACTTCAGAGAGAGCTGGAGCTTCAGTAGAGCCGCCGAGCCTCCCACTTATTCAAATTAACCCAGTCTATCCTTCTTTTGGACAATAATACCCCCGTCTTTATTCATCTTCTGCATACTTATTCTCTCTCAAAATTTTCTAACAATTATTTTTATTGTTTTTTTTGCTGTTCTCTATTTTTGGTCAGTCTTTCACTGTAAATTTATCATGATTAAGTATAAATCTGTGTGAATATAAAAGTGTTTATATAGAATAACCACATTGTAATAACGCTTGTTTTTTATATTCTAGTCAATGAAAATCTTCAAAATGAAAGGTGCTTCTTAGTTGATTATTTTTGCCTTTTATGCAACTTGGACAAATACCGAAAGATCATCATCATAAATATACGATCATTCATAATAAATAAGGAAATTCATAATAAATACTGCAAGTCTGAAATCAGTACACATTTATAGTACATTATGTAACACTTGTAATAAAAACAAAATATACTATAACTAATATTATAAAAAGTATAGTTCCAACTCAAAATTATGATTAGTTGGCCACATTTGATTGAAGCCACTGTAAAATCATGCATCTGTAATTTTGAGTCAGTCGCTGTCTGAATGATTAGTCGACTAATTCTGTATAATTAGGACTCACTGGGGTCACATGACCCTGATCTGACATGCTTCTAAGGGAGTGCTTGTTGGAAGACGAGTCAACCGTTGTGACAAAGTCCTAAACAGTATACAGTATACCATCATTCATCCACTGCTGGTGGGATTGGTAGCTGTTTGTGATGAGTGATTTGCAACGATGGCTCCCATTAGGGTTGAAGAAGCCCTACAGGTGTCCAGAGGATGGAGGGGAAGACCTTCATCTTAACATGGGCATGTGATCTATTTCCCCAGACTATCGTCTCATCACAGAGACACAGGAGACCTGTGAGAGGAAAGCAAAAGAGATAAGAGCATCTTACAAAACCAAATGGTACAAGCAAAAAGTTTGTTTGTTTCAAATTGAGGAACTCTATGTTTACACCTGGTCACTTCATGTGTTTTTTTCTGAACAGATAGCTATCCGATCCTGAAAAGACCAGGTGTAAATACCCTCCGAAATGCTTTCGAGACGCATTTAAGACGGCTTCAGGAGGTGGTCTGAGCCGCATTCCAGACGAAACTGGACAAGTGTAAATGCATCTGGTTGTTGAAACCACATATGCTAATTTCACTCCTCCCAAAATATTAAAATAATAGACGTTTTATAGGCTATATGGCATGTTATAGTCAGATACGACAGCGCTAATGCAACAAACATCACCGCGGATTGCCGTGAGATCAGACTGGAGTATCTCTTCAGCAAGCCAACACGCAAACTGCCACGAATGAAACTGAAAGTAAGTCGCAGATGCTCAACAAACAATCATCTTCATTAAAAGTAGTGAGACTAATCTATCTCTCCAGTGCTGATGCCGCACTCTCTCCTGTTGCGTTCTCTGATATTGAAATGAGCTGATAATGAATAAAATGCAGCGCATATCTATTGCTTTCATTGACGTGAAAATGGATTTATATCCGTTTTGCAAAGACACATTTATTTGGCCAAGTGTAAATGGAAACGGTTTTAACAAATCAGAAAGATATCCGATCAGAAAAAACACATGAAGTGACCAGGTGTGTATACAGGCCCTAAATGTTTTATGAAAGACATAAAAAACAGCAAAAAGCAACTTTAAAATAATATTTATTCATTAGTAAGTGTTATTTATGATTACTTTATATCTTCGACAAAATCATTGGTAATGCCTTATATTTTGATTGAAATATTGCTCATGGCTTGAATGTCATCTGAAAATTAACGTTAAATGGATATACCACCCAAAAATGAAAATTCATTTAAATTGTCATTTTAAACCTGTATGACTTTCTCTCTTCTGTGAAATATAGTTTCGGTTCCCTTTGACTTCCACTGTGTTACAATACAACACAAGCCAATGGGAACTGAAACTGTTTAGTTACCAATATTCTTAAATATCTTCTGTGTTTCAAAGAAGAAAGAAAGCCATGCAGGTTTGAAACAACATGAGATTGAGTAAATCATGACAGAATTTGATTTTGGGAAACTATTTCTTAAAATGAGGTGAAAGATCATTACCTCCTGAACAACGTGGCCCAGAAGCTCTTGACTCTGCATTGCTTTCCTGAGGAAGTTGACAACATTAGTACTAGAGCCAAAGATTTCAATGTCAGCTAGCAACAATTTCTTTACATGAAAGTTCATTTGACCTGATTATATACAGTATGAGTTTTTTTATCACAGTGCATTGACCAGTTAAATTGTAATTACAGTATTCTAAAGAATATCTCAATACATAAGTATTCTAAAGTGTTATTAATGTCTAATAGTTGAATAGAGAGTAGGTGGAGTGCTTAATAGAGAGTAGGTGGAGTGCTTACCGATGTATCCTGCATGTAAAAGTCAGGGTGAAGTGAGCGCTGAGTTCTGGCTGGTAGGTGGAAGGAATTACGACGTACTCGCCCGGCTGTAGACGGCAAAACACACTGACTTCCTGGGAGTGGGCATGAGGTACACAGCTAACCACTGGAAACATGGCACAAGGGGTTAACAGGGAGTCACCATCAGGTACCTGGAGAGACACACACATTTAAATATCATGAATGCATATGACAAAAGACTCACTACTGAATGTTAGACACCTACACCTACTGTTACCAGAACAATTATGACTACAACTGAACACTTTTCACGCAATAATCAAAGCTTTTCAGCAGTTTAATCATATACAGTAGATGCTTCGAAACTGATTATTAATAAGGTATGCATCATTCCTGACCGTGTAAATATGAAAGCCGATGGCATGGAGGGAGTTTTCAGGTCTGTTTTGGCGTAGAGTGACCTTTACGTTGTTACCTCCAGGGTCATAGGTCACAGTAAGAGGTATACGAGGGTTGAGTCCATGTGTGGTGAAGTTGCGACTTCCTCCAGCAGTAGAACCGATGGACCAACAGCCATGAGAGCTGATGGTTTCCCACTCGCCCTCTGAACAGTGCTGAAGAGGAGGGGATTTCATCACACTGGAGAGAAATACAGATGTTTTGGACCAATGAGAATGCTTTATTGCATCATATTGCGTATTTAGATGCAGAGTGTATATGACCACTAATAATTAGTGTCATTATTACATTACATGACATCCTTTTTACATACACTGCAATTCAAAAGTTTGGGGCCAGTAAGAATTATTTTAAATATTTTATTCAGGGATGCATCAACTTGATCATAAATGACAATAAAGTCATTTATAATGTTACAAAAGATTTATATTACAGATGAATGCTGATCTTTTGAGCTTTCTATTCATCAAAGGACCCTAAAAATGGATCACATTTTCCAAAAAAATATTAAGAAGCACAACCGTTTTCTACATTCATAATACAATATTTTTGAGCAGCAAATCAACATATTAGAGTGATTTCTGAAGGATCATGTGACACTGAAGACTGGAGTAATGATGCTGAAAGTTTAGCTTTACATCACAGGAATAAGTTATATTTTAAAATATATTACAATAAAAAATATTTTATATTACTGTTTTTACTGTATTATTTGACAAAATAAATGCAGCCTTGGTGAGCATTCTTTTAAAAACATAAAAAAGAAACATTACCAAACCCAAACTTTTGATCTAATTAATCGGTACAAAAAGTAAAATAAAGTTACATTTGTCTTTGTGCAGTCACCTGAGAGAAGTAGAGCAGGAAGAATAAACTCTCAGAAGGAACCGGCCCTCCGCTCCCTGCAGGAAGGTACTGGGCACCAGCAGGTAAAAACCAGGATTCAGGTGAGTGTGTACCACCACTTCCCGATCGTACGCATGCGTGTGTGACACAAGCGGTGGCTTGTTCAGCGTCCGCATCAGGTTAAAGTGTTTCTTCTCCACCTACATAACATACTACATTTAACATTACATAATGTAAATTTTTCAACCATTAACCCTCATCCGTCCCTCGGGTCATAACTCAAAACTGATTTAAAAAATCGAGCGTTGATCCTTATGATATGAGACTTCTTGACTTTTGTCACACTTGCACCGGGAATACACAACTTTGGATTCGAAGAGTTTAAGTGGGTGTTATGAAAAAGTAACATAAGTGTCCCTCGCGGGTCAATTTGACCCAGAAATTGAGTCTGGATCCAAACCTTAAATGATCTGAGATGACCAAACACCTGAGAAGAGATGATGCCAACCCTCAGACAATATACAGAATTACCAAATGCCATAAGTTAAATATATTAAGTTTCTACAATATATAAATATATTGTGGAAACTTAATTTCCTATAAAGCGGTTTTGCAATGATTGTATGGTAAAAAGCGCTATACAAATAATCTTGAATTGAATGAAAAAACTGTGTGTTTTTTATTGAATTTTGTCACACACTCACTTGAGCACGGAGCACACACAAACAAGTTGAGTCGATTCGATGATTTTATGTAGGTGTAATAAAAAAAGTAAACAAGGTAACAAAAAAGTGTCCCTCATGGGTCAATCTGACCGGCCATAGGAATCAATGGAATGTCCAAAAAAAAAAAAATTTTTTTTTTTTTTTACCACAAAATCACACAATCCAGAAAAGATGCGTACTCAAATGAAGGGCTGAGACTGCAGAATGTCCCCAACGCAGAACAAACTCCCATACCCATACACGCAGGCATACACACACACACACACACACACACACCCATAGACATACGTTATAACATAAATAATGTTTCTGCTGGGAATATCATTTTCATTTTTTTACCAAACACAGTTAAATTTGAGTGATGAGGTAACAACCAATGATTTTATATCATATTTATATTTTTTTATTTATTTTTATGAATGAATGAATGAATGAAGCATTTATATAGCGCTTTATTGTGTATTGCTGTACACCCAAAGCGCTTTAAAATCATGTGGGGGGGGTCTCTCCTCAACCACCACCAGTGTGCAGCATCCACTTGGATGATGCGACGGCAGCCACAGGACAACAGCGCCAGAGCACTCACCACACACCAGATACAGGTGGAGAGGAGAGAGAGTCATAGAGCCAATCAAGTGTATGGGGATTATTAGGAGGCCATGATTGACAAGGGCCAGTGGAGGGAATTTGGCCAGGACACCGGGGTTACACCCCTACTCTTTACGAGAAGTGCCATGGGATTTTTAATGACCACAGAGAGTCAGGACCTCGGTTTAACGTCTCATCCGAAAGACGGAAAAAATGTATGCAAATATGCTAATTTTCAATTAAAAAATCCAGAATTTAAGGTAAATAATAAATTCAAAAAAATAAACAAAACCTACATAAATAAGTAGATTTTTTTTTTTAAATGGATCTAAAAAAAATTCAGGACTGATTCCCCACAGACAAATTCCCCACTGTAACATTGATGGTCTACGGGTCATTTTGACCCACGAGGGACACTTTTGTTACAGGTTTGGGAGGGACGGATGAGTTAAAGGTGCTGTATGTAGGATTGAACTAGCGGTTGAACTAGGTATTGCAGTCCAAATTCAAAATATTGGAAAGGGTTTTTTTTCACCCGGCCCCTCCTCCTCAGACTTGAGGCACACGCAGATTGCCAGATTAACGACACCAACAGGAACGAGCACACATGACAATGAATGAAATTAAATATGCTGTGTTTTCCGCCAACTGGGATTGCCGAAATACAATTGGGTAAACTGGCAGTGGGCGGGTTTCACGAACCACAGACATTCCGGCCCGGAATGCACATTTTCAAAGGAGAATTAATGACTGTAGCATTGTTTTTCAGATAAACATGTATGTTAACTTAGCATGTTTCTTAAATATCTGCAAACATATTATGGTATTTTTGTGCTTTAGTACAGTAAAAATCTTACATACAGCACCTTTAAAAAATGTTTGTTTAGAAATTCTCTAACCTTCCACACATGTAGTGCAATGGCCTGGAAGTGTGAGGGCGGCTGAGTGCCGCCCTCTGCTGGCGATTCAGGACGTCCGTACTGCAGCAATGACAGCAACACTTCCCCTCTCTCACACACTTTTAACCACAACTTAGGGTTTATGCTAAACGTGCTGTTGTTACGGCAACCACCTGCAGAGTAACCTTTGACCCAGCGGCCTCCAATCTGGTGGCTGTGGGTTAGATAGCTTCCTACATAAAGAGAAAATAAAACACATTAATATAAATCTGAAATAAATATCCACATTTATTATTATTAAACTTGTAAATTATGAACTAAATATTCAAAGAATTTGTGTATATAACTTATAAGACAGAAAGGGACTGGTCATGCAAATGCTTTCAAGAATGCATAAACCAAAGATGCCTAAATCAGGAACCACGGGCCAAAGTGATTTGGTCCATCATGCCAAATCACAAGAGGAATGAAAACAATGCCATTGAAGTATATCTTCTTTTCTAATTTATATTTCTGTTTTTAACATTTTGCTTTATTTTTGCACTGAGATGTAAATAAAAAAATAAGTGAATACAAGAATAAATAAAAATAAAAACAAGTTATACATTTTTTATTATTTAGACAACTGTAAAATGTAATAGATTTTCATGTAATATAGATGCAACATTTGCTTTTGGCCCTTGGCCTACAACTACAATTTGTACCTTCGTACTAAAAAGTTTGGGCACCTCTGTGATAGACAATACCTGTGTAGATGCTTTGGATGTGTCCTGCATCACTGATGGGATAACCCACTGTGACCTCATCAAACTCCTGTTGGAATTCGGTCTCGTCCATCCAGAATTCCCCCTCTGCTGTGCGGCCCAGTAGACCCTGAGAACAGGAGGGCTCCAGAGAAGCCCAACCCGGTCCACTGTACAGAGAGACCGAAAAATAAACTGTCAGAGGGAAGCTGCATTTCCACTATCAAGCAACATTTGTGTATGATTGTCACGTTTCGCCCCCTGGTGGCAGTCAAACAACTCTTCCTCCACTTATTCATCTTAGTAAAATGATTGAATAATAATCTCTACACAAAATAAATGAACACTAATATATTTGAAAGAAAACATAGTAGGTTTTCTAGGGACAATCAATGTAAATAATTATTTAAGAATTATAATATTAATAATTTTGTCTGAAATAACACTCATTTTACAGAAATAGTTTTTCAAGAATCACACTTAAGTGGAACAATATTGGTAATTCTCACTTTTCTTCTTCAATAATATAATAGTTTTGATTAAAATATGTCATATGCGGTCTGGTGTTGCATTCAGTCTAACTGCCAAAGTTAAATACTTCAATGTATCCAAAGCTCAAATAGGATATAAAAATTCTGCATATGCAAATGAATGACTTCCAATGCTTTGTCAGAGATAGGCGGCTAGACATAGCACTGCAGTTACTAATAAAAGTAAAACATATGAAATTAAACCTTATACATGTTCAAATAAAAATACACACATATGAAAAATTCACAAAAAACATCTATTTATAATACATATATGGAGTATAAGGTACTATACTATAATATAAGGAACACACAAACCAAACCAAAAATGGACCGGTATGCAATGATTCAGCAGTTTTTCACTCCATACCCCTCCCTCCAGACGCCGGCCCAGCTCCTCCTGCCCCAGGGGTTGCGTATCCTGATCAGCTCCACTCGTTCACCTGTAGTCGTTGTCACATTTGTCCACTCCATCACACCCATGGCGTGGAACTGACCAAGCTCTGGGATACCCGCAGAGAGAGGCAAACAACAAACCTATTACTAGAACTATTACAGTAATATTACAAAATACTTCCTATGGTATTTTGTGAGAGATTTTATAAAAACTGTAGAGTTGCCAGCAACAAATTTAAGGAGTAAATGAGGGACTTTATAAAATCTGTAAACTATTAGCTATTTGTGCAGTCTATAAACATTCCTAAATAGTGTTGCTATTGTCAACTAAAACTGTTATACATAATTTCAATGCAATAAAATAAACGTTCACTGAAATAAAATAAAATAACAAACTAAATGAAATTAGAAAGGTTTCTAAATAAAATAAGTTGAATATAAATTACTAAAAAAACTGAAGTGAAAAAATTATAATGAAGTAAAATATATATATATATATATATAAACCTAATTAACTTAAACTATCATTAAAATGAAAACTGAAAATATAAACAAAATGCAATTCAAAATATTAATACATACTATAACAGTATGTTATTATTACTTAATTTTATTCAGTTTCAGCTGATGTATTCATGTAATTCAATGTTGAAATTCAGCTATAAGCTCCTGTTTGGAGATCGGAATAACGAGAAAAAAAGTCTGCGTCTACTTCCTCTCTCACCTGTGGAGGCGCTGTGGACACAGCAGCTGATGGCACATCGCTCCTTCAGCTCCAGTGAGAGTTCAGATAGCCTCGTCCCATTAGGTGTGTGTTGAGTCTGGGAGTCTTCGGGCTGTTGTGGAGACTCCGCCCCCTTTAGACTCCATCGTACCGCTATGGTTCCGCTCAAGTCCACAACTGCCTCACATAATTGCCCCGCCCACAAACGCTCATATGAACCATTTAACCTAGCATGAAGAACAATAAACAACTCCTCAATTATTATGTTTTGCTTTTTTTTATACTACACCAAATTGTCATTCCAGTTACTGCACTTACTTGGCATATGCTTTCTCCAACAGTGCTACCCAGAATGCCCTAGGGCTCTGACATCTTGAAAAGCAGAGAGTGTCATTGATACAGGGCAGTCGGTCATCCACCCGTACCTCTATCCAGTGCCCGTTCTGCCAGAACTGAAACCGGAACTCACCGCGGTAAAAACGGTCACCCCACAAAGGCTGTTCTGGTGGAAATACCTGATAACACACACATACAACGAGTGCAACAGCGACTTGTGCACTCTATTAAACATGTAGGTTGCATTTGCAGTTATAATTAAAACATCTCACACATTAAACCTGACAGTGTTTACCTTGTTCAGAAGACACTGGTTCTTGATTAACATGGAGCAGGCACAGAGCAACCAGCAGTCTCCCAGAATGCCCTGCTTTGGGTGGGCCTCCACGGGGTCATCAGGGAAGAGTTGAGGCTGCTTGCAGATCTCCTGGAATACACGCGTGGAAAAGTACTGTAAAACTGGTTTGTGACAATCTGCATTGTTAAATTTTAATGTTTTAATGGCATATCAGCGACAAGTATATAAAGTATTTAAAAAGTATGTTCTTTATAGCATGACTGTGTGTAGTGTGAATGAAATTCGTCATGTTGTCACTGTTATGGTGTCAGGAAGTAGTAGGTCATCCTGTTAATTTTCGACTACGATTTTATGAATACAAATAATTTGTACATACTACTCAATATAACCCACTAAAATCCACACAAGAAAAGCCTAGCTAAATGAAAACCAGCTCTTATAGAAGGTGTTCAATGCTCAATGAAGACACGATTTCTACATAATATTACCTGTGTGACAGAATGTTACCTGTGGGCGGAGCCATGTGACATCACCCAACAATTTGGGGAGGGGCGTGGTGCAGTCACAGAAGAGTGAGGAGTCGTCAGCAGCAAAGTCCGGATCCACAAACATCCCATGATGCTCATTCTCCGTCTCCATGGCAACCGGACCTGCTTCACGTCTGAAAGACGCAACGACTCCAGTAACAAACACACCTGTGACAGTCTGAAGACACCTGCACGATTCTGTGTTATATAGGCTACAGTAAGACCATTATCATAGCTTCATTGTTTTTGCTTGTTCCGGCACATACAGCATATGCTACTTAATGCAATATAATATATATATCAAAAGAAGGCATTATCGTTAACCAGAAAACTGATTTTCCCATCAACAGTGGCGTTAGAGACAGCTTTTAATGGTTATTTCGACTCCCAAGAATCATTTTAGTGGCAAACATGTTCAGATACAAACATCAGTGTCTGCATTAATCATTAAATCATCCAGACGTACCGTCAGCTCTGCTGGGTTGCTAGCCCGTTAAACATACAGCCGGCGGTTTTGAACGACATGGCCAGATCGAGGCGAAGACATTCATCAAAGTAAAGTAAAATCCATCATGCAATCGCATGCCATGAATCTGGGGTCGCTGAAACACAATCAGTGCATTGAAAGAAATAAAAAACACAGCACCAAGTCAATTCATCCCATAACCGGAAGGACGCGCACGCGGTGGACAGCGGTGTCATCCGGGGCGGAGGAGTTGCAGCAGGAGCGCCCCCAGCGGGACTCCACAGAACTGCCAGTATAACACATGAACAAATAGCGCAGTAACGGTAAAGGTCTTTGCATTGATTTAGCCTTTTTTAATCTTATTATCCTAATAAGACTTAATTTATAACAGATAAAATACATGTCTAATAAAACAAACACGTATTATTTAGAGTAATATATCAGGAATTACTGATATTTCGTGTTACTAAAATTTACTTTTTATCAGGCAACTGGTATATTACTTAACATTTTCGAACATATAAAACAACATTAAATCTTCTATGGATGTATTTTCAACTATGGTCATTTTTAATTAAAAAGTAAAAAAATAGGCCCATATTATGACTTGAGAAGTGACACACAATAATAATAATAATAAAAAAATCTGTTCACAAGTAGATAGTATTCAGTTTTGTGATAGTAGGCTAGTAATGCAGTAACCTTGATTTTTCTTTGCTTTCTTTACATATGATGTCTGATAATTCAAGCACTGACATGTTGTCTCTATAGTAAACAAGTACACTTAAAAGAAAACGTAACTGTGGCAAAATTGTTCCTACGGTGAAAATGACACTACAGCTGAAGAACAGTCTTACAGGCCACACCTCCTCCACTCTGTATAAATAATCATCTGAGAGATGTGAAGAATGCAGAGGCTCTTCCACTGGACCTTCAGTCTGAGGTAAGATGAGTTTAAATTTCAGTCTGTTGAATATTATAGATGTCTTCAAAGAGTTTAAATACATTCAGGTGATAAATTATGATTATGAATTACATTTACAAAACTGAATGAAATATTAATTTTAACATTTAATACAAAATATTACATTTAAATCAAACAAGTTATTAAGCTATTGACAGATATCAGTCTTCATGTGCTCTTGAAATTTAAAGTTAAATTTAAAGGTCAGGTGTAATTCTTTGGGTGATACATTTTTTTGTACTGTAACTACTGTAATAAAGTCTACTGTAATACAGTTTTATATTGTCAATATTTTTTAAATTACAATTTTAAAATCTTAAATTCAATACAAAACTACAGCATTTTGCCATCATTATATTGTCTGCTTATGATTCTGTTCTAATTACAGCTAATGTCTGATATGCAATATGTTTTTGATTAAGATTTTGCCATGGGTGCCATGAGACTCCTGCTCTTCTGCCTCGTCTTGGCGAGCGTCTCTTCTTTGAGAAAACTTAACGATATTCATGACTTGAAAAACCTTACATATGCAAAGTCTGCACCACGTCATGGACTCCAATTATTGTTCTGGTTTGCCCAAAAAGTTGTGACTGTTGATCAGAACAACATTCTCACCCTTGATTCCAATTTCGATCCTAGTAGAGGTGACTTTGGATTCCATCATTATGGCAACAGAGAGGACATTCTCCCCTCATTGAGCTCTTGGCAGAGTTACTATTTGGTTGGCAATTTAAAATCTCCTGGAGCCAATGCATTGCCAGCCTATGTGCGGAAGTATTACAGAAACACCAATGTGCCAGAAAGAAACATGGACCGGCTCATTATCTCTGTGAAACAAAATAAGCCAAACAAGATACTCAGCGTGTTTATTACGGCACATGACATTCACAAGAATGACTTTAATCCTGCGGACACTTATGAGATCGACCCTGCTTTGCTCTTGCAGATTGGAGACCCTTATAACTGCACTGATGATGAGAGCAATATTTCTGGTATTTACACAATATCAGGCAATACAGAAGACATAGAATATGACAGATGCCTTCAGTTTCTGACAGAGACAGGATACAGCAGCAATGACTGCAAACACAGTCATATCAGCCGCAGAAAGAAACGCTCGCCCTATTTGCAATGTAATGCATATGAAGGAATTAAACTAGAGATAAAAGCAACTACAGAAGGTTTCTCAAAACTCCTTTGGGAGATACCAGCTAAAATGATGGAAAATTCCAAATACGTACACATCGAAATTTGCCAAAACACTCGTTCCAGTGAAATTAATGAAGTTCGTACGCAGGTCAGGAAACAGCTGAATATTTATGAACCGTCTGGGGCTACAGATACTTCTGTCTCCATGAATGCTGGTCTCCAACCTCGACTGCGACTGTACCCATCACTTTTTGATTTTCAGTTTACTAATCCATACATTTGGTATGGACCAGAGTTTGATGGAGCTAATAGAGTGATCCCCACTAGAATAAAGGGGTTTGACGCTAGTCTGCAGCTCTACACTGAAGACGGTAAAGCCTGCGCTCGACTCTACATCAAGAAAACCTTCAGCAACTGGAAAGATGTTCTTTACTACTCATGGGTGGCGTTTTACAAGAGTTCACAAGATAAAAATGATGGCTATTCAACATATCAGTATGCTTATAAGTTTGCAAAGATTGAAAACTCTATCACACACAATTATGATATTTACCAATATAATTCCAGTTTAGCTATTGCTCCTGGAGTTCAAATCCGTTTTCTGCTGGACAAAAAATATGACAAAGTTTTAGCACAAACTACGCCCTGGGAGGGTGTTGAAGCAGTGACAATATTACCATCAGTTTGTGGCACACCGAGTCCTAGTCTGCAGCCTAAAATCTCACCAAACATGCCAGAATTCTTTTATGGGCCAGAGTATGATAATATTGGTCTGCAGCTTTACACTGAAGATGGTAAAGCTTGTGCTCGACTTTATATCAAGAAGACCTTCACAGACTGGAAAGATACCTTCTACTACTCTTGGGTGGGATTTTACACTAGTTCACAAGATAAAAATGATGGCTATTATACATATTACTATGTTGTGAAGTTTGAAAAGATGGCAGTTGGTAATGAGAATTATGATATTTTTCAGTACAAATCCAAACTGGCTATTGCGCCCGGAGTACAGATCCGTTTACTGAAAGACAAAAGTTCTGATCATGTATTAGTCAAAACTGAGCCATGGAAGAATGTTAAATGAATCAGCCTATGGCAATCCATTAAAGATTTAAAGTGGGTTAATGTAACACTAATATTTCCTTTTGACTAACACAGTTCTAACATATCATGCACCGAATTTTATTATAATGCATAATATGCAATAGCCTTGCTCTGTTTGTTGTATTTTTTTGTTACAATTTCTATTAAAATGCATCTGATGAAAGTGAGTTGAGTCTCTGTCCTTTTTAGATATTCCGATGGAAAATAAAATGTCAAAAAATGAATCCTTCAAAAAATAAATAACAACACAACCAAACAAAGTTTGATATGTTCTGCAAATACAATTCTTTATTTGGTTGTGTTGTTGTGAGCATTT
Source organism: Ptychobarbus kaznakovi (assembly GCA_027422405.1). Taxonomy (NCBI): domain Eukaryota; kingdom Metazoa; phylum Chordata; class Actinopteri; order Cypriniformes; family Cyprinidae; genus Ptychobarbus; species Ptychobarbus kaznakovi. Next base: position 4,178,611 of record CM049805.1, on the reverse strand, counting down.
GCAGCACCTGCTGTATAATTTATGAAGATGTTTTCTTGATTTGCTGGTGCTTTTTCTATTTGCATGTGTTTTCTGAAGTTGCAGCGCGTTGAGCTCTCTTGGCCACCAAAATCCCTCATTAACAAATAAAGACAAAATTAGTGAGTATTTGCAGTGCGTTTCTTTATTTGTTTGTGCTGTGAGAATTTGCAGCCTGTGTGTTGTCAAATTGATGAAGTTGTGTTTTTAATTTGTTGGTGTTTTTTTTCCATTGTTGAGCTTTCTCGGCCACCATAGTGGGGGGGATCCTTTTTCATATTTTACACTGTGCTATAAAAACAAAATTAGCAAATGTTATTCTTTCCTATAGTTACATATTGGCTGATGCATCATTCTTACCCTATGTGAGATGTTCCATGTTTATAAGTAAACATAACTCGTTAAAATGGACAAAAATATGATCAGGTTTTAGCACAGCCTGCCAATAACCAGTGTTGGGGAGTAACTAGTTAATGTAAGATTACGTTAATTACAAAATAAAAGTAATTGTAATTAGTTACAGTTACAAGAAAAGATGTGTAATTAAATTACCTTACTTATGAAAATGTTAAGGATTACAAATAGGGTTACAATTTTTTAACACACACTAACAAGTTCTTATAAATATCAATATGCTGTGTATAGTTTTCCGTATCTTATATTTCCTATATGAAGCTTTTTTAAAGATTAACTGTTTTTTCTAACAATTTGATTCCATTTTCTGATATCAGATTTGATTTTAAAATCACAAATCCATTTTTAACCTCATAATGGCAATTGCTTCAAAGGGGACATCCAGAGTACACAAAAAAACACAGCGACTCTGTTTCCTGATGGCTCTGCTCACACTCTCTTCTGTGGAAGGTTATAGCTTACCTTCTGGACATTCGAACAATACAAAAAACAAAACTTGCCTTAATTTGTTCATTCAGAAAGCAGTGATAAAATATTTGCGCAAAACTAAACTAATTTAGTGAAAGTGAAGTGACTGTGGCATGGTAATTCTCAGAATTTGTGCTCTGCATAAACCCATCCAAAGTGCACACACACAGCAGTGACACACACACACACACCGTGAACACACACCCGGAGCAGTGGGCAGCCTTTTTGCGGCCCCCGGGGAGCAGTTGGGGGTTCGGTGCCTTGCTCAAGGGTTTCAGTGGGTACAGGACGGAGAGAGTGGGACACTACAAAATCAAAATGGCTTGATAATACTGTTTACTACCAGGCCACTTTGGGGGGACAAAAAAGGAGTAAATTTTTACATTGAGGGTGGTTGTGTCCACACACTGCAAAGTTATATGCAAATTAAGGCATCCTCTCCTTTAAAATTAAAATATTATAATCTTAATTCAAGTGATGAAGGCTTTCAGAGTCACGTAATTAGTGTTAAACCACTTAAGTTTAACTGCCTTTTGCTTTTGAAAATGATTAATAGTTGAAAATATTAGAAATTTAGAAAAGTAATCAAAAAGTAAAAATGTAATCAGAACTTTTATTAATTGAAAAGTTACACTACTTATTACATTTTAAGTAGGGTAACTTCTGTACAACATTTCCAAAGAATCCCAACACTGCCAATCAAGTCTATAAATATCAATATGCTGCGTAGTGTATTTTGAAGGGAACTTTTGATATCACACAAATTGAGCTTAAGTACTCTGTTTCGGGACAAAGGTTATAGCCCTACATTCGTACAAAAACAACAGTTGTGATTAAAAACTCCTCATTAATAAATCATATTATGACATTTTTTAATATTTTGGACAGGCTGGGACGGATTACGACCTACCAGGCCACTTGACCAGAAGGTGGGCCCTCTCGTGCCACACGTCCATTCTTTTCTTTCTAAAGGAAATTGTGCTTCACAACAGAATCTTCTCTAGAGCTTTTCACATTGTAATCCGGGTTAGAAGCAGGGTAAGCACCGCTTTTACACCGAGTTCTGAAACCCTTCTCTGGAGCAGGGTTAGCACCGCTTTTGTGGTGTCAATGCTGCAACAAGCATTGTGTTAAACAGAGCGGTGTGCTTAGCAACAGACATCCAGTCGCGTGTCTCATATTCCATATTCATGTGCTTTTGACAGTGAATTGAAGTGAAGAAGAGATCATTTCATTAATACCTTTATACTCTGAAACATCCATTCGAGAGAACTTTATTGTACCGTTTCGCAAACACATCAATTATGCAAATAAGGACTTTAACCCGGGGTTTAAATTGGTTCACTGTGAAACGGCAGTTTATGAATAACCAGGATCAACTTTTAACCCTGGGTAAAGTAGGCTATAACCGTGTGAAACATGATGCAAGATAACCCAGGATTCTGTTAATCCAGGGTTTAGAATAATAACCCTGGGCTAACTATTTCAAGTGTGAAAAGCCCTTCTGACTCTTGACATGTGAGACTATTCTCATACTGTGTGTATAGTGTGAGATCTTCACAGCATCACAGCCTCTGCATATTCACACCATACCCTGTTGATTTAATTAAGGGATAAGGAGCTGGTGACGGGACAAATGCCTTTCAAATCATTCAGAGAAGTGTAGTTTGACATGTTCATTGTTTTCATGAAAGAGGAACACAGGTTCCTCTTTCATAAAAACAAGGATGTTGGATAGCCAACTTTTATTTGTATTTTTATGAAACTGCTGACAACAGATCACCAGCCTGGACCTGTCATCCTGCAGGTTGTTTCACCCATGACCGCTATTTAACATCTGGAGGAAGGACAGAGTAAAAGCTAAAGACCTGTATTCCGTTTTAACAAAGTTGATGTCCCATGTGCCCCTTTTGACATTAAAAGCAATAACTACTGTTTCAGAACCTTGCTAGATTCACTGTTTCACAATCCACATTGAACAACAATAATGCAATAAAACAGAGGAAATGACATTAAAGGTTATGGCTGTTTGCAAACATGATGACTATAGCAATTCTCATTAATCACGAATGTCCCAAGTTCAGGGTAAAAAGTTCATCATCAATCCTCATATTCAATCCCAAATTCTGTTATAGTCTACAAGCCAATTTCAGGCTTTTTCAATAAAGGTAACAGCAGTACAATTCTCTAGCTCTGACGGTAGTAAAGCTTATGCAGCTTGTGCTCAGCTCTATTAAGAAGACCAGAACTTCAATCAAATTAATTCATTAATTGTGAAATTTCCAGTAATTTCTAAATGAAAATAGTTTCTACATCAGAATATTTTTTTTGTAGCTGCCATCCTTAAGTTAAGTAGCCTATTCTTTTGACTTTTGGTTGTTCAGTAATAATTCTACAAATTATGTGACTTTCTAGTTAAGTACCAGGAAACTCAACCATGTTAAATTATTGTAATCACAATGATTGTCTGTCTGAATTACATATTTTTTTGGGGGAAGTTCAAACATAAAAGCTCAGCTCATGACAACACACTGATGCTTTTGCAAGCACTAAATAGTCAATCATAAAAAAATAAAATAAAAGGTTTAAAGTTATATGTGTATTTTGGGGCTGTTGCTTGGGCTACTGGCAAGTGTGCACATACTGCCACCTACTGTCCACTGTGTGTCCATACAAACTTTTAGGCTATGTGCATAACTCCAACTAAAGGAATTATTGTCACTTGTGCGAAGAGGCTTAAAATATTTCTGTCTATTTCTGTCCCAGGTGTACTGCTGAAAGTATGAGGAAAATACTATAAATACACTTTATGAAATGCAAAACATATTAAAACAGTAGCAGACAAAACAAAACAAAATGACACATTGTTGCTGTCAAAAACATTTATTAATTTACTAATTATAAATATAAATTCTAATCAATATGTTTTATAATACTGTTGATTTAGGCAGTTTTAGAACGATTTGATGATGTCCACATTATGTCGACCTTCCTTTTTTCCCCCTGTAAGATACAAAATAGAACTGTTATGAGAGGCTTCTCAAGTTTTACCAGTATATTCAGAAAGATATCAAAGAATAATTATGTTTACGCATAACAAAACCTTAAATTGGCTCAGCACTACTGTACAGTTGCGATTACATCAGTAATATTCATTACTAAGGTTAAGTTTTCTGCTCACTGCATTCAATGCATAGCTACACTGTTTTAACACATAATGCTGAACTCACTGGATATACAAGATGGCGTTCTGAACCCATAGATCATCAGGGTTGGCACAAATCAGTCTGTTCCTCACCGTAGTAAAACTACAGGAGAGAGAATGTTAGATTAAATATTCCAGATATTACCAATTGCAATCTATTTAAGACAAAAGCAGTGTTGTTCCTCACATGACAGCCTCTATGTTGCAGGTCATGGTGGTGTCCTGCCGGGTGAAGTCTTTCAGTCGGAGGACAGGGAAAGGCTGTGATGAATACATGGTACAGCACCTCAACGGACCTTAACACATGACACAGTTCAGTTCATGTGGTTCCTTGACACTTGACCAACTGTCCTGACCCATAGCTTTATTCAAAGATTCATTCATTCGCTCAATGTCCTGGTAATAAACTTGGCATTGTATACTATGAATATTGTTGAAAAATTGTTCTTCTATTTTAAGTCGCTTTGGACAAAAGCTCCTGCTAATTACATAAATGTAAATAAAAAGTTTGTTTTAAAACAATGTCTTTGAATCTCCTTGGTAACTCATATGTGAAATTAACCAATGTGTTGGAGTCATATGAAAAAAATGGTCCTATAATGATAATTTTGAGTGTCAGAGCTAAATAAATATTCTTGAATTAAAAAAAAAATTATAGGTTTAAAACATTTTAGTCCTAAATAAACAAGCAATAATAAACACAGTGTGATGTATATTGTAATAAATAGATGCTATTAGCATTGTTTAAAAAAAAACAGTATTGAAATAGTTTAGAATCAGTGTGAATCTGTTCATTGTGAAAGCAATTACATTTATTCAGTTAAGCATGAACATGGTTAAAATATGGCTAGATGCAGAATAATAAATATTTAATTAGTTAACACGTACATGAATAAATTGCATTTATTGATTGATTATAAATACATTAACCTATTCTGATTATTAGTACTATTACAGAAGTCAAAACCATATCATGTCAGTGATGCTCAAATAAGATGTCGGACTTGTTATAAATAGTTATATTCAATTTTTCCGCTGAATTAAGACATAAACCCATCATATCACTCAGTTAAGTCATCAAATCAACTGCACAATCCCTGATTATTAAGCCTGGCAGCATCTCAGCTATATGACGAATGTGAGTGTCCCAATTCTAAATGTATAAAAATGCACGCGGTCGCATGTCAAGAGCAGCCTTGTGACCTCAAAGCTCTGAGAAACACTTGACACCAAAACGATTGTCTGAGAAAAGTCAGTTTTACTTACTGCTTTGACTCAGGCTGACCCAGACACACAGCAACAGCAGCAGCACAGATGACGTCAGGACGAGTCTGCTCATCATGGGAAGGAAACAAGACACTCACGGGTGAAAAAGAATTTAACAAGTTGATGACAGTTGTGCGGACAGCAGCAGAAGTGTTGATGATGGTGATGATGAAGATGCAGAGCTCTCCTAGTCCACGTTATCTGGCATGCCCAAAAGCTACATTATATAGCTGTTCACGAGGGGAATTTGGACCACACAGCAGCGTCACTGAGGAGTGGAAGACTGGGGGAAAATCAAGGTGTCTTGAGTTAAATATTAGTAGGTCAGCTAAATCTGTCCCGTTTTCTGATACTATCACAAGTGCGTAATCAGTGAAATCACTGGTTTAGACACACAACATTATTAGTGCTGGTAATTCAAAAACATATGTAAGGAATGCAAAACAAAACAAAACAACTCTCTAGATGAAAAAAAGTGAAAAATGGAAATACTATTTTAAGAATAGATTATATGTAGTTCTTAAAAATAATTATTTAAAAAGTTAGATAAGGTTAAAAAGTGTACCTGGGTAAACATGTAGATGGACGTTTTTCCTCAACATGAAGATTTTACGTGAACATGTACAGTATGAATACAGTATAAGATGAGTTTCATATTTTAGGTGTCATTTGTCTTTATTAAAAAAAATCAACATCAACAAAAAACTGAGGAGATCCTAAAGCAATAATGATTTAAAATACAAGAATGTAATAAAAGAACCCAAATAATGTAGAAATGTTTATTTAGTGCAACAAAATAACTTAAATAGGTAAAAATTATACATATAGCCTACTTGACCCTTTAACATATATATACTTGACCTTTTATTTATATACACACACACACATATATATATATATATATATAATGGAAATTAGGTAGAACAGGTAATTAGGTATTACAGGAAATTAGGTATTTTTAATTTAATTCTAATTATTTAAATTATTAGCATTTATATTTGGTATTTGGCCTGACCTAGAAAATATATGTAATTCTACACCCCCACAAGAAACCACACGTTAGCATGTGGAAATGAGGACGCCGCTGAGCATGTGGGTAGTTCGGAGTTATCCATTTGTGTGCATGTGTGTGTGTGTGTGTGTGTGTGTGTGTGTGTGTGTGTGTGTGTGTGGTTTTACCTACGAACGATGTTATATAATTATAAAACAAAATATAATCATAATTTAATAATGAATTCATTCTATAATCAAAAGGTTAAGGTTTGAGTCCTGTCCTGGTGGGCATTCCCACTTCCTGGTTTCAAAAGGTCCATGTCAAATACACTGTCGCTCTTTATCAAGCATTATCTGAACGGGCAATTCCAAGCCGTTTTACAGTGTGCAAAATATTAGTTTTATATTTTAGGTGTCATTTGTCTTTATTTAAAAAAATCAACATCAACAAAAAACTGAGGAGATCCTAAAGCAATAATGATTTAAAATACAAGAATGTAATAAATGAACCCAAATAATGTAGAAATGTTTATTTAGTGCAACAAAATTTTAGGTATTATACATATATAGTATATAATGGAAATTAGGTAGAACAGGTAATTAGGCATTATTATTTAAATGATTAGCATTTATATTTGGTATTAGGCCTGTTATAGGACATTATAGAAGCAATCAAAACCAACAAAAGAGCAATAACATGCAAGTGCCATTACAAGTCAACGCAGTACACGTAGGAAGGATTTTTTTTTTTTTTGGAAAACTAGTATGTAAAATATAGAAACATTAAACTTAGTGTTAGTTTTACAAGAAAAGCTAGCAGTTAGATAATAAATATGCAATTGATAGAGGGTCAAATGTTTGTGTTTTTTTTTTTTATAAAAAGAAGACAGATTAGATAAAATAAATTTAGAATAGAGAGTGCTAGAGTTAGAGGGTCAAATAAAGATGGAAGAGATGTGTTTTAGCCGTTTCTTGAAGATGGCTAAGGATATATAGTGAAAGGGATTTTGTGCCTCTTTGGGATATATATATGGAAATGCAGAGCCAGAGGTGGTTCTGTAGGTAGAATTTAATGCAGGTAATTAGGTATTTTTTTCGGCTCATTTTAATTTGCTTTTGGAATTATTTAAATGATGCCAAGAGAGCATAGCATTGGACAGAACAAGAGCCTAACAAGGAGTATTTGGTATTAGGCCTGTTAAAACACAACACTTTAAAATATAAACAAATACAAGCTGTGTCTATAAGAGAGCAGATCATGAAGGTGTGTATTGCATGTGTGACTTCATCTCATCTGCAGTGTCTGAATTCGTTTCCCATTTTATTCTAGACAAAGCCATGCAAATGTTCATTAAACATTCAACAGTGAGCACAGCTAAGACTTAGTTTTTTATTAACTTTTTTCCATTTGAAGCAAACATTTTTGCATTTTTTCCAAGATGTGGAATCTATAGATAATAGTGATGCAGATTGTGGTGTTGAAAATTGTGCTGTAATTTTATTAATGATAGCAACAAATACAAGCTGTGTCTATGAGTTAAATTCATCTCATCTGCAGTTAATTCGTTTCCCATATAATTTCTATGCATCTACTTTCAAGACAAAATAATAGAAATAACATAAAAATCTAGTCAAACATTTAGACTAACATTCATCAGTCAAAAGCATCCGCCTTTCCTGGAAATTAAACACTCATCTAGATTCTCTTATCACAGCTTCAGATCAGATCGCAGCCTTTGATGGGAAAAAAACTATATTATATTTGACCTGATACGACTTAAACCTTACTCTAATTCTAATCCAGACATTCCCCCATTTTAAAAGATCATACGTGTATTTAGAAGAAATTAAACTCGAAATGTCATGACACCTCTCTAAACCTGGAGGTGTAAATGAAAGAATGTGAAAATGTTTTCGTGAAACCAACACAAAGAGCAACACTTTAAAGAGACATTAAAATTGGTGTCTAAAGTCACACAGAAAGACTAAAGTGAAGGCCGTGGGTTTGAAGGGAAGTGATTCATTGCTAGAGGAGCCACTGTAAGGCTTTATTCTCACTCTTATGACCTACTTCACCCTTTGATTTTAGGACACGAGTAACATAAAACATTATGACCTAGAAAATATATGTAATTCTACACCCCCACAAGAAACCACACGTTAGCATGTGGAAATGAGGACGCCGCTGAGCATGTGGGTAGTTCGGAGTTATCCATGTGTGTGTGTGTGGTTTTACCTACGAACGATGTTGTATAATCATAAAACACAATATAATCATAATTTAATAATGAATTCATTCTATAATCAAAAGGTTAAGGTTTGAGTCCTGTCCTGGTGGGCATTCCCACTTCCTGGTTTCAAAAGGTCCATGTCAAATACACTGTCGCTCTTTATCAAGCATTATCTGAACGGGCAATTCCAAGCGGTTTTACAGTGTGCAAAATATTCCATGTGTTGTTGCAGTGACTTTGAGAACAAATTCAAATATTGGTCACTGACACTTTAAATAGTGAATGTTTTTTATGCAACAGTAATTTTAGAGGAATAGTTCGCCCAAAAAAGGCAAATTTGCTGCAAATGTACTCACTTTCAGGACATCCAAGATGAAAATGAGTTTATTTCTTTATCAGAACAGATTTGGAGAAATGTATTACATCACTTGCTTATAAGTGGATCCTCTGCAGTGAATGGGTGCCGTCTAAACAGCTGCTAAAAACACCACAGTATTCCAAATCCATATGAGTCCAGTCCGTTAATTAAGCTCTCTTGAAGTGAAAAGCTGTGTTTTTGTAAGAAACAAATCCATCAAGACATAATAACTTTAAACTGTTGCTTCTGGCAAAAATACAGGTTCATAATCCATAATAATGCTTCCTCGAGTGAAAAAGTCCATCACCCGTTGTCCTCTCACTGCAGAGGATCCATTGGTGAGCAATTGGTGTCATGCTAAATTTCCCCAAATCTGCTCTGATGAAGAAACAAATTCATCTACATCTTTTCAGCAAATTTTCATTTTGAGTTAACTATTCATTTAACAATATCTACAATTTATGTATTATTATTAATAATGATAATAATAAAAAAAAATGTAGCTTAAAAATGAGCAAAGACATTAATTATTTTATTTTTTCATTAACTTTTTCCAAGATGTGGAATCTGTGGATAATAGTGATGCCTGTGATAGCAGATGAGTTACTTGAATTAAATATAATTTCTTTGCATCTACTTCCACAATAAAATAAATAACATAAATAATTGAAACATCTACTTTAGTCAAACACTTAGCCCAACATTCAGCAGTCAACGGCATCTGGCCTTCCTGGAAATCAAACACTCATCAGATTCTCTTACAGTTTCATTTTTTTGGTTAACTATTCCTTTAAAAACCTCTACAAAATGTTAACTAAATTATTTTCATTTAAAAAATGCAATTAAAAATGAAGTGCTATGATAAGTTCCCCACCTTTTATTTTAAGTTGTCCATTTTAGTGTGGGTTGAAATTATTTTAAAAGTGAATAAGCGAGCAGTTAAGAGACTTAAATTATTATATCACATTATATATTCCTAATGTAATGTCACATTACATTGCATGTGTGCAGTAAGCTTATTTGTAAAGAATAAAATCTGAATGTGTTTGCCTCCCAAATTAATCATGGGGATATTTGTTAATTTATTTGAAACATAATATATGATATAATACTATACACAAAAGCAATGACAGCAGAGTCAAAGGATCAGAATGTAATCTATGTCACACACCCTCGGGCATTTTCAATGATGTCATTTAATATTGCATAATATAAAACTATGTTACAGCATTCTTTGACAAATTTTCCGTCCTGAATTTATCCTTTGTTCTAGTGACCTTCAAGTTGTACTTAGGCCTCCTGGAGTTTCCAACAATGTTTCTATTAATTTGCCAGTAGGAAACAATTCAAATATGTTGATGTTCACTCTCTCTTTCAGGGAAGTAATCGTTAAACGTCTGTGTTCTGTGCTTTCCCTCGGGCTGATTTTCCTCTGTGCTCTTCCTCGTTGCACCTGTTTGACTGACAGGGCAGATACGATCTCAGTGTGGCTGAGTTTTTTTGTTTGTACACATGTACTTCTGTTTACGTATGCCTGGAAAACCCTGTCTCGTGTGTTTCCATGTCCAACCCTTTAAATAGTGACTCGCTCTCACAACTGGCACATTTCTCATCTGACTCTTGCTCTGAGGATCTCATACACACTGACAGAGACGATGACTCGAACTTCAGTTACAGCGATCGTGCTGTTGGTTGCAGCTCTCAGTGTACTCCGTACAGATGCTTCTGCTTTGTGTAAGTTCATTTCTTTATTTATTTCTACAACTGGACTGATAATAAAGCTATGCGGATGCATTTTTAGGGTTTACTTCTTCATTGGGATAACTGTTTTGTTTCTCAGAGACACTGTTGAATATTTGTAAAATCTGAGGTTCATGATTTGAAGATATTTTTGTAATGACAAAGATCCAAAATCTAAACTATTATTGTTGCGTTTACAGCATGTTGCAGGAAGTATACCAAAGGATGGATACCAATGGCAATTATCAAAGGATATTCCATTCAGACCATGACAAGAAACTGCCACATTGATGCTGTCATGTAAGTATAAGATGCTTTCTACATATGGTGCATTTTGTATTGACTGACTATATGCATTATAACTGATTCCTAGAGAAAAACCTAACCAAAAGATGCTTCTTTACCTCACAGATTCCACACAAAAGGAGGCAGGAACATTTGCGCAGACTTCTCCAAACCCTGGGTGATGGAGAGTATCAGTAAACTGAGGTAAGCTTGCAGATGTGTGATTGCTGTGAATAAATAAAACAAATGAGCATTAACTGGACAGAATTGAAATTAAAGCTAATGATTCGGTTATCTCTTTTCTGTTTTTTAGGGAGAAAGTGCAAGTAATCAAGAAAAAACATTCAAAAGTCTAATTTTACAACTTCTCTGGTTAAACAGAGGTTACTACAAGAACATTTCTTTATGGAGGAGGATCTATTTCTTTATGAAATTTGCATATTTACTCTGCATATTTGTATATGCATGTTATTTTATACTGTTACACTGTTTGCTTTATTCATTAACTGCATTAAAATATTTTTTTATATAAAGTGAAAACTTGCCTTTTGTATTTAATTGATGTTCTTATACCTCAAACTTAATGCAATGAAATGTTCTTATACCTCAAACTTAATGCAATGAATTTTAGCAAAATAATAGTAATAATAAATAAAACAACAGTATTATAATTGGCTTATATATATATATATATATATATATATATGGGAAGTGAGGTGTGGCCAAGTATTAGTGCTCTGCATTTAACCCATCCAAGTGCACACACACACACACGCAAATAAGTTCACAAATAAAACAATCATTATGATGTTATACAATTGTAATGTAAAAATATGCACTTTCTGTGAGGCTGCTTTGAAACATACCTGAAACTTAATTAACCACATTTTGTGAAAATAAAATTAACCACTTTTTGGGAAACAATCAATTACATGTAACAAAATGAGTAACAAAACAAAACAACAACAACAACAATAAAACATATTATTATTATATATATCACACACACACACACACACACACACACACACACACACACACACACACACACACACACACACACACACACACACACACACACACACACACACACACACACGATGAGTTTCAGATCAATATCTGTAAAATAAATGCACGTTAGAAGATATAGTGCACAGCTGTAATTTTTAGCTAAAGTTGTGCTTAATGATTTGCTAGATTTCCCGTGTGATTCACACAAAGCGCATAGCCTGAAAGAGCAGATCATTTTACTGTGATTGGATAAAAATGAGTGTTGAATAAATTGCTTTGATTGGTCAGATAAAGAGCGAGAGTTATTAAAGGCGTGCTTAACGTGCTTCAGCTCTGGGAAATAACCACTGATGTCATCTAAGAGGAAGCACTGGAATGCAGAATAACGTCTGTGGAATAATCTGTGGAATTAACACTCACCTCCACACGCATTCTTGTTCTCTTGTGTGGTGAATGTATCTAATAATTAGCCTGCCATCCGCAGAGCCGTACTGTCGTCACAGCGCTTTCAGGACAGCAGCAGCGGCAGGCCAGCGGCCTCAGACCGGAGCGTTACAGCTGCAGTGAAGTCATTTAGCGATTGTGTTTTATAAGATGAAATCCTTAGAAGATCCACATGGTGTCGCCCTCTTCTAAATTTCATTGATGTAAACCAGCGAGTGTAGCCTCATATTCAGCTCAGGAGAGATTAATAATAATATAATATATAATAATCTATTAATAAACACATTTGTTACTCTCTCTGGCCAGATTCAGAACTGCAAAATGTATAAGGCCTTTCTTTCTTTCTCAGTATGAACGGGCATAACCTAACAAGGTGCTCAAAATGATAGCCTAAATAAATGTATCCGGATGTTTTCTTTAAAAAAAAAATAATAATATATGATTATGAGGGGAAAGTCTAGCACATTTTGCCTACTTTAAAAAAAAAAGACTCCCAGTGAGAATTAACGAGGAAGAAAGACATAATTACCTGCAAATTGACTGGAGCAAATCATACTGTGTGTGCTTGGAAACAACAACAGGTGCAGCCTAATTATAAATGTTACATTTAAAGAAATAGTTCAACCACAAATAAAAAAATATCATTATCTTCCTCACGTTAATTTCGTTTGATTTCATTTCTTTTGTGGAACACAAATCTTTCAGAAGGACATGATGCAACACTCACTCTGTATGAGAGGACAGTTGCATATTTAGGCTGGTATTAAAAACATTTTGATGTTGCATTCTGATGTAGGTCTTGCAAACAGACAAAACATTTCAATGATTTTAATGGAATAATCTTCCAAATGCAGGGAGAAAAACTACAAAATAATTTCCCCCCACTTTTCACGAGTGTATCTTTGTTTTTTCAGAGGACTGAACACACTAAAGTGAACATTTCCATTCAACATCTTGATAGATGAAAACCCCTTGTTCTCAAATACAAGTAGTAGCTTAGCATGACTAGGCCTACGCTTACCACTAAAATTCAACTTTTATTTTTTTGAACACATTATTTACTCTTTTATGGTCCACTTTCTGTTTTACAGCTTCCCCAAAATGAATTTTTGGCTGATTCTGGGGACAATTTTTAAGCTATTTTGTCCCCTAAATTACAACCACACACTTCCTGCAGCTGAGTGGTGTAATTACCAGCGATGCTCTCCAGTCAAGCCATGACTGGCAATGACATCATTGCCTCGGTCCTCTTTGCACTGCTGCACACACAGAGGACTTCCTGCTGAATAATGGAGAAACACACATTCCTAAACACCCACACACACAAACAGGAACTCGGCAACAAAACAGCTCCACTGCCCAGCTCTAATCTTTCCTTTTACTCGATCGCACTCTGAACGGCAAACTTCCCCCGGCACATGAACTCACACACGTATGAAAGTCTAATTGCTGTTCATATTAGCCAAAACCTTTTAGAGCTAAAACTTTTTAGAGCTAAGATCACCGTTTCAGAGTTTCTGTCATGAAATCTTGGGTCATGCACTGTGACTTAAGCCTATTGCAAGCCATTTAATGGGGCCTTTAAAGAATACACTAGCACTGAGAATAACTCAGACAGACAGTGTCGTTCTGCATTAGCTATGCTTGATTATTTCATCTACAGCTCCAGGCTAGGAGGTTTGATCCCGGCGCTGAGGATCTGACGACCGCTGTGGCCCTGTGTTCTCACAGAGCTGCGCAAGAAACTAACTCGTTTAGGGCTCGAAAAGAACCGTAAAATCCCAATTTCTGAGTTTATTGAGCAGACTCATGACAACAGTTATTACAACATAGGTGTCGATACATCTTTATCTTCACGGCAATGTGAAATATTAATTTAATTGTGCTCTGTGGGTTATAAAGTAATAAAATAAAAAACCCAATTCAGAGCAATAATTCCCAGGGAATTTCTTTCACTCAGCTTATTTTAAGAATGGACCACTTTGCTCTCACAAATTTACACAAAGGAAATATTGCTGCTCATCCTAAAAGGTCAGCCAATCGTTGCCCTAAATTCTTAGGGGTAAGGTTCAGATTGGGGCCTAAAACAAACATTATTTTTTTCAACCAATACCATAGGAATTACAGTAATGAATACTCCTTAAAGAGATAGTTCACCCAAAAATGAAAATTATGTCATTAATTATTCACCCTTGTTCCAAACCGTAAGACCTTTGTTCATCTTCGGAAAACAAATTAAGATATTTTTGATAAAATCAGAGAGTTTTCTGACCCTGCATAGACAGTAAGGCAACTGACACGTTCAAGGCCCAGAAAGGTAGTAAGGACATTGTTAGAAAAGTCCATGTGACATCAGTGGTTCAACCTTTATTTTATGAAGCTATAGGAATATACTTTTTGTGTGCAAAGAAGAAACTTTTTTTCAACAATTTCTTCTTTTCCGTGTCAGTAGATGCGCATTTACAAGACCGTGGTGCGTGCGATGAATGAAGGTCTTATGGGTTTGGAACAACATGAGGATGAACAATTAATGACATAATTATTTTTGGGTGAACTATCCCTTTAAGTTACTGTGGTATTTTCATTCTCCAACAATCCATGATAGTATCATATCCAAAACATGGTAGTACCATACTTTACATGTAATATAAAGGTTTATTTAAAATGACAAACAACAACCATTATAAATGTATCTGCACTTTTATACTTATTTGTCACCACTTTTTGGGAAACAACTACTTTTTAATGTTATAGTAACTTGTCACAAAAAAATGGAAGACCATGTTAGTAAACACTTACTGTTTTTACATTTTAGCAAGGACTAGAGTGCAACAGTGCCTGGCAGCTTTTTCAGTGGCCTTGGATCCCAAAGTATTTTTCCCATTCATTTCCCCCTAGGTATTTAAAAAAAGTTTTTTTTTTTAAGAGTTATAAGCCAAACTAAATCAACCAACTTTAATTTGAAGCAAAAAGTGTTTGAAAATCAGACTAAATGTCAAAGGTACAAAACCTTAACAGCTTAAACAAGGAAACATGTAAACATACAAAGCATGTATGTTTTTTGAAAGTTTAAGTTATTATTAAAAATCAGTTCCCCTATGGAGAAAATGTATGGTATTTCCACCCACTGCTCTCCATTGGTCAGACATTATGTCATCTGATTAATATTCATGAGCCAAGCTGATAAGGTTTATATAGCATTAACCTCACCCACTTTTCAGAGTTTAGATAGATGCTCGGTTGATAATATGGTTCTTGGTGTTGACAGAAATGTTGTAAAATCACATTTTGCATGCCGCTCCATGCTGTTAGTCGTGTTCAAGCACTGGTTTTAAAAAGAGATTTTTCTTCACAACAAGACGACAAGACAACAAACACTCAAAATCAGGACAGAGACACAATACCCCACTGAGATTTTATTATGCAGACATTTTATTCAGATACTGTTCCACTGAGAACATGGAAGAATGAAAGGTAGTCAAAGAAAGAGACAGAAGGAAACAGAAAAGCAGACAGGATTAGACAATAGCTGTGTTGTTGTGCTTTCGGTATCTGGAGATTTTAAGAGCAAAGCTTTTTCTTTGATGTCTGCGACGAAGACGCATACATACGCTACGTATCTCATGTACATAGACTAAAAAGTTGCCCAAACGCCAGCTAACACCAAACACACAGCTGACAGAGAGGACACAGTATTCAGCAGCAAGTGCCATTTTAGGCTCTTTTCAGGCTGCAGTGAACACACTATATAATTTGTGAGACAAAGCAGCCAAATGAGAAGAACATCTAAATGATTAGACATTCATCCTCCATTTCCTTCTATCCGCTCCACACACACACATATACACAACCAGCAATTAGATGCAGGAGGAAGCAGTCAGCGCGGCTGCTTCTATTTGCGTCTTCCTTGAAGAACTCCAGATCCGTGAGGATGAGAGCGGGAGAAGAAAGGAACAGAAAAGCTGATCTCTGCTGTACTGGCGTAGAGTGTGATGTGCGCTGGCATGACAGGCTGGAATCTGGGCCATAGTTACATTCATTGTTCAGAGAGCTGTTACAAAACTAAACCCACCGACAGCAATGAATGTTGATTATGACCTTTGTAGACATGCACTCATTTATAGAGGTGGGCGTGTCCTGGTTGAAGAGGGCGTGGCCTCAGGGCACACTCAACGGTCGATGGTTTTTCAATGTCAAAAACTCACCGACAGCGTTGAATGTTCAAAGAGACCAGCAAGAGGATGGGAAAGACCAAAATAGTTCCTTCAAACCTTGTCACGTGGGTTTCTGCGTCCTCAGAGCCTTCAAGAAGAACCGTCACCATGCTGAGCCGAGTGTCTGCCGGAAGAGAAAATGAGATTATGAGTGAGGAATTCAAAATAAGAAACACTATTTGATTAAAAAGATAGACACTTTAACAAAGAACATTAGCTGTTACTCGAGACAAAAACAAGTGGTGGCTCCAGGATAACTGAAAAAAAAAATATATATATATATATATAAAAAAACAAATAAAAAAATGAAATAATTCAAATATTAATTAAAAGCAAAAGACAATGTTGCAAATTATTAGTTTCAAATAAATGCTGTTCTTTTAAACTTATTCATCAAAGAATCCTAAAAAAAATAATGTCAGTTATAAAAATATTATGTTGCACAACTTAACATTGACAATAAGAACTGTTACTTAATCCAAATCAGCAAATAAATTCATTTTAATAATCATAGTTTTTTTGAAGGATCATGTGACATTGAAAACAACCGGAGTAACGGCTACTGAAAATTCTGTTTTCCCATCTCAGGAATAAATTACACTTTAAAATATAAAGCAGTTGATTTAAATTGTAATAACATTTCACAAAATTACAGACTATTAATTTATTGATTATTCATTTGTTGCACCTTGCACATCTTGCCCTAATAAAAGCCATAACTAAAAACTGGACAAGATTAAGCTCCTGTCAAAAATAATAAATAGAAAATAAATGTGCAATCATATTCATATGGATCTAAAATCTTAATAAAACTCCAGAGGAGCAACTGTTGTAGAGGACCTTCCTCCACAAAACCAGAATCCATAGAGAAAATGCTCCGCAAGTCAAATAAAATCTCATCATAAAAGAATAAATAGCGATGTTCTGGGAAGCATATCACTGCAGAGGACATTACTTTATAATTTCATGATTTTCTTTATTTCAAACAAATATTAGTTTACCTCTCTCCCACACACACACTTTCTTTTCAGACAAAAGGCGGTGATCTGATTTGCCCTAAAACCAAACTCTTCAAATAAATCACTCAACCATTTCGAACACAATGGATGATGAATTCACACACACCGCACCACCTCTTCAGACGACTATGGAGGGGTGAAAGGGTTTCCTATGGCAACAGTGGTGTGAGGGAGAGATGTGATAATCCAGGGGGATTGTGGGTATACGGAGGTCCCCTGTGAATCCAGATACTCAGCATTAAATTATCACGAGACAGAACACATGCAGACTTTATACTACCCCAAAGAAAAGGAAAGGGAAGTAGTTTATATTGCATCACCAAAACAGTGCTCCGGTGGTGTTCTCATGCAGTTTTTGGATATTGTCAGTTATTTAGCAGGATATTTGTATGAATTTAATACATTTGTGTGATCGGTGAGTACCCAGTAATATAGAATAAACACATGCCATGAAAGTGTTCCATACAACATTTATTGCTCAGGTTATTCATGAAGATCCTTGCCTTTCTCAGTCTTTTATACCCGGAATACACCTGGTCAGTGTAAAAAATGTTCATTTGTCTAGTTCAATTCATTTCAGTGAATCAATTAGCTTATTCCTACAGGCAGAAAGAAATTCTACCCTAGCCAATTCAAATCTATTTCGTTTTGTCAACATTTCTAATAGATATTATGCTGGGGTAGACCAAATCATTTAAGTTATTCAATTTGCTTGTTCGGTTTAAAAAAGTGATTCACTGATTA
Source organism: Ptychobarbus kaznakovi (assembly GCA_027422405.1). NCBI lineage: Eukaryota > Metazoa > Chordata > Actinopteri > Cypriniformes > Cyprinidae > Ptychobarbus > Ptychobarbus kaznakovi. The sequence continues at coordinate 4,160,201 of CM049805.1, read as the reverse complement.
ATATGTAGTGCTGGGATGCCTGATTCATGAATCGATTAATGACCTGTTATGTTCATACAGACATAAAATCAAATTTTTAGGCCTATCCAACTCAAATGTATTTAATTTTTAACAATTTAATCAATTCAGTAAATTAATTAGCTTGTTCTGTTAAAAATAAATTTACTTGATTCATATGTGAGTCATTTAGTGACTCAAGTTATGTTTACACAGGTGTTTTGACAGTTTTAATCAAATTGAAGTCTATTCTTTTTAAAGTATTTTTAATAAATATTGTGCTCAGCTCATTTTAGTGAATCCATTTTTTTTTTTTTTTTTTAAAAAGACGATTCACTGATTAATATGTAGTGCTGGAATCCCTGATTCATTTTAGTGAATCAATTAGTGACCCAAGTTCAGAAAAATCATAATTTTTGGCCCATCTAATTCAAATCTATTTAGTTTTAACTACGTTAATAAGATAAAAAAACACAAGCAATCTAATTTGTACAAGTCTGATCCAAACCACCTTCCAGAAATCTGAAATATTTCAGAATCTTACATTTTTTATTTTTTTAAATGTACAACCTCCACCCCCCCCACTACCATTAAAAATAGACACTCACTCCAACTCACCCTCAGTCCCTAGCAGTTTGTCCTTTTGCGTGAATCACCTCCTTTGCAAAAACATTCCTTATTTGTCCTAAGAGTACTTAGGGTGGTATGAAGTCGTCCAACTTCACAAAGCGAGCGAGAGAAATAATGTGCCTTCCTATATATACGCATTTGTCTAATATATAGTCCATAATGGCTCTCAGACGTCGTGGTCTGATCTTAACGTGGACTGTGGATGTGGCCTTTTTCAGTGCGTCTCCTTGTGGTCTTCCACAGAATTTGGGGGGAAGTGGGGGGTTGGGAGGGGGCCCCGTTTTAGCTCTTAAAATACCCTGCATCAAGCTGTGGTCGGGCAGCTCGTCTATCAGCGCTGATTACACATCGCTGCCACTGCGGACAGGAGGCAATCAGGAACACGTTCACCCCTGATGTGTCTCACAACGCTTCCGTCCTCTACAGCCACCTGTGGTTTCCACCGCTGTGGACGTGTCTTTACTGTGAGAGAGGAAAGCTAGATGATGACCTAGGATGTCCTCTTTGCTACAAAATATGACTTCATGCCAGAGCTGAAGAGAACTAATCAAACTAAACAGAAGAGAAATGAAGAGTAAGGAAATGGAAATGAGTAGAAATAGTAATTCATCTGTTTTCAAAACAGTGAAGCGTTCAAACAAAGGATTCACTGATAGATGCTGTGCTGTGGTAGATCAATTAATTTCAGTGAATCACTTTATTCTGTTTTAAAACATGATTCACTGATTGATGAGTAGTTCTGGGATGTCTGATTCATTTTAATGAATTTATTTGTTTGTTCAGTTCAAGCACACAATTCACTCATAGATTCTGTGCTGTTTGTTCAGTTGTTCAAATGAGTTATTGTTTGTTCTAATTGGTTTGTTTAAACGAGTCACTCATTTTATTCGCTTTTTTTGGTGGCATTTAGTGTAAATTTACCTTTTCAAGGTTACATTTCATCAGTCATTATACAAAAATATCTTACTAGAGAATGTCGCGACTGACCAATCAGAATCAAGTATTCCATTGCGATGGCATCTCGTGTCTATGAATTCTTGCGTCTGCGCTTCAGCCTCTTTGTGAAGGATCATTGAAGACAAGGCACTCGTTTGAAGCTGCACGGCTGTTTCGGCGAGATGCGCCGCTGGACAGTGACGGAATGCCAGACTGGTCTGATGAGATGAAAGAGAAGCTTCCCTGAGTTTCCACAGCGATACGATCTCACAGTGCCGCAGGTGCCATGAGGTTCAACTTTTAAGCTGAAAACCAGTTAACCTAATCAGCCCTTGATAGGAAACAATGAAAAGAGCAGGAAGACGGCTCAAATGAAAATAATTAATTGAATGAATTGCTCTTGGAAACAATATATTTAAAAAAAACTAATCTATATACTAAGTACAAATTCAGTAACATTATTCCTATTTCCTATCCTAAGTAATATTACAATTCTGATTGGTCAATCAAGGCCCTGAGCAGTCAAATATTTTTGTATAATAACTGTTCATCTATATATCTCATCTTAGCAGTCGTTATCTTAAAATTAAATCTTTCAGGCTAATCCAAAAACATTTTCTATTGCTTTGGAATCATGATAAACTTTTTAGGGTTTATTTTGAAATAATGAAATTACGCCATTATTCAGTGTCATGTGATCCTTCAGAAATTATTTTAATACGCAGATTGGATGTTTAACGGTGTTCAAACTTTTGTGCTGCTTAATGTTTGTGGAAACCAGGATGCATTTTTTTCAGGATTCTTTGAATGGAAAGTTCAAAAGAACAGCATTTATTTGAAATACAAAGATTTTTGTAGCATTATGAATGCTGTTACTATCACTTTCAATCATTAAAAGTATTTAATTTTCTTTAAAAAGAACACATTTGAATGGTAGTGTGACGGTTTCAGGCTTCTAATCACAGGTGTGCCAGCTAGATAGTAAAATGTGTCATACTGTCAAATTCTAGCTATTTAACTTTGAGGAAAACAGTTCAAGTGCTCCGGTTATTTGTGTTCACTGCCTCTGAAGCTTGTTTTAGTTTTTAGCACAAAAAGGTAAACCCCAGTTCAACCTTTGGCCCCTATACCTTTAGGAATGCAGCCCCAAGTCGCTGCTTGCATTGTTCCAATAACCGCCATAGGAGAGAGTGTGTATGCATGCATTAGCGTGTGTGTCTACAAGAGGCATTTAGAGTGCTGTCAGGCTTTGAGTGAGTTCGGCTCTGCTATCAGCCTGAATGCTTTCTACGGGTCACCTGCTACAGACCTGAACTCAGAGACCGTCTGGGACTTTGACTCTCTCCCCCCAGCAGACACACACACCCAAACACTGATTTACACGCACACAGCTGTTTTCTACACTGCAGACAAAAGGATGTTTGTCAGACATGCCTATGCACAATGTTTCCTATTGTACAAATCAGTGGCTGGACAACCCATTCAATCTCTGGCAAATCACCACTCAGACACTCAGTTTCCTGTTAATCACCACAGAGTTCATTCAAAACCCTCACACAGCAACACAGAGAGACAAGAGAGAGAAGTGAGAGGCAGACTAGTGACTAGCACATTTACAAACTACCAACTAAACTACAAGGACTACTGTAAGGCTTATTTGTAAGTCACTGGATAAAAAAACATCTGCTCCCTTAAAAGGTATACGGTAGATGATTTCAGAGAGGCTAAGATAGCTCTGAAAGCATAAGACCCCACCCTCCCAGCAAATCACTCTCCAAAGCCACGCCTCCTCCAAAACACATGAACACGCACAGGCAGACCAGAGGCTAATCAGTGAAACGATGAAGGACGGTGTTAGTGGAGGGTTGAATGCAATGCTGTCAGATTACCTCATGTCTCGTTCGCTGGTGAGAAAACATTACAGTACAAATACAGAATAATATTCCAATAATAACACCTTCCTTTAATCGTTTGGTCTGTAAATGCATAATGGAACATGCTGATGACGTAACATGTCTACACAAACAAGATGCGCAGAGATATGCAAATACATACATTGACAGGCAGGTGGGAAAGCCTATCGTAGTCCTCGTACCGAGGGATATGATTGGACAAACATTTTATGGTTCTGCACCTTCTACAGATGATATAAATACATTTAGACCACTTAACTTAGTGATTGCTATCGGGACGTGAAGAGACTTTAAACCAACATAACAAAAAATGTTTTGAACCAGATCAGCTAGCCTGCCTTTAATAAATGTAACTATGCAAAGAGCTAATTTCTACAATCAATCAAACATCCTCAACTTAAAGCAACTGTATTTAGTTTTTTTATGTTGAAATATCAGTTTCCAAATCATTCTGGTGCTACACTGACTTCTACTAAGGTGAATGGCTTCTGGTTCTTTCCTAAGCTACCCTCAATCTTCTGTTTTGGGAGTATAAAAAATGTTCAGTGTATTATCAATAAAGAATAGAGAGTTCAAAAGAACAGCATTTATTTCAAACAAAACTTATGTAACATCATAAATGTCTTTACTGTCATGTATGGTCAATTTAATGCATCCTTGCTGAATAAAAGTATTAACTTAAAAAAAATCACGTATTACAGCTCTCCTTGAATACAACCACCAATTAAAATGAACATTTACCAATGAAAACCACAAAACAGTTAAGCAACCCCACTTTAAAACCAACTACCAATCTGAAAGCACCAATTAAACAGCCCCACCTAAAATCATCAATCAATCAAACAGTCCAAACGTAAAACCGTTAGACTTAAGACACATCAAAACGCTGCCCCTTCCTTTCACCCTGAATGCCCCTTTTTCTAAAGCCTGTAGGAGTGGCGGGATTCCAGAGTACAGTGAGACTGTTTATACCACGGATCACAGCAGACAGACATAAAGCTTTCACTCTGCCTCCCTCACATAGCGGCAACTACATTAAAAGGACATCAATCTGTGGGAATGGACATGCAAGAATGTGGATGAGCGTATTAAAGAAAATAAACCTGATGTCAGTCAAAGAAACCAAAGCCCTGCAGATGTGATGATGTCTTCTACCTTGCTACCCTCTTCTCTCATTTTTGATTCACGGCTTATTAGAGGCTGTTCCACTGACGTAACTTATACGTGGAAAACCATTATGTAGTCATTTTTAAATAAAGCTACGGTCAGAGTTTGCATGTGGATGTATGGAGCCCTTGTATGCAACATAGCTTAGTTTTTCTTGGAACACGCAAACTCCAATAAATCCCTTATATGAAGGGCCGGGAGCCAAAACCCAAACAATCATTTGTGTAAAATATATCTACAGAATGTCAGCTTTTGGAAAGTCCATAATGTTTGTCTTATTCAACACTGTGGTATTTTATCCTCACAGCTCTTACTTGGAGGTCCAATGAGGACAAGATGTGCATGTGTTGGAGTTCTTGAATTTCTGTTCCTGCGTCGCGACACGTTTTTGCCAACTCAGCGAAACCTCTGCAGCTTCTGGAGACAGAGCGTGGGTGAGAGGGAGAGTGCAAACCCACAGTCAAAACTTCAACGGCTTCTACTGTCCTGCACAGCCTCTGAAAAACACACAAAAGTCACACTCTTACATGATCATGCTCAAACTTCTTGGCCCAGAGCAGCTGAAACACAGTTAAAAGGAAAATCACATGGCATCCCCGCCAGACAATATGGTCATAAAAGAGAAAGTGCACAGCTATGGTTGGCTTAAACAAAAGGACGGGGACAGACCGTCGGGCACCAGAGCCACATCCACAAAAGACGAAGCCCTGGATTACAGAGTACTGTAGAAAACCATGTGACTGATACAAGACAGCCTGGCCTGAAAGAACCTCGTAAAACATACACTCATAATTAGGGCTGTGCAAAAAAATACAAATCTTGATATTTTTAAATCTCATCATATTCAAAATACATCTTTGTTTATTTATATATTTGTTGTTCATTAACTTTTTTAACCCTATAGGCTAAGCCAAATAAATGTAATGTTTGAAGAACTTAAAAAAATATATAAATAATTACAAATAATAAAGGCTAAACTGTTAACTAAACTGAAGAAAGATAATATGTTTCATTTATATCAGTGATATTTATGGCATGATCTTTTTTTATTTCAGTTTTAGTAATATTAGTTCTTAAAATTATTTCAGCTAGTCGCTAAATTTTCCTCTATATTTTATTTATATTGTATTATTTCATTAGTTTTATTTAACACAAACAGCATTGAATTATATGCATCAATACAGCAAATAACATTAAGCAACAATATTTAGCTGCATATATTTTTTTTACAAAAACATTTACATATATTTAAAATATCTGGTGGGACTTTGATGAAAATCTTTGATTCACCGTTTCATTTGCATTATCTGAAAAAGACTGTTTAAACTGATTCATGAAGATGAATCAAACTTCAAACCAGAGAAATTATGTTAAGATGTTGCCTAATTTTATGTAATCAGAATAAACATTGTTAATATAGCCATAATTATCTTACACTGTTACCACAATGCATATTTTTCTCCACATAGGAAACAAGTCAAATTGCAAAAAAATATCAATATCAAAATCATGCCTTAAAGCTTGGGAAACAACTAAGGCAGGCAACATAATTGAACAAAAAGGTTTGTAAACTTATCCAGCTAGTGAATAATCATTACTGATATATGAAATCTGAAGATACCATATTTTTGCACAATAGTCTCTGTAAACTATAAATATTCAATAAACAACCTCATGCCAGGACATGTCTCACACAGCCTCAGGTGAACTTTCCAGAAGGCAGCAGAAAGTGGAAGCAGAGCTGTCGCAAAAATGTACAATCCTTTGACAAATGGCAACCTCACACACTGTTCAAACAATCACATGTCTTGCTGACAGGAAGTGCAGAACTGCAGGGATGTATGTGGCAACACAAAGAGCTTTAATCTTCCTTACAAAAGAAGGAAACATGATGTGTGATTTACAAGCCAACACGAGGATTCATCGAATCACAGCGGAGACCCTTGAGTGTAACGGAGCCCATTTAAGTTCAACACTACACTCTTTATTTCCTCTGCTTCTGTTCTTTTCCCTCTTCACCTCTTTTCTCTCTTCTCAACGCCTCTGCAGGAAGTGCACACTGGAGTTTATTTTTGAATCGGACAAAAGGAATGCATGCCATTTCCTGTTCATGCCGTCTCCATATGGACATATGAAGAAATGCACAGGTCTAATAGAAGGGTTTTCCAAGAGGCTGCCATTACAAGCGTATCAGACTCTCAATATCAAACAATAAGTGTTTCTTGTCCACTCTGAGAAACAAGAATCAAGCATCCAATATAACAGTACAAATTAAAATGGATGACATATTTGGCCTTTTCAGAGATGGGAAAATGCAGACTATGACGGTGTTCATGAACAATGGTACACAAATGAATTGTATTCGTTTAGCAAGCTTTCTAAAACATTTGTGAGCCAAATACTATAGTTCTAAAGTAATGCTACCGGTATTCTTTGACTACTGCCAATGATCCGGTCCCAAATGGCACCTGGTCTTTCTCAAAGTCCACACTTTGGTGACTCTATATAGACCGCAAGTATAGACATCATCTCTGAACTAAACAGCACTTTAGGCTGAGACCAAAAAAAAAAAATGTAAGTCATGTTATGAGAGTCAAATCATTAAATAAGTCATGCTACATTTTTGCATCCTTTCAAAATTACAGGGGAATCGGAGTTATGGGTGCGCTCCACAGTATACGAGCCCCAAAATTTGAGTCATTATGTAGTTTTTTGTGCTCAAAGCAGCATCTGTTTTGGCGTCTGCTGAAACAAGACAAATTGGTGGCTTCTACTGAAGACAAATTGAGAAGTCTATAAAAAGAGCATGCTTTAATGAGGAAAAATAAGAAATAAAAAGAAAATTCACTGTATGCCAAAACCTTGGTTTGAACTGAGACTCAGCCCTGGCAGGTTTTATGTGATCATGTGACAAAGACTTACACTATATATACACAATACAAGTGGAACGACATTCCCATTTAAACAAGCTGGTTCTCTTTATGTGGAAAGCTTGTAAAATATGTTTTTCTCTTTACTACATTTGAGAAAAAAAAAAAAAAATGTACGATAAAAAATCAATACATAAATAAGCAAACCACACCACAGTCATTAACATATAAAACTAACGTAACTAAATATCCAGTTCCATCATTTCGTCTCAAAGCAGATTAAATGAACAAAACAGCCTCTTTTTCCTTGACGATCAAAATAAATTAAACTCTCTAACAGTTCTCACTCATTTTTCACACAGAGAGGGGTAACAAGTAAAAAAAAGAAATGGAGAGAAAGAAGAGGAAAACGAAATAAGAGAAATGAACGGCTCATTGCTTGTGCATCCTACAGCAGTAGGGTCCCACACTGCGCCCAGTGGGGTTTACAGCATTATGGGTAATGAGAGGGGGGAAACTAAATGTTCTAATGGTTTAGACTAGCTGGGTGGTTGTCTTTTGGAAGTGAGACAAAAAAAGAGGAATCGTGGCTTTCTGTTTATGCCATAGACACTCAGTAGAACAGTGTTTTTTTAACTGCATGTGTATGTGGTTTCTCTTCAAAAGGTTCCAATGTATTGAGTCTGCAGATCACAGATTACAGCCAACAATACAGAGGTTTCATGCAAACAGACATAAAAAGAAATCTTGCAGTTGCATTTTTAGCCATTTGGATGTTTTTATTTTTTTATGTCTTTGCAGGAATTTATGTTTTTTCTTAATTTCCTAATGCAGAGGTGTTCTTTTGCGAAACCGCTGTGTAAGATGTCTGTGGTTAAATCCTCAGTTATAAACACATGGCATATTCTACAGTCAGCACCTTTAGAAAATGTTCTCTAGACAGTGTTTACAATGGCCTTTAATCGTTTCCCAATGAAAATTGTAAGTTAAAAATCAATTTCACATGTTTCTTCAATGCAGCTCTTAGGAGAAATTTGGTGTATGAATGTGAGTTTGTATCAAAAATGGTCTTTGATTAAACACATTTGTCCCATGGGTTTTAGGGAAAAATAACTATCAAAGATAAATTATGCATAATTAAGCCTTAAAAAACATGCCTTAAAAAAATTCACATTATTTCATCACAATTATGACGTAACTGTCAAAGAAGCTGTTCACCAGTCAAATGGATGTCTTTAAAGACTAATTGTGGATGTTTTTGAGACAATTCAAGATCTTTAGAGCTAATTTGTGAAAGCACACTTAGAATTACCACCTACATTTCCCAAACTAAAAAGCCTTGCGCAGTATATCTCCAGCATGTGCGAAAGCAGAACGTCACTTGTCAGTAGAAGTGTCACTGAATTGTCAACACTATACTACAAAAAAACCTGTGCATGGAAGCTGAAATGATGACGTTAACAGCTGACAACTTTTAAACTGCCTTGAATTAAAAAAAGCAGCAACTACACCAAAACTGGAACTGAGCAGATTGGCTGAGTTTTTTTATTAACTTTGATTTGATATCAATTTTCACATTTGGGTTTCTTTCTAAGCATAATCAAACCAAACCCATCTGTCACAGTCAATCTTCAGACATAACTCAACTGATAAAATGTGTAGTTATTTTGCCCATGTAGGGCAGTGAAATTGAGTTTGAATTCAAACATATAGGCCTACAGTCTTAACAATAAAGGCTCCAAAAGAAGGCATTTTGATTCCCCAAAGAATTTATCAGCGAACAGTTCTTAAAAGAACCAAGTGTGAAGAACATTTAAAAAATCAACCCAATCCTGTTTTACTGTAAAGAACGTTTAATGCAATGGAATGGTTCTATGGATGTTAAAGGTTCTTCATAGACCCACTGATGCCGACGAAGAAACCTTTATTTTTAAGAGCGTACTCCGATTACAACCTAGAACTGATATATTTAGTTTTGACTCACGGTCTTAAACACACCCCAGTCCAGCTCTTTCTACAAGTCTTTCAAAGGCAGCAAGTTAGGCTCGCATACGTTCCACTCAAATTCCACGATGGCTACTTTAATTCCAATTAAAGCGACTGTGTGTAATTTCTACCCCACTAGTGACACTAAAAGGAATTGCAAAAATGACGGTTTCCATTTATGGAAAGTTTCCTCCCATCTGCCATTGTTTAGCCAAACAGATAGTTCCACCTCAAACTGGTGCCATTGACTGAGCCAATGTTGTTACTCAAAAACAAAGACTTTTGAAAGCACACAGAGACACAGGATATTTACAGTTTTCGAGGAAATCAACTTACGAACAGCTTAGTTGTCTCTGAATATTAAGCTTGTATAAGAGACAGCATTTTTTTAACACCATACTGATTTAAAAAAATACATAAAGTATACAATCACACACTATGACTGAGCAGCAGGTAGTGGAAATTGTACATAATATCCCATATTTTAACTGTATATAAATGTGTCACTGCAGCTGAAACCATGCCGTTTTAGTGCGATTTTTACCAACCAACCGCAGTCATGCTCCAGGGAGCCTGAGCTTGTGTAGTAAGTTTTCAGTGAAGAGTAGAAAGATCGTTAGCATAAATCATTTGCTATGTTAAGGGTTGTTGGTGATGTAGATGCAGGAACGCTGGTAACACATTGCCCCACACCACCCAAATGCTCCAGATGGGGACAAAGTTTATGCAGATTGGCTCATTAACCTCACTGTGCTGATCTCTCCACGGTAATGACACACGCAGCACGCTGGGGCTTCAATAATCCATCTCAACATCCTCTCCACTCAAAAGATTACAATGTGGATGCCACATGCCCAGCCCTGGAAACAGTGAAGCCTCTACATATGTGAGCGCACACGCTCAAGCGCACCCAGAAAAAGCGTTAGAACAAAAGCAGCTGGTGTCATATTCCCCCTGAGGTGTTTCTGTTAATTTTAGTTCCTCAGACAGAATGGATGAACATCTCTTTGAAGCGAAGCCCATTCTGGAATATTTTTCCCAAAACACCACAACCACACATTGAGGTATGTTATCTGTACGTGTGTGTGTGGATTTTGTTGAGACTTGGAATGGGCGTGGCTTCCCTCAAGGCACCCTAAGCATTCTCTGGATTTTAAAGATGCCTTGACTTCTGTGAGTGTGAAAATGATTGTTGAATGGTGACTGCTTTTCACTGTTCGCAATGAATGCCCACATTCATGCCGCTGAATACCACACACCTTTGAACAAAACTACTTCTTTCAGTTTTCACATGAAAAGCAGTCAATGTGCTTACCTCCTGCAAAGGGTCGTGGACTTCTGGGACATTTTAAAAGAGCTGCTCTCAAACTACTGGTTTTATAATATTGGTAAAAGTAAAAATGTTCACACACCCAATTATCCCGTGGACAGCACAAACTGTCGCTCATTATTTGGATGTCCTTTGTTGTGTGTCTTTTTGCTCTACAGAGATACTGTTCAAATGTCTCAAACTAAAATATATTTGTACACTACATCTTCAAACATTAATGGTCGGTGAGATTTTTTCAAATCGTTTTTGAAACACTACATTTTTGAAAGACACACTCTTAAAAACAAAGGTGCTTCACGATGCCATAGAAGAACCTTTTTGACTAAATGGTTCCATAAAGAACCTTTAATATCTGAAGAACCTTCCTGTTTCACAAAAGGTTCTTTGTGGCGAAAGAAGGTTCTTCAGATTATAAAAAGGTAAGAAAGAGATTGTTCTTGACTGAATGGTTTTTTGTGGAACCAAAAATGGTTATTTTATGGCATCGCTGTGAAGAACCTTTTGAAGCACCTTTATTTTTAAGAGTATACCAAGGCTGCATTTATTTGATCAAAAATGCAATATAAAAACAGAAATATTGCAAATAATTATTACAATGTAAAATCACTGTGATCTATTTTAAAATGCAACTTATTCGTGTGATGGCAAAGCCAAATTTCCATCAGTCTTCAGTGTCACATGATTCTTAAAAACATTCCAATATGCCGATTTGGTCCTCATGTAACATTTCATATTATCAATGCTAAAACCAGTTGTGCTGCTTAATATTTGTGTGATAACAGTGATACTTTTTAAAGATTCTCTGATGAATAGATCGTTCAAAAGGACAGCATTTATTTAAAATTGAATACTTTTGATCAATTTAATGCATCCTTGCTGAATAGAAGCATTCATTTATTTCAAAAAGCAATGCTTTTAATGATATTGTGTGTGTTTGAGATGTATATTTATCTTATGTCTTGTGCAAGACAGCATTCTGAACTCCCAAACCTACAATTCCACAAATATGCAGCCAGTTTAAAGAAATGTTAAGACTTGTAGCTCAACACAAAGCAGTGTGTAAGGGCCACTTAACATAAAAACATAAAAATATGCTTTGCTTGTATTTTCACTTGATCTGGAGAGAGCAAGAAGTCACAGCAAGCAGTCTGAGAATGGTATAATGCCAGAAAAATACAACGTGTTTAGATCGAACATAGTATTTATGTAATGATGAAATAACGAGAAGAAATTCAGAGCAGGCATTATGGCTGCATATTTCATTACGGTTTGTTAAAAATGAACAAACTCACAAATTCTTCAAAAACAGTTCTTATAAAACTAAAATGCTCCTTTTTTTAATGAACCAAGTGACATTAGGTTTCCCTCAGAACTAATTTTACTTTTCAGAAATACTTTTGCAATTACTTTTAACATCTCACAACTACAAACTCTAATATCCAAATATTTTTGTCCTAAATTTAAACCGTATTTATTCTTTACCAATGTAAAGCTCAAACAACATCTTTTTTTGAAAGGTTTTGCTTGCATAAGTGTGCTTAAGCTGTGTTATTTAAAATATATTAATTAAAATAACCATGCTTGACATTTAGTTTTTTTATTTTATTCAATGACATCCATACAATGACATAATTAAATGTTCAAATACTTTCTGAGGCCAGTGTATCTTACCCTGCAGATATGCCTGACATTAAAAACATCAGATTTTTGTGTCCTATCACACTGTGTGTCCTCTATTCATAAAAGAATAGAAGCCCTGTCTGACGCTGTTTGGGCCTGTTTTCTGTATGTAAGAGAGAGAGAGACAGAGAAAGAGAGGAGGGGGTGTTCTCTCCAGACGCCCGTTGCTGTTGATCATTATGTCTGTGTTCAGGTGTCTCTGAGGGTGGCAGTAGGTGGAGATAAACCCGGGAGACAGACAAAGAAGGTGGAGAGTGTGTGTTTGTGTGTGTGTGCATGGAGGGGGTTCACTTTCCGGTACAGATATAATCATACAGTCTGTAATATATTTAACAGTCGTCTCTCTCGGTCTGTTGCGGCTTTCCATGACCTTACTTTATCTCACTGCACACCGGAACAGCCACAAACAGATTTCATATATTACAATTAGACATATCTGGATCCTGTCAACAACACCAGACAGATTTTAGTGATCAACTTTTTCTTATAAAACAGTGACTCATCTCCACAAAACACATCAACTGTTGTAGTTAATAAGTAACATTTACTGTAGAAAGACCTGCAGAGGACAACGCAACTGAAACCCAGATTAAAGGTAATCATGCACATTTAACTTGTCACTAAGCCAAGTTTATCTTCAGCCCACATACAAGCATCAGTTTACTGATTTAATCTAATGATGCAGCGGTGAAGATGAGAGTCTGAGGCGCTGAGATGACTCACACCGTCTGTGATCAGACCGACAGTGGAAAGCAGACAAACACAAGAGGTGAAATCCAGGTGATCTGGAGCGAGCTTTTCATCTACACGTTTAGAAAACTAGAAATATCATCTCTGAGCAGACGGGGAGGCTTGTAATACTTTCCAATTGACATCTACCGGAGCCACAAATATTGCTGAAAATATTGCAGAGTGTGCACCTACATTTGTTTCCCATTTTCTTGCATTTAATATGCTTACCACTTGAAAAATGAAAAGGTTTACAATAAAGACATTTGATTACCACAATAAATTAATGCACATAATTTAAAACATCAGTTTTTTTAATTGAAGCTCACTCTGGGGACAACTGTAACAATAGCACTCTTTGTATCTGACATTAATTTACTATAGTTTAGAGGTAAACTGTACATTTCTAATCTGCTTTAATTTGTAGCAGACAAACATTGGAATACTATATCAAAGTTTGAGATACATAGCACAAAAACAGTGAGTTAAACATGTTGAAACAATTGTTACAACAATTCCCAGTGTCTCCTTAAAAAAGAAATGGGTGCAGAACCAATTTTAACTCAGAAATTGCTAGTAAATTTCACAATGCATTACAAAGAAAAATATTTTTAAGTAAAAAGACTGAAATAGCTTTTTTTATATATACTCTAATAATGTTTGTGCTTTACACATTTAACCATTCTATGAATTACATGAATTATTAAATCACAAAATAAAAAAATCTTAATATTTCTTCTTATTTCAAAATACGAATATATTGATTTTATATTTTTGGTGATGTAGTGAGATGACGTTATTGCAATAGAAGTATTCCATAAATAGGCTATACCAGGGGTTTTGGTGTAAATAATAATAATAAAAAATAAACATATAAAGAGAACAGTCATGTATAATTAAGTAAGGATCAAGGATAAGCCCAGTTGTGGTTTTGATGTTACACCATGAAAGGTAAAAGGTGGCTTTTAAAGATCTTTGTATCTGTAACTATATCATTTTGCAACATTAGCTTCTTGCAATCGTATATATTTAACTTTTATAGGCTATTAATTATATAGTAATATCTAACAGAGATACATTTTGTCTGATAAATACATTTAATAGGCTACATGAAACATCTAAATATATTGCAATATATTTTTAAAAAGTCTGAGGGAAATGTATCTATCAACCTGCAGATATAGCACTTTTATGAATAAGTTATTGGTGACACAGTTCCTATTTCATACGCAGCTGCCACCAGCTTTTACCTTGATTTTATGAACAAAAAAACTGCAACCTGTGCATTGTGAGAGCAAAGTGAAGGCTTACATACCGTCTTTAAGACCTTAAGAAGATATAAAGGACGCCAGTCCACGTAAGGAGCATTTGAATCGCTTCAGAAATCTCTCCGGATCCTGCAGCTGGTTGGATCTGCGCCGGTCACCGCTGAATCGCTGTAGTTCCACTCGCGCTCTCAATGATTCCACAAATGGGGCGGGGCTTTGCGTTACATGACAGACTGCAGAACATATGATTGGCCGCTGGGATGTAGGTTGCCAAATGCTGTTGATTGTGATTGGTTGACTGTAAAGCTATTTGACGTTGAGTCTTCTATACTCTTTGGTTGAGTCCAGCGTGTGTTAGAATTTTGTGAAGGGGGGAATAGTGTGGGTGGGTGGGGTCCTTTAGAAAAAAATAAATAAATAAGCAAGCCCATATTTTCTAAGAGCCTGTCAGTGTGGGGATTTCCATCCTAAATATGCTTAAAACCTTATATTATTCACGAAAGTGAAGCTATATATTAAATTATTATTTATTTTGTTGAGTGCAAAAGACCAATAACTAATGCAGTTAATCATTCAGGCGTTGTGAGCAAAAATAAAACGATTTTACAATATTTCAATTAAAATCCAAGTTATTTTTGTCAAAGAATTTCATATAATAAAAAATATTTTATATATTTTATTAACATTAGACAGCCAATGTCTGGATCAACATACTGAATAATGCAGAGCAAGCATATTTTACATTTAATTTGATGTCTGAATGCTTTGTTTTTTTGCAGTGTGTTCACAATAGTCATGTATTGCTTGATTAGCTTTTTTCCCTTAGCCTGTACACTTCCTGTTTACCCCACTAACCACAAATCTGAATGAATTTCCTTGGCTTAGAGGAGAACGAGTATTGCTATTGGGACACTTTTAAACCGACTCAGTTGTCTTCCTTCTGGTCAGGGCGGGAGAAGGAAGCATTAAAGCATCCTTAAACAGTTCCACTTGGGTATGTTTTTGACCATCGTCTGGAACAGATTACATTTTAATTGACAATTGGTTCCCCAAGATCTATAAAACAACAAAGAGGAATGAAAAACATTAAGAGTGCTTCTCCTCTGCGCTGAACCGCAGAGCTCTGTGACACATTTCAGTGAATCATTTACTAAAGATAACTCCAAATAGGATTCAGTCCTCCTTTTGTGAGCAATGAGGGTCACTCCTCGGGATCAAGAATCAAACAGCTTAAACAGATCTGTAAATCATCGTTAATACTCACGATCATGTTGTTTCCAACATGTATGACTTTCTTTCTTCCATGGAAAACAAAAGGAAGTGAGAAGTCACGTTGAACATATTTATGGCACGAACTGCCTGGAAAAGAGTGGTCATTTTTCTAAATTTCTCCTTTTGTGTTCCATAGAAGAAAGTTATGTGTGTGTGTGTGTGTGTGTGTGTGTGTGTGTGTGTGTGTGTGTGTAAAAAACAGTTATTTGACAGTTGAACACATGCTATTTATTCATTTTTTTTTTTTTTTATCTGAATCAATATGGAAAAAAAAAAAAAAAAAAGATTAATTCTCAAATTGTAGCTCATCTTACATTCTGTCCCCATGGGCTCATACAGTTATGCATAATACTGCACATATTTCTGTCTATTATGTTGTCTGTTCAAACCACAATTTATAAGGATGTGGTAGACAGTGTGAAGGAAAATAATCTCTCTCCTCTTCGCACACACACACACACACACATTGTGTGCTCAGTAGTTATTTGCAGGGTTGATAAATTCGCTCCTGCTAAAGGATAATCCGTAATGAAAGTGTAGCAGAGGCTGGTTTCTTTCGTCTCCATGGTGATTTGACATAGACGTTCACATGTGGGTAAAAACATTTCACCGGGATGGTATTCAGTGCTGGAATTTATTGCTAAATTTAGGCAGGACATTTTCACAGTTATCTGCCTGACACCACAGTCTAGAGACCACATCATGAATTGTGTTATGAGAGAAACTCACGCATACTCATTATTACCATAAATTCCAAAAGCCATTTCAAAATCTGGAATCAAGAATCGATTTAAATCTTGTTTCACATCACGTAAATGTGCTAAATAAATTCTTACCAGCAGGTATTGTAAATTACTATTGGATAAATTCTGGTGCTGCTTTGTAAATCAATTTAAATTGGGACGACACGTAATTTTATAAACATGTTGATGCAAAAAACACCATTTATGTGTGATCAGAATGATTGTTCCACCTTTTGTCACTGTCATCACGTGTGGAAATCTGATCTGCTACACTTGATTACCATGGCAACCTACCAAAGCCGGGGATTTAGTATCGGTGCCAAACACCAGAGAGTGCAAATTTCTGTGTGCATTAACAAAACCTATCAGTTAGCTTTATCTATAGTAGTGAATAATAAATACAATTAGAAAGCATATTGAGAAATAAAAAATTAAAACAGAATGAGAACAGACTCTGCATCCACCTTATTTTGCAATGCGGAAGTGAGCTATTTTTCTG
The DNA here is from genome assembly GCA_027422405.1 of Ptychobarbus kaznakovi. Taxonomy (NCBI): domain Eukaryota; kingdom Metazoa; phylum Chordata; class Actinopteri; order Cypriniformes; family Cyprinidae; genus Ptychobarbus; species Ptychobarbus kaznakovi. The sequence continues at coordinate 4,143,181 of CM049805.1, read as the reverse complement.
TGAATGTGCAAAACAGCTATATGTAAATAACTAGAAGTGCATATTTGCTAAATATAGTCTTACAGGTGAATTTTGGAAATTGGTGTTGGATAAATTCTGAGGCTGCTTTGTAAATCAGTTTAAACTGGTGTGATGCATAATTTTTTTACTGATTTGAGACTAAAACACCGTTTTGTGTGTGTGATCAGAATGATTGTTCCACACTTTGTCTGTCAAGCTAGCCTATAGTGAATAATAAATCCTCGCACATTCAAGTTATATATTGCTGTGTCCTTTCTTACATTAAAATTATGGTGAATAATATACATATAGCGACATATATATGACACATAGCGTCATTGCGCTTCGGGTGTCCCGAGTTCAAGTCCCACCTTTCCCAATCCCACCCACTTCACAAACACACACACACACACACAATATATATATATATATTATAATATATATACACTTGTCACTGTTTTTTGCATTTTTAATCTGCACATTTTACTCTTTATTTATCTTTTTTTTTCCTATATTATATATATGCTCTTGTGTACTTTTATATTAATTAAAATTTTTATCTTTTGCACTGTCCTTCCCTTGAACCTTGATATATTCTAGTATATATAACTCTCACTTTATTAGGTACACCTGTTCAATTTTGCTTGGTAACACATTGTAGCTTGGTACAATTCACACAGGCTGACCAAAATTGGACAATAGAAGATTGTAAAAAACGTTGCCTGGTCTGATGAGTCTTGATTTCTGCTGCACATTCAGATGATAGGGTCAGAATTTGGCGTAAAAGAACATGAAAGCATGGATCCATCCTGCCTTGTCTCAACGGTTCAGGCTGGTGGTGGTGGTGTAATGGTGTGGGGGATATTTTCTTGCACACTTTGGGCCCCTTAGTACCAATTGAGCATCGTTTAAACGCCACAGTCTACCTGAGTATTGTTGCTGACCATGTCCATCCCTTTATGACTACAGTGTACACATCTTCTGATGATACTTCCAGCAGGATAATGCACCAAAGCTCAAATCATCTCAGACTGGTTTCTTGAACATGACAATGAGTTCACTTTACTCAAATGGCCTCCACAGTCACCAGATCTCAATCCAATAGAGCACCTTTGGGATGTGGTGGAACGGGAGATTTACATCATGGATGTGCAGCCGACAAATCTGCAGCAACTGCGTGATGCTATCATGTCAATATGGACCAAAATCTCTGATGAATGTTTCCACACATTGTTGAATCTATGCCACAAAGAATTAAGGCATTTCTGAAGGCAAAGCGGGGTCCAACCCGGTACTAGCAAGGTGTACCTAATAAAGTGGCCAGTGAGTATATGGTGATATATCAAACACTGTGGCTGTGTCCGAAATTGTATACTGTCTGAGTAGGTTCTTACGGTGTGGCTCAGTAGTGCAGAACACAACAAAATCTCTACAACACAACAAAATCACCGCAACACGACGCATATAGGACTAATTTTGTTATATTGTGACTTATATTGTCTTTTGTGTTGTGCTAATTTCATTGTGTTGTGACTTTTTTCCATTGTGTTGATGAGATTTCATTGTGTTGTGGCATGTTTCCGTTGTTTTGCTTTTTTTTATTGTGTTGTGTACTTCTGGCCCTCCGTATGTACTTCTTTTGAATAAGTAATTACTTAGCGGCCATTAAGAAAGTATGTTCTATATAGTATGAATCTGTGTAGTATGAATGTAATATGGATGTACATTCCTCATGTTGTCACTGTCATGTGAAAAACAAGCATCAGTTTCGTCGCTTCACTGTTATTCACAAATCCTCTCTCTTTGCCAAATAGTATTGCAAAATGTCGATCCAATGTGCACTTCAGAACCTTGCCAGATATAGTAGTGGATTTTTTATTTATTTATTTTTTGCTTGCAGTTTTATGAATACTGTGGTTTTAGACTATTCACACTCTTTTTCACCTACTATATAGTAGGGACGTATGTAATTTTGGATGCAGCCTGTTACTAGTACAGACTGCTTTAGCCTTTTTTATCCCTGCCTGAGGAGATGGAGGTGCTCCCATGTCGGATCTCAGAATGGGTGGTTGATTGCTGATGTGCCTTAAGTGAGGGCAGATGTTTGCTAATTAGATTGATTAGGTCTTATCGAGGGGAGAGGTCCTTAACTAGGCACCCACTGTTTTAGCCAATAACACATTGCTCAAGTCAGCTGCTGATAATGAGCACTACCAAATTCCTTTAGACAATAAACAAAAGGAAGATCAAAGAATCACGATCATTTTGGGAATTCTGATTGCTCTAAATTTTCATATTTTGAAACAGGAAACTTTTGTTAGAGTGTGAATTTGTATTTCAAATGTATGCTGTTCTTTTGAACTTCCTAGTAATCCTGAAATAATGTATTGAGAGTTTCCAAATATTTATTAAACTATTGATTAACAATGATAATCAGAAATGCAAATCAGCATATTAGAATGATTTCATCACAGGAATAAATTACATTTTAAAACATATTATTATGTTTTAAAATTGTGATGTTTCACAATAGTCCTGTTTTACAGTATTTTTGATAAAAAAATGCAGCTTTGTTGAGCACAAGAGACTTCTTTAAAAACATTAACATTTTTGAATGATAGTGTGTGAATGTTTAGTTGTGTATGTTCTTTCCATACAGTGCACATAACTGGCGACTCAGGTGGAGATGAGTGTGTGTGTGTGTTTTGACATCCTACAGCTCAAATGGGATCATCAAATCCCGGGGTGACATGAGTGACAGAATGACAAACCACGTCTGACACACTGACACGGGTTTGCTTTTCTGACATTGTGAGGATTTTCCACAGACTTTTCTTATTTTTATACTTACCTAATAATTAAAAGAAATCTCTTAATTACAAAAAAATATTTTTTTATTAGATCCGTTGGTCCCCACAGTGCATTTGATTATACTATCCTTGTGGGGACATTTGATCATTATGTGTTTGAGTGCATGGTTATATTTTTATGAGATGTTTAGTCTATCATACAAATATATAAGTATAATACCAGTATAATTGGTCAAATTTAGACCCAGTGCATGTTCAAATATGCACTTCTGAAGTCCCTTAATACATGCTTTTATCCAGCGGGGATTTTTGTATTGAACAAGATATACATGTTTATCAGTTCTGTTTTTCCCTGGGAATATGTCTTTGGCACTGATACCATGCTCTGCTTGAGCTACATAATCACTGTATATGTTGTCTGTACACTGTAAAAATTGTATTGTCATTTTACCTGTAAAAGGCTGTAATATTTCTACAGTAAAACATTTTTGGTTAATGGTAATTTTCCTTATCATATGTCATTTACAGTAGAAAAAACTGAACTTCTGAATGACACTTCTCATTTAATGATAATCCAGCACCTTTGACTCTTACTGTGGTCTCTGTTGTCCTGTACCCTCTGAATATCAGCTGATCTGGTGTCATTCTGACCTGGGCTGAGCAGTGGTGTGTGCTGAGAACAGTGTGTCTGATACAGAGGGAGATGCTGAGTAACATGTATGGGTTTCGGGGTGACTGACGGTTACTTATGAAGCAGTTATGCAACTGTTCGCTTCGAGCATAAATGGAGGAAGGACATTTTAACCCACCAAGAGGAAGTGACTGTGAGACTACAAGTGCCCTTTTTGACTAACAAAATTCTTCTGATCCTGCATCAGTATTTTGGTTTGATATTGCACGTGTGTGCAGACAGAACCAGATTTAGCCATAGAACAGCAAATTAACATTTGGGAACCACCAAGTTCAATTTATAACATTAATTTCACTCTCACACGCTCAGCCGCTAAGGCTTGTGACACTGTGGTCAGTTAGCAACAATATTAGTCTTGCTGATATTATAGTGATATTATATCTATCTATCTATCTATCTATCTATCTATCTATCTATCTATCTATCTATCTATCTATCTATCTATCTATCTATCTATCTATCTATCTATCTATCTATCTATCTGTCTATCTGTCTGTCTGTCTGTCTGTCTGTCTGTCTGTCTGTCTGTCTGTCTGTCTGTCTGTCTCCTCTCTGTCTCTCTATCAAAGTTATGGGGTCAATAGGATTTTTTGAAAGAAATGCATAATTTTATTAAGCAAGGATGCATAATATTGATCAAAAGTGACAATAATGACAAGTATAATGGTACAAAAGATTTCTTTCAAATACGTACTCTTGAACTTTCTACTGAAAAAAATTGTTAAGCTGCATTTTCCTCAAAGATATCAAACAGCACAAGTTTTCAACATTGATAATAACCAGAAATGTTTCTGGAGTGTCAAAGCATGACATTAGAATAATTTCTGAAGGATCATGTTACATTGAAGACTGAACACTGAAGTCTTCAGAAGTAATGGCTGCTGAGAATTCATCTTTGGCATTCAGGAATAAATTACATTTTAAAATATATTTAAAGTAGAAAACAGTCATTTAAAAATTGTAATAACATTTCCTGTCACTATTTTGATATTGTAAAGTTGCTTTGGCACAATCTGTATTATTAAAAGTGCTATATAAATAAAGGTGACTTGACTTGACAGACAGTTTTTGTTAGCCGCTTTGGTGCATTTCTCAGATCAGAAAATGAAATTCTCAAAACTACTTGTTCAACCTCCACATCATATAGTCACTTGTGCACATCATACTATAAGTTTCTCATTATTTTGAACAAGTTGCTTTGTTTGCTTTGCTACATTCATGCAACTGATTATGTACATTTGTCTGCGGTTTCCTACATTTTCAGTCGCTAATATCATGTTGCTCAAAATTTATTATATAGTTATCTGTGCTATAGTCTTTCCCCTCAAAACATCTAGTCTTTAGTTAATCGCATAAGTCATTAAATGCAAAATGGTTGATCTAGTTGTCATAAACTGTCAAACATATTTTCTCCACATTTCTTTTAGACTTTTTGTAAATTTGCCATGAATTGTGCAGGTGAATCTTGACTTTCACTAATAAAGAGAATATAGATCAATCAATTATATACCAGTTCTCTGAAATAGCTCAAAGTTGCATCTCATGAACATGCATATAGACAGAGGACAACACTAGAGTTACAAATTCTGACAGTGGATGAACATCCAGACAACGATCAGGGTCAACAGACGAGAGGAAGAAGAGGAGTAAGGATGCATGGTGGAAGGGTACAGAGCCAAAACAGAGGAAGAGGCAGAAGAGGCTAAGAACAGAGGCGCATATCAGATGAAATAAGGGCCACTGTTGTGGACCATGTTTTCATTCATGGCCTTACAATAGTTGAAGGGTACGGCTAAATATTGGGAGATCGACCATATCCTCAATAATTCAAACATTTCAAAACAGTCACTTTCAATCAATATCCCACATACAAGCAATGTGTAAATTTGTACGTTTTGAAAGGATATATGGCATACATGAGAAGCGCAGCCTTCTGCATTTCAGTAAAGTAACTGTCATCCAAACTGTTTCCATAGTTTACATCAGATAATACTCACAGAGTGTGCTGTTATATTGACAACATGACTAAATATTTTGACTATCTTGTTTGTGAACAAAGACGCAAATACTTTTAATTCTGATAGCACTGATATGTTCATTGACATAAAAACTTACTTTTGAGAGATGAACTAAAGATTTTGAGTAAGTTACAGGCTTTTCTGTTGTGTGGTGCTGTTTGTATGAATTGTTTTGAGAAATGCACATACTTATTTGTCAATATTACAGATGATTCGAGAAATGCACCAAAGCGACTGAGAAAAACTGTAATACTATTGTTTTTACTTTATTTTTAATTAAAAATGCAGCCCCGTAGAGCATAAAATACTACTACCTCCATAAATTCAATAGTTACTTGTTTCAAAAACCTGTTTAAAATGCACATTTTACTGAATCACATGCTCAACAAACTCTGTTTTCCTTGTAATTAATTTCAATTCAAGCCTTACAGGCCCTTTCTTAAAGCCCATGCCGCTTGACAAAGGTGCTGATAGCAGAATTAGGCAGTGAGCATTATGATATTCTCTGAGGCACTGGGCCTGTCGCACTGATGTGAAAGCGCGGCGCGACGCGTGGACAAGATGCAGGCAGTTGGACGGCTGGAGGTCTGCTGTGGGGGTTATTCTGCATTGTTGTTGGCTTGGCCTACATGCTCAGCCAAGCATATTGTCTTACTGCAGACACAAATCTAACATCACTGATGCATCTCTCTGTGCATCATCCTTCTTCTCCGTCTCGTTTCACTCTTGTTGGAATCAACGTCTCATGATTAAGGATGCTGCCAACAGGCATTATAATGACGATCATGCTCGGGCTAATGCCATGTTGTTGCTGCATAATTTAAGCCTATTTTAAAAATAAATGGCAGTATTGTGCTCATAGCTCTGCCCTGGTCTCAAACACGCATATTAAGTACAGCAAAAATGTTTTTAATATCAGCACTGGTGCATTTCTTCAGCCATCTGAAAAGTTTTTTTGTTTTTTTCACCATTAGCATCTTATTAATATTGGATGTATATCAGGACAGTCATCGTCTGCAACATAATGTGGCCAAAAATATGACAAGCACTTGCATTGGCTGCATTTTAGTCTAGTCTGTCACTATTCCTCACCACTCCAGATGGACACACAGGTTTTATGAATTGTTTAGCATGAACATAATGAACAAATCCTCATCTTTACATATTCTTGTTTCGCATATACTTAAACATTTGTCAGTTTTAGAACTTTGGCTTTCATTTTTAGGATGTGTACCTGTCATGACAGTATTAAAAGTATTTTTAACATGAGTTGTTCCTGGTACTGAGCCGAGATGTACGAGCCGCTGAAATTAATTTAATCTTAAAGTTCAAAAGGTCATAGAGCAGGTATTTAGAAGCATACAACTCAAAAGCAGCTTTAAACAGAGGTTGGGTTTGATTGACAGGGGTTTAGCCAATCAGGATTGAGTGGAGCGATGTTGATTGGTTGTGACTAATAAGTCTTGACAGAAAGAAAGACGGGAACAGTCTTTGCTGTTTTCATGCTGTTCAGTGATATTATACACATGTTGAGAATCAGATATAACCCACTTATTTCAGCTTTGTCTTTTCTGCATCTATTTGCATTGATCATCTGTTCTCAAATAGCCATTTACATTGATTTTCTACTTTCTAACAAGACTTATTCTTGTAGTATTCAAAAATCCCTGAATTGCAAGATATAAACTCAGAATTGTGAGAAAAAAAGTCAGAATTGTGATAAACAAATTCTTATTTGTGAGATATAAACTCAGAATTAAAAGAAACAAAGTCTGTGACACTGGTAACATTAAGGTTGTGGGTTCGATTCCCAAGAAAATACCAAATAACTTTGTATAAAAGTGTCTGTAAAAGTAAAGTAAATCAATAAACATGCTATTGCTTTATAAATCTGTATTTATAGTATTTCAAAGTTTATACAAACTCGCACGATTGGTTGAAAATATCTTCCCAAAAGTCAGCTACTCACACAGTTATGATAGTACAGAGAGAGTTTAGACAGTACAACCATCTATGAATAACAAGGAATGTGAATCAGTTTGCTTGGGTTTATAAATCACATGGCCTTTGGGTCTCTGTGATTTATTCCACAGATTTATGGGATATGATTCACATGTCAAAGTTCACAATGTCACCAAACAGAATAGTTTATGTCGAGTATAATCAAAAGCTACTAAAAAAGGACAGCTTGTCAGGTCAATGTCTTGTGTGAGAGTTTAAAAAGCCTTAAGTCCACAACAAATAGACGTGGATAAAGCTTGAAAACTCTAGGACTTAGAATCAAGAATTGTGCTTTCAGAATAATAAGCTTAAATACAACATCAGCATGTCGAAATGTCATAATTATTCGCATGTATCCAGTTCAGTGTTGTGCTTAAAGGTTTAGGTTTAAAAATACCCTGTGAAGAAGACCTTGTACAGATTCAGAGAAAATATTATTTAATCAGATTTAAATGAGATTTAGAATATTGTTTTAAATAAAAAATTTTTTTTTATTACATGTGTTTCTTTTTTTACAAGTGTCCCTGGCAGATTTCCAGTCAAACAGCCTTGCAGATGTTACTTACACAAGATATAAAAACGCAGATTGAAACATTTTTCATTAGGCGCTAAGATATACTCGGTTGCTGGAAGTTTTTTTTTAAATAAAAAGGCATAATGCAATTTAAATCCAATCCTAAATGCCAGGTGGCCAGTGCAGCAATGCCAGAAACCTTTCTCTCTGGCTCCTGTTAGGATACAAGCTGTGATACTTAATGCAGTATAAAATGTGTGTTTTTGGTCATTTTATAAAACAAAGTGTATTGTGGTAGCAAAGTAATGTTTGCTACATGCCTTTTAGATAGTACTAGCATTAATACAGCAGTTCTGACAGTGACAATGGAAACAGAGATTTTTGACTTTACAATCATAAAAATAAAATACAGTATCTCACAGAAGTGAGTACACCCCTCACATTTCAGCAAAAACATTTAGTATAATTTCTCAAGGAACAATACTGCACAAATGAAACTTGGATATATTTTAGAGTAGTCAATGTGCAGCTTGTATAGAAGTACACATTTACTGTCCTCTAAATATAACTCAACATATAACCATTATTGTCCAAATAACTGGCAACAAAAATGAGTACACCCTAAGTGAACATGTCAAAACTGTGTCCAAAGTGTCAATATTTTTTAGGGGCACCATTGTTATCTAGCACTGCTTTAGTCCTCCTGGGGATGATATTCACCAGAGCTGCACAGGCTGTTGCTGGCATCTAGGGCTGCAGCTAACGATTATTTTTATTGTCGACTAATCTATTGATTATTTTTTTCGATTAGTCGACTAATCTATCGATTATTTTTCAATAAATAATAACAGTAACTTCTGCTATTAATCTTTTATTTTATTCAAACGCTTTCTAATAATTAATACTTTACAAAAAAGAAATAACAATAACAACAACAAATAAAGAAAGAAAGAAAATAATAACAATAAAGAAAGAAAGATAATAACAAAAAAGAGAGAAAAAGAAATAACAACAATAAATAATGAATAAAAAAATTAAAGGAAGAAAATAACAATAAATAAAAATAAGAAAAGAGAGAAAAAGAAAATTAATAATAAATAATTAATAAAAAAAAAAAAAAAAAAAAAAAAAAAAAAAGAGTTTTACAGAGAAGTGATACAATCAAAAGAAATGCACATTATTGCTGTTTACTGTTTGGGACTGACAGCAGTTGCTTACAGGTGAGAGACTTAAAAGGTTTTATTTATTCAGCAGATTAAATCATCTGCTTGAATACATATCTGTATATGAATGAACAGCTGAAGTCACAACCACCGCATTCAGGACACGAAAGCGTCAGAATCAAAAATGGCATCATGACACCGGGAAGTTTTATCACAACTGATAGCACGTTTTTAAGTAAATGACCCCAGACGAGGCTTTTCCTGTCCATCACACATTAAACAACTAACAATGACTTTAAAAGCTTTTGAGTGCAGAGAGCGTGTTTGGTGCGCATTTAGAGTGGCCTTTTATTGTGGCCAGCCTAAGGCACACTTGTGCAATAATCATTCTGTCTAATCAGCATCTTGATATGCCACACCTGTGAGGTGGATGGATTATCTCGGCAAAGGCTGATATAACCTGAATTCAACTGATTATTGAACAAGTAGTTTATCAAATGCTCAGATACTGGAAAATCAATATAATTTATCTGGTAATGAGATGACCTCTGCAGTAATGCTGAGTTGTGTGTGTGTTGTTTACTCCAGGAACTGTGAAGCCCATGGGGGAGGCTGTGAGGTGGGCAATTTACAGTGAACACAATACGTGATCTGCTGCGCCTGTGTGGACTGACTTGACCCCTAATCAAATCAGCAGTACAGTTTGCAATTCTGATATATGCTCAGGCAATCAGTAATGCTGAGCTCCAGGAACCACCATTACAGACCATCACTGCAGCGGCTCAAAACAGCCAGCAGGCCTTAAGACCATCCTGCAGCAACATATGTGACTTTGTATGCAAGTATGTGCGTTTATGTGCACGTATGCATCTGTGTCCGCTTTCTTTAATGTATGCGCACACAAGTGTCAAAGCAACACTGTCTTTCATACTGTTTTGATGAACACATTATACCCACCGTCTCAATTTCTCCTCATCTCTGCGCCTCACAAAGCATCTCGCAGTTAAAGTGCTGATCTCGAATCTGATTTTTCCCCTTTCCTGGCACAATCTCAGATTCTGGCTCAGCACTCCTACACATCTGACTATTCAAGGCAAAAACGTATGAAGAATAATGCTGAGGATGAGAGGAGGCAAGCACAACCGGCGGCTTTATCAGTGGTGAAAACGCACACATGCAAGCAGGAGGATGAGGATTTAATGTGGTATTTAATGAATGCTCGGGTTAACTCTTTTCATTGGGGTATAAGTGAACGTACTGTATGTGTTGGTGTTTGCTGCTGACAGTGGCTTTGCATTGAAAGCAGATCTGCCCGCTGGTTTCAGCATTTTACACACTTTTGTCATTTCATAGCGGACAAACTAAAGTCACACACCTGAATCTCATAAACTGGCATATAGCTGTATTGTTCATGCTCTCATGCATAAATGAGGCTAGATAAATATATAATTGGTCTCTGCATTATTTGCAGCATTTACTGAGATGTTGTTAAGATCTCTGTGTTACGTGTTTTTTCATAAAAAAAAATCCTGAGAAAAAATGTGTCAAGGTTTTCACGAAAATGTTAAGCAGCACAACTGTTTTCAACATTGATAATAATAAGAAATGCTTCTTGTGCAGTAAATCATCATGTGACACTGAAGCATGGAGTAATGATGCTGTAAGTTAATTTACACTATTTAATGTTTCTGTAAAACAATTTTGGGAGATCAGTAATATAGTAATATACTTTTATGTGTTCAATAATAAGCATTTAGAGTAAGGATTTGGTGAGGTGTTTTTTTTAAATCAATAACATTTAAAAATCATACAGACCCCAAACGTTTGAATGGTGATGTAAATGGAGAGTAAATGGTGACATTTGCTTAGATAACTCACTTTTTCCATTTTGTTTTCTTTATATAATCTTAAATATAATGACTCCTGTGGCCCATTAATTGTATAGTTCTATACTTTTACAGTACATTACTCATTGGTGTACTAATATGCATATAAGTATACACTGGCTTCAATTATTTTATCTTTTTATGAAGATCAAATAAAATTGTACTTAATCATAACTGAGAACTCCATGAAATGAAGCAACCTTTGAGCAGAAAGATTTTCCTCTGCCACTTCACTCAAGAGTTAAACAAAACAGCGTCCTCCTTGAGTTTCACAGATCATTATTTAGTCTGAGTAAAATATATGAGTAAGGGGAAAATGGGACAGAACTGATGTTGAACGAATCTCTAGTCAGTGTTCAGGGTGATGGAAAGAGCTGATATTAGATGTCAGTTACAGTAGTTCAGTTATGTTGTGGCTCTATTGTATTGTATAAGAATTGTGGCTTTCTTAGATGTTGTCGCAATATGATGCAGTTCCAGAGCAACAGAGAGCATTTACACAAAGCTGCTCATCATTCTACGTTAACAAGCTTTCTGCCGTGCAGGCATGAGACCAAACCCTGCGTCCTGACTCAACCCATCTAACAACAAAATCAATGCCTGTTTATGTGTGAGTAAACAGTTTCATCAAAGTCGAGTGGCACTTGAACGCACAGTAGACTCAATCGTTAGGAATGATAATGAATGTTTCCTAAACACGTCCTAAACAATTACAAAAAACATGAGGCCATACCCACTTCCTGTGTGCAGTTTAAATGGGAAGCATATGTAACACGAAAACACTTCCACTGATGATTTGCAAGGCGTAGGGACCATACCATGTGTGTTTTTTTATCTGTTTTTTTTCTGAGATCCAAACGCCTTCTTTTTGTCTGAAGTGGGTAACAATGCTTAGTTATAGGTTGTGGGTTGTCTGTCGGATCCATTTAGTTAGTGGTCTCAAAGGAATAGTTCACCCAAAATGAAAATTGGATTAAATTGACTTTCCCTCAGTCCGTCCAAGATATAGATGAGTTTGTTTCTTCATCAGAACAGATTTGGAGAGATTTAGCATTACATCACTTGCTCATCCTCTGCAGTGAATGGGTGCCGTCAGAATGAGAGTCCAATCAGCTGATATAAATGATCCACAAGCAATCTACCCAACACCAGCCCATCTTGTGAAGTGAAAAAGCTGTGTTTCTAATAATCAAATCCATCAAGACATTTTTTCTTCAAGCTGAAATACTAAAATTGAGTCTAATATTGCTTTCTCCTGTAAAATGTCTGAATGAGAAATATGCACAGATCAAGCACTATTTACAAATAAATGTTGATAGATTTTGATGTGAGAGGACAACAGGGGGATGTAATGTACTGGAGAAAGCGTTATTACGGACAGTTTAAAGTTAAAACATGTTTTTTTACAAACACAGAGCTTTTCGCTTAGCCGTCTGGATTACTTGTGGTGTTTTTATCAGTTACTCTCATTCTGACGGCACCCATTCACTTCAGAGGACCCACTGGTGAGCAAGTGATGTGATGCTAAATGTCTCCAGTTCTGTTCCAATGAAGAAACAAACTCTATCTTGAATGGCCTGAGGGTGAGTACAGCTCATTTTCATTTTGGGTGAACTATTCCTTTAAGGTCAAGGCTGCTTGTTTCTAATACTGAGAGTCCAGAGCAGCACAATATTTGATGGACTTTGCCTCTTACTCTCATCATTAAATACCAGCTGGGAAAACAGCTTTTGTGTTGTGGTCTTTATGAATAATTGTATCTATTCTACTTCCTCTTTATTACTTCACGATGAATAAGTAGGCCAAGTTGCTCAATACCACACATGTGTTGTAGCTGAGTAAATGTGAATGGTCATGTGGTAATGTATTCATCTGTGTGTGTCACAGATTTCTCAGTGTTTTGACTTGATTCACACTGCACCCGATTCTGATTAGTTTTTAAGATATTTAGGAATTACTGCACTACTGGGTGTTTAGTCATTGTAGTAAATATCAGTTACCAAATCAATGACTTCAATAACTGGCTTTCAGTTGATCCAAAAGAGATTTGAACCAGATATGACTAAATAAATGAATAATTTTGCTGCTTGTGAAGCATTTGCTGTTTAGTTTAAATGTATGTTTTTTTGGACTAGGGAGGAAGTTGAGTTGTTTAAAGGTATATCAAACTACTCTATTTCAGAAGATCAATGGAAATGTGATTGCAGTCAGTATTGGAACTGAGGACCTGTCACCATCACCGTTTGTTTCAGAAAATAGTCCGTTCTTGTGACAGCTGTCAGAGTTTATGGAAAGAGCATAGAGATATTCAGGGAAAATGTAGGCCGCATGAAAATGTGTAAGCAGAACTGGAGCAGCACAAATGAAAATAAACACAGAACTTTTAATTAGCAAGTGAAAATACATTTACTGTTCATGCATGCAGAAAAAGACTCGACAGAACTCCTAAGGGATGCTCTCTCTTTCTCTTGCAATCTGTGTCATTCTTTCTTTTTCTATTTCATTCTGCATCGCTCTTCATAATCTAATTTGTCTTTCTTTAACTCGTTTATTTTTTTGATTGCTAAGAATCATGTTAAAACACAAACAGTCCTCAGTAAAAAATAAAGTGTAAAGGCAACAGTTTGCATTGCTTTTTTGTAGTTATTGTTGTTGAATTTATATTGTAAATGTCTTGGCTGGACTGCTTATCTTCATTTTAACCATATTTATTGTTCATGCCTCAGTGAATGCCAGTATGAGTGAAAATGAGCTGGCAGAACAAAAAGCCTATTTGATGACTTCAGTTTAAAGTATACCGTAATAGAAAAGCTGAATCGAGTTGCACTGCTTGTTTTCCTGGACTTTTACAACTTCAAGATGGTGGACTTCAGAGAAGATGCTGAAGTATGGTGGACTCGCATTGTTTCATAACAATCCACAAAACAAGCCAGCTCAGTGCGGTTTCTGTGTCACTGCTGTAAAGTCACAGCGTTTAAGAGAAGATAAACTTAGAGCATACGGTCCAGACTCCCCTCTGGATTTTATTCAGATAAATACAGGTTTGCGCTGCCAGTGGGGGAAGCACAGGCCAGCGTGACCCCACCCTCTAACTACAGCCTTGAGGTCTGTGTGTGTTAAAAATACCCCTCAGTGACCCAAGCACAAGAGTGATCCTCCGTCTCCTCCCTGTACTTTCTGCACATAACTCAAATGTGGGCCTAGTATGTCTGCCATGGTTATATCTACCTTTCATTATTAATAAATGCTGTAATATTGAAGACATTTGAAAGCAGCTTTTATTAAATGCAGATCAAAATATTAAAACATTTAGAAAAAAACTAAACAAAACCTGCAGAAACAACAAGAATTATATTTTGAAATAATTTGAATAAATCCTATTTTTGGAACTCTCTATCTTTTGGAACTCTAAATCTATCCATCCATCCATCTTTCTCTCTAGATTCTCATTACTGTAATACGCTTAAATAATAAAATACTTTTATTCAGCAAGGATGCTTTAAATTAATCAAAAGTGACAGTAAAGACATCCATAATGCTACAAAAAATATATATATTTAAAATACATTAGATGTTGTTATTTTATTTTTTTCTGAAAAAAATGCATTACTGTCTCAACAAAAATATTAAGCTGCACAACTTTTTCCGCATTGTTAATAATTAGAAATATTTTGCTTTGCCATCACAGGAATAAATTACATTTTAAAATATATTAAAATAGTTATTTTAAATTGTAATAATATTTCATAAGACTTCTGTTTTTACTGTAAATTTAATAAATACAAAATATTTGTACAAACTCTTACCAATCACAAACTTTGGAAGATAATGTATCATTGTTTTTGCATTAATACAAATGAAGAAATAATCACAATTGCAAAATTCCTAGTGGTTTTTAAAAATGAGATTCATGCAAAATTCTTATTTCATACTAAATTGGTTTTGTGGTAAAATATGACCCAGACATATTCTTGCCTGACTTTGTGAAAATCAAGTGTTTGTATATATAATAAATATGTAAATGTATGACAAAAAACAAGTGAAAGAGAAGATTATGACTTGTGCACTTCAAAAACAGCATCTCTCAAATGCTTCAAATGAAACGGTTCTCTGTTGTGAATGTTCACAGGGTTTATAGAAACGTACAGCTACATACTACGGGAGTATCTGCGATAACGCTGACGTCAGCTGGGTCGTATCTGGAAGCAGTCTTGGCAGCTTGGAGCAAAGAGCACACACTGCACTGCATACATAGACATACAGACACGAGCAATGGCCTGAACTGTCCTTTTGTGTGCTGCTTCATGACGGATGGGGCTCATCTGTGTATGGGTGGGTGTAGGGCCTGTCGGGTGGGGGTCAGTGAATAAATGCAGTGGAAAACACACAGCTCGTGTTGTGTTTGCGTGAAGGCATCTTTGTATGAAATATGCAGCACATTGTGTGTGTGTGTGTGTGTGTGTGTGTGTGTGTGTGTGTGTGTCGTGTGTGTGTGTGTGTGTGTGTGTGTGTGTGTGTGTGTGCGTGTCGTGTGTGTGTGTGTGTGTGTGTGTGTGTGTGTGTGTGTGTGTGTGTGTGTGTGTGTGGTTTCGGGGGGTTGGGTGAGGCTGGTAGCATTTAGCATGATAATGGCACACACTTTGAATTGAACGTCATGTGAATAATCAAAGATTCTGATGTTCGCAATAATAACACATTCCTGAATGTTTTATGAGGGACTGGCTTTTTTACTCATGTGCTCCACCATCATTTATATACAATGAGGCAAAAAATAAGAAATTGATAGAGTAATGTTATCCAGAAAAAAAAATTATGCTATGGAATCCTCATGATTCTTACTTCACTTTTTTCCTATAATTTTTTATAATATCGGATGGCTGGATTATTTGACTATTTTCAGAACATTTATACAAACCACTTGATCACTAATTATAATTATATAGTCAACATAACATTAAATGTTAACAACGTTTATATTTTCAAATGGCTCTCTCCTCTCTCTCTCTCTCTCTCTCTCTCTATGGCGTCAAGTATATTCTATTAAGTAGTAGTCTAAAAGAACAATGAAAGTAAATAAAAAGAGAATAAATGAAAAATGGATGCTGCCATCTTGTGGTAGAAATACAACAACGCAGTTTATCCGCGAGCTGTCGTCATGTGAAGCATGTGAATTTATTTAACATGCATTTTTATATATTTTTAATTTATGTATTTTTTTTTCTTGGTTTTTTTGTTTTGCTGGTGTTAAGCAGCTTTAAATGACCAGTTTATTCTAAATTTTCAATCATCATCATTATAAATGCCATTACATCGCTTTAAATGTATTTATTTATTTATTTTATTTATATAGATATTCCAAGTTCAAGAAATGTATGCCACTTACGAGCAGTCAAAGTCATATTATTTCTATTGCTGGCTGGATCTTCATCATCAGTTTTCTTTCGTGATTTTTTTAGTTTTTTACATACACTAAAACACTCTAAAAAGTACAAAGCTGTAATTAGGGCGGTGCATCAAACTTAAGGTACAAAAGCTGAAGGTGCGTCTATATTTTTTGTTTACCTCGGCTCTAAATGGCACATAATAGAACCTTAAAGGCTTGAAGTTGTACAAGCTGTAAAGCGGAAGGCCTACAAGCTCCATCCATCCCAGAGAACGCTGAGCAGTGTGCGGTGGTGTCCGCTAGAGTGAGACATTTCTCTGTGTGCACCGTTGGCACAGATTTCTGAAGTCAAATGGAAAAGCACCAACTGGTGGGCATGAGTAAACTGGTGGGAGATTAAATGAATTAATAATCATTTAAGTTTTTAAATTTAAACTGTTCTTCGCCATCTGATTCAACAGAATGACACACACAGTGTGATGTAATTCAAACAGGGTCAGAAGCTTTCGCAGTGAGTAACAGAAGCCAGCTGCTAAAATTAGCAGGAGAGATATCAGTCACATCTGGGTCTCTCTCTCTCTCTCTCTCTCTCTCTCTCTCTCTCTCTCTCTCTCTCTCTCTCTCTCTCTCTCTCTCTCTCTCTGTCTCTGTCTCTGTCTCTCTCTCTCTCTCTCTCTTCCATGTTGTGCTGTGTCTCTCTCTCTCTCTCTCTCTTCCATTTGTGCTTGAGAACTAGAAGCCTGGCTCTCTCTCATATGAAAGGATTGTGTGTGTGTGTGTGTGTGTGTGTGTGTGTGTGTGTGTGTGTGTGTGTGTGTGTGTGTGTGTGTGTGTGTGTGTGTGTGTGTGTGTGTGTGTGTGTGTGTGTGTGTGTGTGTGTGTGTGTGTGATGAAAGGGTTGTGTATGTGGGTAGAGAGCAGTAATTACAGTTATTCTCCAGAGCTGATAGTCAGAGGCCTTGGCCGCAGCAGTGGTCACACCCCTTCCTGTCTGTCAGATCTGATCCATGAGACTCCAGTCCTGCTGCTGAGTAACACAACCTGAGGACTCACATCTGCCTCAACACCTCACAGTTCATTCAATTCAATTCAAGATTATTTGTATAGCGCTTTTTACGATACAATCGTTGCAAAGCAGCTTTACAGTAAATTAAGTTTCTACAATAGATTTATATATTGCAGAAACGTAATATATTTATGGCAACTTATGGCAAAATTTGGTAATTCTGTATACTGTCTGGGTTGGCTTCCTCTGAGATCCTCTGGGGGTTGCATCATCTCTTCTCAGGTGTTCGTTAAGACTCTTCTCACTAATTTACTGTTTCAGTGTCAGAGTTACAGCCCCACCTAATTAGTCTCAAAAGATGTGAATATCATGTATTTATTCTATTGACTGAACATGCCAACATTTAGGGAGACAATAATTGTATTAATATATTAATCTGATTGACATAGAGATATAGTATTAATCTATGTTTGGGTGCAATCTCCTTTCTTCCTTTCCTGTTGCTCAGTGTCAAAACCATAAAATAAAACAAACCATGAATATTTATAAATATCGTTTGCTGTAATGAATACCTTGCTAATAATTTTTTAATATACAGATTTTTTTGTGTGTTTACATTTTCACAAATATCTTTTGATATTGGCAAAGGTAAATGAACCCCTTCTACATTTACTATATATTTTACTAATTATAATATATTAATATTTTACATTACATTTTAAATAAAATATATTTATAGACTTATAAAAGATAATTATAAAGATTATAATTATATACACACTATAATTATAGTGTGTGTATATAATTATATCATATATATATATATATATATATATATATATATATATATATATATATATTGTGTGTGTGTGTGTGTGTGTGTGTGACCCTCTCTGTGAAAACCCAGCTAAAGTATTGATTATTTTGTGATTTGCTGTTTTCCTACAAAAAAAATTATCCGTCATATGGTAAAGAACATTCTGTGAAAATGTGAAAACATTTATATCTCTAATATTGACTGAGTAAGGTCATGATAAAGATTGCAATTATAGTGAAATTAGTGGTAGAAATCAAACGTTGATGCTTGTTATCTCATAATTAGATTTTGAGACTTTAGCCTGTATTTCACAGAGAGGGACAGACACACACACACACACACACAAATTACAAGTTGTGATCTGATCAGTGAGGGCAATGAGTTATCATTTAATATTTAATTAATAAACGCTATTTTATTTTAAGACGTTTTTTTTTGTAAGTTGTAAAAAAAAAAAGTTTGTATATGGTGAGAATGACGGTTTAATTGTTACATAAACGTACAGGAGTGAATTCAGGTAAATTAAGCCATTATTCATCATTGTTTGAATTTACCTTAAGTCACTACGTTTAACATTTACAGCAAGTTAAACCCAAACAATCTATCAACAACACACAGTAAAAAAATTGAGTTTTTTTTTTTTTTTTTACACAGCGTTGCCTGCAAACACATTAACATATTTAACGAACTGAAAGGACAGATGTGTAAAACATAATGTAATGTAGATAAGTAAAACAGATGAGGTGCCTCAGCAGTGCTTGTCTGCGGCTGGGCGTTTCGCGCATGCGCACTCGTCTCTCTCCTTTTTTCCAGGCCAATGCGAGTGCGGCAGGCGGTCGCAGAGAGAGGGAGAGATTTTGGGAAGGACCGTTACAAAAGTTAAGGAAGACGAGAAATCATGACACTGAACAGTGAACTCGTCGATCGCCTCTCCTCGCCATTGAACTTGACATCCCTCATCATTGCGCTCGTGTCACCTATGAAATATTGATTTTCGTCATCTACACCAATTTGAGGATATAATGCCGGGAAACGGATGAGAACTATTGCAGTCGGCTGGAATTGCTTGTTGGATATTGAAAACGGCACTCGGGGATGCGGTTGGGATTGTTTTTCCTGTATATAATTAATATATGAGAGCAGGATTATTGGACTAGAGGAGAGCTCGGGCCGATCCGTTATATTTCACATCACATTTAAGCATGGGAATGTCATAGTCCCGCGGGACGCGATGCAGCCACGCGTAGATGTCAAGATGGGTGATGCCGCAGAGATCAAGGAGAGCAAGAGGACCTCATCGTGCCCACGATCAAATCTGTTGATCACTATGACTTCACCAGGGCCAAGATATCGTGCAGTCTGACGTGGCTCATCGCCAAAGCCTTTGGATCTGGTAGGTGGCGCTTAACGGCTTGGAACATCTGGATTTTGTGTGCTGGGGGAAGTTGTCACAAGGGCTATACTGTATCTCAGTGGTTTAATACAGGCTTTATCAAACTGGGGTCCGGGGACCACAGGGGGCCGCAAGTGGGTACGTGGAAATGATATGAGAAGCGAGAATTGAGAGTGTAAATAATATAAAAAATAAAAAATATAATAAAATTATACATAAATTAAAATAAGTATTAAATTAAATAATCCAAAATTAGGTTTAAATTGATGAATAAGCAAACATTAGATTAAAACAAAATAAATGTAAATAATTAGGTTAAAATAAGTAAATAAATCAGCAAATACAGAACATTAACAGCACTATAATGAGTTTGTTACAAAATAATAATAATGTAATAATGGAACTTTAGAGAAAGTAAATATTATACAATTAATATTATAGACATCTTTGTAATATTAATGTTTCACAGTATAAATTGGGTTTTTATACAAACTCTGTAGATGCCTTTTAAATTTTAGGATGGGGTCCTTTGCATGAAGATGGTCATATTTGGGCATCTGTGGCATTTAAACAATCGAAAACCCCTTTTAATGTAATTTTCATGAATTTTGTTTTGTTACTGTTTACATTTACAGTTTCCATTGTGACAAGTTACCCCATATAGCGTGACACCTTTCTGTTGCTCACCATATATTCGATCATCTGTATATTTTTTCCTATGCAGTGACAGGGGACATGTTTAGTTGCCTTTTTGTTGACAAGACTTCAAAGCATGCTTTCATATTGAACATAGACCTACTTAGAGAAATATGGGCTACAGTAAAAGTGTGTCATCATTTCCCCTACCAGTATTTAGAAATGCAGTGGGCATATTTTTTAATTTAGCATCATAGAGTTTATTGGAGGGATTTTGTTAATGGAAAAACACAAATTTGTTTAATTATGAGAAGATAATTTCTTATCTTCAATTTCTAAGGTATTTTAAGTGCATATGTGTCTCATGAAAAGCAGTATACAGAGGTTACAAACAGTGCAATTCACAAAAAGTCTACATGGTGGTAACTGTTGCCATGCCTGCAGAAACCATTAGGGGTCGACCGATTATCGGCCTGGCGATTATCGGCGCCGATATTAAGCATTTTACCGATTATCGATATCGGCCATTTTCAAAACATATTTGCGATAATATATTTTTATTATTTTTTTTTTTATTATTATTTTTTTTTTTTAATAATGCAAACAAACATACTATTTACAGGTGACATTATTTATTGGTGAATAAATAAAAACAGGTGAAATTATTTAATGTTTAAATGCACTATTTGGCTCGATGCAGCCTGTCTGAGCTCTACACTCTGTGAGAGTGAGGCGATCTCTCAATCTCTGAGCGCAATCTCCGCCCACCGCTCATCTGATATGTAAGAGTCACGAGTCCGACCAATCAACGCGGAAAACTGAAGGCAGTCTCACACCGAGAGCACATGCTAACTGGGAGCTGCGTCAGTGATCAAGCATCAGTTGTCTCTCAAAGGTAAAGCAGCAGCAGACGTTGCTGAAGTTGCAAAACACCTCAATATAACCTATGATGTCCGCGATGCGGAAAAAACGGGCGGAATCGCGGAATGCAGTCAATAATGGAATTTACCGTATAAAACGCGGAATGTGTCGAAGTTTGGATGAATTAATCAAAAGTAGGTCCAGTACACTTAAATCGACTCGCGCTATGGACTAGTATCTATAAATATTAAGCCGCAAAAACACTTTAAATATGAATCCTGCATGTTCTGCATCTCTGTTAATGAATGACACAGACGTGCGGTTTCATTTACTGCACACATACATGAAGAGCGTGTGAAGCTCGCGGTGTTTTCAGCATAAATGAGGACATAAATACACGAACAACATCCCCAGAACTGCTGGGAGAGTCACTTCATGAGCATTTGACCGTTTCATTTGAGTAAAACGATCGTCATATCATATAGACATAGGCTACAGAAACTTAAAAGGTCCTCATGGCAACCTGTCAAAATATAAGTTCGGTTTAACCGAATATATTACTGTATACGTAATACAACTACAACAATTATTACAACTTTTGTTGAGAATAATAACACAATACGCTATTTCTTTTGTTTTAATGTTTTAATTTTAATAGTAAACTCATTTGTTTGCCAAAAATAAAGTCTAACTCTCATTTGATTAAAAGATAAATTAAATGAATGTTTTATGCCTTCATTTGCACTGTACTGTAAATTAAAACTCCGGAAATGTTGTTGTTATTAACAGTTTTCAGAATTAAAGATGTTTAAAAGCATTTAAAGAACGTTTTTTGTCAGAGCTCTTGTTATTATTAATTTTGGCATTCATTTTCATTTTTACACCAGACACGTCTATCGGTTCAAAATATCGGTTATCGGTCTACTTGATCTGTAATAATCGGTATCGGTATCGGCCCTGAAAAACACATATCGGTCGACCCCTAGAAACCATTAGCCTAGATCCCTACATAGATTCATGAAAGGGCACAGTCTGGCTTATGGCTCTGAGTCCGTCCCCACGGTCCGTAATGAATGCTCAAAGCAGATTCCCCACTTCTGCACACAGTAATAGGATTGAATTTTCCAGAATAGCTCCACATGGAGGATGCTGGAATAAACATAAACACAGACTATCAAACTTGCATGGCCTTAGCAGTGTGGCTTTTATTGCTAGAGCGGCCTGGCCCACAACAGAAACGTCTGTGGAGTGCAATGCAACAGCGCCAAGATAGAAGTGTGTGTGTGTGTCTGTAAAAAGTCTGCTTTTCTCATTGGAGTTGCTTGAACATGAACTCTAATGTGGTTGATAAAGCATGGATTTACTCTGATCTCTATTGCAGATGTCTCTGAATCACCTAAATTTGAGTCAGTTCTGTTAGTGGCATTAACAAAAACTACTATTGTACTTAATACCATCATTTTTGGACATTACACCTCTTGTGAAAGAAGAGAAGAAGTGTATGTATTAGAGTATTTTTTTAAACTGTACTTGCAGATCATGTAAGTTCCACTTTATTTTACTTTAAGAGTTTTGCATGACTGTTTCTTTACACACTTAAGCACACTTTAAGAGAGCAGTTTAATTTCAGATTCAACGTTTTAATTTTAAGTACATGATTTAATAATCTTTCATTGTGCTTCTAAAGAGTACATTTAATTACTAACTGTTGTGTTATTTAATATTACATTAAAAGTCCATTTAAATTTGACATGCAAGTTTCAGAAATGCCAATAAAGTATAATTGAGTTGCTATTAATGCTTGTCAGTATTGTGCAGTAACCGTATTTCAAAGACAATTATAAACTTATACATAAAGATGTACTTACTGTAAATCCTGCTGTAAGTGGGTCACAAAAACACTCTTAAGTTCAACTGATTGCACTTAATAGAATTTAATAATACATCTTCATTTAATTGCAAATAACATACAATTAAGTGTTCAATAATATTAAATTAATTCGTACTTGAGTATACTGTATTCATTTAACCTATATTATTTTTTTAAATAATATTATTTTAAAAGTATGCATAAGTGTACTTATTTTTCACAAGGGATTATACATAAAGTATTTTCGACATTTGCCTTTATGATCCTGTGTTTTTCTCAACATATTGCGTGGTAGTACTGTGTAAAAACCATGGTGCATGAATACGGTCCTCAGGGCAGACATCAAAGTACTGTGGTAGTTTTTTTGTAAGAGTGATAATATCTCCCCATCAGTCACTGCTCTTCACAGCAGAATGAAACTGCTGATCAGCATGAGAAACAAACACAGGAAAACAAGCCCCACCATCGCAAGGCATCCTTAGATTGAAATAAAGTCTGGTGGATGTCTGTTCATCCAGACACTTTTCTCGGAAATGAAAAATAAACATGGCCACAAACAGCTGTTTTGAGTGCCAATAGGCCCTCATAACAACATTGCCCATGTCCTGTCTTCCCCTCCAGCCTAACATCTGTGGCATACTGCACATACCACAACAGAGAGCATTCGTTTCTGTTACATCACTGAAGCCTGAGGAGCGCAGGGAGTGTGTGACGTTCACATGTGACTCTGTGCACTGTTATTCTCACTGTAAACTGTTATTAAGGACCAAACATGTCCTTATGTTATGAGCGACCCATAGTGTGAGTGAGTACTACAATTATTACATTATTTGTTTTATAAGATAAGGAAGGTTGTTTGAATAACTTTAAATATAGTGCTCAGGTAGTAAGGGCCACTTTTATGATGCCTTTGGCATCTTTTTGAAGAAAAAAAGCCTGGAAGGGTTTGGAACAAATTGAATAAATCAGGACAGAGACCCAACCAGTTTGCAACTGGCAAACAACCACAATCCAGTTAGTTAATGATGGACAAAATCAATCCTGTTCTATTTTTTAATTGCTTGAGACTGATGGCATGTTTCACAGAAAGGAAGAAAAGACGATTGCAATTGACATTTCATGCTGGCCTTAACATACAAGTTGTTCAATGTAATTATACTTGATTATTATAAGCATATGCTAAGAATATCTTCAAAATTCTGTAGAATGTAGTATATTATATGCTGTAAAAACCTTGATAATTGACCTTAAGATAATCATTTTATAAAGGAACAGAGTTATGTTTCCTTACAGCAACATTTAAACTCACAAAGGGCAGAGTTGAACTTTTGAAAGCTTTTGTGAGTCGTGTTGACGTGCAACCTCAGGTTTTTCTCTTTCTGACCCCTCACTTCCTCCCTGTGTTTGTCGTGCCTTCGAGAGCCACTTCCTGCCTCTGTCCTCCATTTAGCCACGTGGGGGAAAAACCTTTCCATATCCAGGCAGCTCTTTATGAGCATGTTCAGGAAAAACCGTGAGCTTAACAGAAGTGTGTGTGTGTGTGTTTGCTTCTGGCTCTGAACTGGCGGAGACTGGCAGAGAAAGGGTTTCCATTGACGCAGCAGCTTTTCATAAAGGTTAAGGGGAATTTTTTTAAGAGTTTTCTGATGTTTCTGTAAATATTGAAAATACTCATAAATACTGTCGCCAGCTGTTATAAGTTAATGCTAATGTTGGAAATAAGTGTTTAATAGGAATGGATAATGATGGTCAACTAGTCATTCAACAACCAAATTGCCGTTTTTTTCTTATTCTTTATTTAATTATATTTATTACAAATGATAAACATATTTATAAGTAATACAAATAGTTATTTTAAAGGGGTCATTGGATGCAAAATTCACTTTACAAGTTGTTTAAACATAAGTGTAAGTGTGTGTACACATCCATCCTAATGAAATGATTTTGACATGCTAAAAATGTAGATTTTTACTCTACCATTGAGAAATTTTAACCAAAGTATGTTATAGACTTTTCATTAAGACCCTGAAGAATCATTTCAACTTGTGGAAAATGGGCATCTGATGACTCCTTTAATACAATTACAGTTTCATATAATTTGTATTTTATTTATTTTTAATCTTTAATTATTATTTTTTTTAATTATATTTCTTCTCTCTTTATTTATTTGTTTGATTTACTTTAATGTTATTTAATTTGTATAATTAATGAATTAATTAGTAAACATTTATTTAATTATTATGATTTTTATTTTTAATGTTTTACTTTTAAGCAAGAACAGCAGGAACTGGACTGTACCTTTAAGACACATATTTCCTGCTGAAAATGACACACACACACACACACACACACACACACACACACACACACACACACACACACACACACACACACACACACACACAAAGACATACTGAAAGGAAATGACCCGGGAAGAGCAGGAATCTACATCGCCTGTAGTCTGACTCACACTGAAGCATTATGGGATGCCAGGAATTTCCTTGGCCTTCTAAACTCAGAGATCTGCAGTCACACTTCAGCGTCAGAAACAGAGCTGAATTGTCAGTCTGCAGATGTTGTAATCCTGATGCTGTTAATTATTGTTTGTGTGCATCACGAGTCACGACTGCTTTGTTTTTTTAGGCAAGTGCTCGTGACTCATTTTTTTCAGGCCTGTACCTGGGTGTTTATGTGTGTGTGTGTAATTGTGTTCGCTTGCTCCCCAGTGATTGCAGTCTGTATGTGTATGTGACTCAATTCATGCATGCCTGTACCTGTCTGTTTGTGTGTGTTTGAGTCTATGGTGCTATTCTGAAGATCTTCAGTAAATCAGATTAAGCGGGAGTCATAATGGGATTAGTCTGAAAACAGTGTGTCTCTCTCTTCAGGGTCCACTCTTTGACCTCACATCAGTCTGTTTGACCAAGCATTGATACTGAATCTGCTTTAAAGACACATTAAGTTCTTTTTTCACCTAAATAAATTAATATAGTACTGTTTTTTTATGTTTGACCCACCTCACCTGGCCATCTGAATCTCATTAGCTTCCAAAATTGTGCATTCAATCACAATCCCTGTCGTTCTCTGTTTAGACTGTGTACCGGTGGAGTTGGAGGATCCATTCTACAGAGACCAGTATGATCAGGAGCATGTGAAGCCGCCCGTTGTGTCTCTGCTGCTTTCTGCGGAGTTGTATTGCCGTGCTGGGAGTCTGATCCTCAGGAGCGACGCGGCTAAACCTCTGCTGGGTCACAACGCTGTCATCCAGGCCCTCGCTCAGAAAGGCCTCTACGTCACTGACCAGGAGAGACTCGTGACTGAGAGAGACCTCTGCAAGACCCCCATACAGATGGCAAGTCATTTGACACTACACCTTCATTTCTTTCTGTTGCAAAACTGACATATATTCAGAATTAGAGTGTAAGGATTTATTTTAATAGTGACATGACCCTGCAAATGATTTCAAAAGACTGTTACAATGCCTTCATAGTAATGGTAATATTACTTCATATTAATATGTGCACAATATGGGCACTATGGCTGTGCAATTTGGGAAAAATGGAATTGCTATTTTTTTTCTAATAAACATTGTGATTTTAAAAAGTAAAATAGAAAAAAATGTTTGCTATGCTTGTTTGTAGGGTTGCACAATTTGGCCAAAAAAGTTGAGTTATATATAAATAATAATAATAATATAAAATATTAAGTAAATAGAAACATTACTATTGCAATATTTCACTGTAAAAAAAAAAATCAGCTGTTTAGGAAAAACATGTAAAATTACAATAATAATATTAATGGCTGTCTTAATTTCTTTCTTTTCAAACATTAAACCATCAAACTTTTATTTTTCTTATTTCTTAAAGTTAATCTTTAAAAACACCACACATTTAATAACATTGTTAAATGTAATATTTAGCATATTTATAGCCATTTTTAAACTCGAGGAATCGATTTCAATTCTAAAGAACAAGTGAGAAAATTATTATTCTTTAGGGAATTTTTTAGTTGTAGCATAGAATTTTGAGGTTTTGGCTTGCTAGTTCCTGTCATAATTTAAAGGGATTGTTTACCTAAAAAGTAAAATTATAAAATTAATTTACTTCATTAATTATTTTAATATTTGTTTCCATAAACGCCCATGTGTTCATCGCTCTGTAATAACAGTGTATTTATACAGATGAAATTTTTGCATGAAATCTGTTGCTTTCTTGACCCTTGCATAGACAGTAATGTAAACAATTTTACTACGCAATGTACCTTTCTACCTTTCTGGGCCTTAAATGTGTAATTCTGCGTGTTGGGAGGCGGGCGTCTACCAAGGAGACTAAAGGCTCAGATGTTCATCGCAAAATATCTTTTTGTGTTCCGGGAGATCGACACAAACAGCCCTTACGGGTTTGGAACGACATGAGGGTGAGTAAATGATGACAGAATTTTCATTTTTAGGTGAACTATCCCTTTAAGGCAGTGATAACATGAATCTGCTTGTATTGAACTGGTAACGCAAACTGTGCTGTTTTTGGAGGCTGTGTGTAAGCTGCAGTGGGCACTTCAGTTAAGGGTGTTGTAGGGTGTAAAGTGTAGGGTGGATTAGGTGGAGGACTGGACACTGCCATATTAGGCACTGCTGATATCTGCATTGCAGTACTCCCTCTCTCTCTCCTTCTCTCTGTCTCTGCAGTAACACTCAGTATCCTTTCAGTGTTCAATTTAGGTGCTTTTACCTCTCCGAGACCACAGAGCTCAGTCTAGACCATCTGATTTAACACAGACACAACACGCACATTATGACACAAACACACACTTCCACAGCTCTCGTAGTTGCAGACTCACCCTGCGTAAGCTCCTAAATGAAAACACATCACCACATGCTATCAGATTAATCTTTGCATCAACCACACACACTGTTTATGATTGGCAGGGTTATTCGGAAAAGACGAGCACATGTGACATGAGGTTTAAAAAAA